>CM055266.1:18163515-18630912 GCA_029237695.1 Conchocele bisecta
GAGATATCTGACCATTTCTACCATCAATCTCAAAATATATTTCAATGTGTAAACTTTTATATCTGACGCACAGTTTATTGTTAGTGTACACATTAGCCACCAGTGACAACACACTCAGATAACTGCTTACATGTCACTGGATTTGACACAGTATGTATGGTGGTAATACAGGTATATATTGACAGCACTATGTATTTATCTGACTGTTACACAGCCAATACTGTATTCTCAAAAAAAAATTAACTGATGTCTTGTACACACTAAGATGGCCGACATAGCAACTCCATGTGTCGTATAGTATACAGTAACAAGCTACATACATGTATATCCAATCTAATTGGGCGGATTCGGGTGGAGGGGGGGCGGTCCCGGCGCGCGCCCCCTAAAATTTGCCGAGTGGTGGGGGGGGGGCCGGATCCGCACCTGTTTAGGAAGCAATTATCTTTGAATCAAATGATGATCAAGTACAGAACGGGTCCTTAGCCCTTTCAACACCACAGGCCTGTATAGTGGTATTGGCAAAAAGTGTAGATCCAGATGAGCCGGCTCGTGACGAGCCGGCTCGTGACGAGCCGTCTCATCAAAATCTGCACTTTTTGCAAGTAATTTTCATATTTTTGCGAACAAAAACACCCCCTTTTCATCACTGGACTAGTCTGAAATCATTTTGTGACAATTGGATTGGTTGTAAAATTATCATATCTAAATTCCATTCCAGTTACTATGTGAAAGGGTTAAGCACTTACATTTATTTTCTTGATCGTGGCTGTGACTGGAGAAATGGGGCTTATGGGATTTGTAACCAATATAGCTCCTGATCAAATACAACACTCGTGTAGCCTCATAACGATCATATTGTGTGTTAGAAGCATGACATGTATCTCATGGATGGAAAGGCGAACAGTGCAGATCCTGATCAGACTGTGCGGATGCACAGGCTGATCTGGATCTAGACTGGTCACAAAACCCATAAGCCCCATTTCTCCAGTCACAGCCACATATGACCTTGCTGCTGAATGACTGTAAAGTCCAAGTCAATCAATGAACCAAGCCAATTCCCACCTTTAAATACTTGCCTGTGAATGTACATGTCAACAGGTGGCAGGTGGGAGCATCCAATGGGTAATTAACAATCGGGATTCTTCCTGTAACCTAAGTTTCTGCACTCATGTTTCCGTAATCCGAGTCAAATGCAACAAATCCCCTTTCTCCAGTCACAGTCACACATGGCCTTGAGTTTCGAAGTCATTGAAATCCCTGATAAAGGTGAAAGCTTACAGAAATTTCAGAGCAGATGGATATGTGCCATCATACATGTGTGATGTTTATCAAAATAAATATATTTACATTTATTTGGAGTTGATGTCTATATAGGAATCTACAATTTTAAAATGTTTGATCACATTCCTGAAGTGCAAACAATTATAAATTCATAGAAACACATGTAGAATTTTACTTAGGTAGTAAAATGTTTCATGACATCACATAATCATTATTGTAATTCAATCCAGCATGGAAACAAGGCGCAGGAAATACCTCATTACAATTCATGAGAACACTTCCATTTACAGACAACTCGGTGATAACATATCCAAAACAGGCAGACTAAGTCTAAGTTTCACAGTAGTACATGGACGATAACTTGCTACTTGTTTACACGGCCAGCATATCACACCCGCCAAGGTATTTGATGGTCCCAGTATGTCTGTACAGGTATATGGTTAGAGCTATCAGATTAGGGAGATAATGGGTACTTACATCACGCAGAGGTTACAAAAACAACGCAGATTAAAAAAATTAATTAACACAAATTTGACCTTGGGCATGGGAGCCACATGTAGGTGCTACAGAATGAAAATATGGATGATGATAAAGCGGTATGTGAAGTTCCAAGTTCTGTATTTTCATTCCATAGCCCATCCATGTGGCTTCCATGCCCAAGGTCAAATTACTTTGAAATGTGTGTTGAAAGTTCTTTATGCCCCACCACGATATGCATGTAGTGTTACCCTTGTAGTGCATGTAGTGTTTAACGCTTGAGTGTAAATGTCTTATAATTTTCCTTGCACAGATCTGCTTGTTATTTCATACACACATTGCTCTAATCAGTAATGGTCCTCTACCGCCCTGTGACATATCCACGATCATCCCGCCCCCACTAAGCGCAGGGTCAAGGTCACATACTTGGTGCGTTCAAAACCTTAACGCTCGGGTAAATGTCTTATAATTTTGGTTTCCTTGCACGGATCTGCTTGATATTTTACACACACATTGCTCTAATGGTCCTCTACTGCCAAGTTGAAAATCCACGACCTGCTAAGCCCAGGGCCAAGGTCAAACTCGGGTAAATTTCTGTTTCCTTGCATGCATCTGTATCACACATGTACATGTCTTTCACACATGCATTGCTCTGTCTTTCACACATGCATTGCTCTGTCTTTCACACATGCATTGCTCTGTCTTTCACACATGCATTGCTCTGATGATCTGCTTTCATGCTGTGACAAATCTATGCTTCTCTGCCTCTGTGTTTCAAATGTGCCTATTATTCTGTGGCTGCCAGCGGGGATATTCGTGACACATTTCTAGTTGACAATGGATTAATGAATTTATCACATGACGATGATGTACATTGTATTTCAGGGATCCAGTAATTAGTAATTGAGTATTGTCACTCCATCATTTCTGAAACAATTGGGTATTTCAAAATTTTAATTGGGTAAAATAAAATCACACTGCTGTTTACACATCAGCAGACAGCAATTATTGAATACTTTGCTTCAAAATGAAAACAGGTCTTAACATTTCATTAAAATTGTCTCCTTGGAGACAATTCTAATGAAATACCAAGATGTGTTTTCATGGAAAAACTAGATTGGTCAGTAAGCGAGGCTTACGGAATTCCCCCGCGTGGACCCCGGTACCCCTAAATATGTACAAAAAATCCAAATGTGTGGGCTTGTGATCAAGTGTGAACGAGTGTGAATTTGTCACAGGGTGGTAGAGATCCATTGGAGCAATATGTGTGTGAAATGTGAAGCAGATCCAAACAAGGAAATAGAGATTATAACTAATTTCTCTGATGTTAAGTTTTGTAAAGAAACTAAGTACTTGACCTGGAGATCAGCGGGGATTTGTCACAGCATGACAGTAGAGCCTTACAGGAATGCATGCATGAAATATTAAGAATTTTCGATGAAAGAACTAGAAGTTATAACATATTTCTCTGATGTTAAGTTTTGTAAAGAGACTACATTTGTAAATATTTGACCAGCGGGGGTGGGGGTGGGACGGTCATGTATTTGGCACAGAAAGGTAGTAGAGACTAATGCGTGTGTGAAATATTAAGAATTTTAGATGAAGGAAATAGAAGTCGTAACATATTTCTCTGATGTTAAGTTTAGTGACGGACGGACTGACGGACGGACGGACGGACGCACAGATGCACGGACGTACAACCTGACTCCAGTATACCCCCCACAACTCATTGCACATTATGACCTTGCTGATGAATCATTACTGCACAGTGATCTATTTCTCTGGATTATTTTGGCTGTCTAATTCCCTGTATGCACCTGTCAGATGCACCTGTCAGATGGGACAGACATTGACCGTGTGGGCCAATGACCATACCTGCAGACTTTTCAATATCTAATATGTGACTGTGACTGGAGAAATGGGGCTTATTTGCGACCGGTGTAGCTTCTGATCAAATAGCACACTCCTGTAGCCTGATAACGCTCTATATTTCTTATTAGAAGCATGATGGATGTTTCATTGATGGAATGGCGTACAATGCAGATCCTGATCAGACTGTGCGGATGCACATGCTGATCTGGATCTACACTGGTCGAAAAACTCATAAGCCCCATTTCTCCAGTCACAGCCACATATTTCCATCACTGTAGAGTTGTTGATTTCTCTGGATTATTTTGGCTGTCTAATTCCTTATAAGCACCTGTCTGATGGGATACACATTGACATAGAGAATACATGTACCAGGCTAGAGTCTTTTTGATATCAAGTTTATCAGGCAAGGCTAGGAACGTGTAGGAATTCCAGGGCTTGCCTAACGTTTTATGCTTGAAAAAGACCACAGATGAAGTTGTTATAGATGGACAGAACGTGGACTTGTTTACGTTGCGTCATTACACTGACATCATTCGTTGTAACCCGGAGGTTTGTATCAGGTCAATGCCCGATACAACACTGTTATCAGACAGTACATTATGTATTCGGTCAATACTAGGGCAGGTTACCTGATAAAGGTGCATATTTCTCAAGTCTCTGTAATTAAATATGTGTCTGACATTCCCGATGGTGGAACTAATGTTTTCCCAAATATGACCACATTATAGGCAGACTTCTGGACTCTAATATCCCATTCCCAAGGAATTGGTTGGATGTCGAATTTACATTGTTTATTGTTTTCAACGAAATACCTTGTGCATGTCATTCACCCAGTAGTATATAGGGAGTTAAAATGATACCACCAACCTACATACCACCCCTACACTCCATCTACGGTCCCACACACCCTCGAATTTGTGTATGAACTGAATAAACAAACAAGAAACGAGGCAAAGCCACGAAGGCCAGGTTTTTTCCAAGCATAGACACTTGGATAACATAATTATACCCACTTTTTGTAGACTAGATGGCCGTGGCCTGCATGTCGCGCCTTGGGGCGAGGCATGGACACTAAAAAATAGATTATAGACCGGACATACGGACGTACGGACGGACATATGCCAAAATGCCGACGATATGCGCTTTCCGCAAGCGGGTGCGACAATGATGAAACACCCATGTGAAGTATCAAGGTAATGGATGAAGCAGTTAACAAAAAAATTCAAAGTAATTTGACCTTGACATTGGGCACAGGGGCCGCACGGTTGGGGGTTAGAATGAAAATATGGATGATGATAAACACCCATGTGAAGTTTCAAGGTAATGGGCGAAGCAGTTGCAGAGATAGAGTATAACGAAAAACTTTTAACCAAAAAACTTTAACCAGACGTACGTTAAAAAGTTAACGTTGAAAATGGCTAAGTCAATTACGTAGAAATAATAGGTGAAGGTAAAAAAAATGGTCACATGTTGGATAGTTGTATGTGGTAGGCACCCCTTGGTTATGAAGCTGTGAAAGTTTGGTGGTCCTAGGTGGTACAGTACCAAAGAAATGGACTTAAACATGAAAATTTAACATTGTAAAGTCGACTGCGCGGAAAAAATGGGTCAAGTTAAAAAAAAAGTAACATGTTGGATAGTGCTATGTGGTGGGCACCCCTTGATTATGAAGCTGTGAAAGTTTGGTGGTCCTAGGTGGTACAGTAACAAAGAAATGGACTCAAACACGAAAACTTAACATTTATTGTGGACGCCGCCCGCCCGCCCGCCCACCGCCCGCCCGGCTTTCGCCAATCCAATAGCCTGGATTTTTTTTAAAAAAAACTGGCTAAAAATGCGGACCACCTATATAATACAGAGCCAAGTTAGACAACTGTGTACTTTCTAAAGCGGGTCGTCCTTGTCAGAGTTGTCTCTCTTATACCATAAAGTCGTTTGGTCAGATTAATTAATTAATTAATTATTTAAAACTGAACACCCCCTATTATTATATAGAAAACATAATAATTAATTAATTAAATAATTAATTAATTTAAAAAAAGTATATTTGCTAACATATATATGGTATTGGTGCTACTCCCGAATTCAATTCGCGAATTGGGGGTGGTGTTGTAACTTTTCCCCCCACTTTATCTCCCAGTTTTAACCTAAATTTATCCCAATCAGTCATGCCTTATATGAGCCATTTGTCTACCCACTAACGAGTTATTTTTAATTATGGCGCGTGTTAATTGGTTTTAAAATTTAAATCGCATTTTATATGCCGCGACCAGAAAAGGTATTTTCCGACCTCGTGCTATTTTTACCAACACACGTCACGTGACACGGTCAATCATATCACATCTTTGACATGCGCAGTGAGGTATCGGAAGTTGAGAAGAAAAATCTCTGTTCCGAGGCCAAATCTAAATCTCCACGTAACTCTTTCCATTTGGTGATCTGGTCGCCAATATTAACCACTCTCTCTCTGTACTGCCTGTCCCTTAGACATTTCGCCTTTTTTTTGGCCGACGCCGTTTCATACAATTTCCGTCCTGGACGTTTCGACATGTTGATATTCTTGTTTACATATTGGGAAGCCTACTGGCGAGCGTAGTATACTGCGCATGCGCACCGCAAGCCGTGATGTGAAAGTCGTCGTCCCCGCACATTATCAAAATAGACTGTTACCGCCGCGCGTCGCTAAAAGTAAATTGATAATTAATAAATGATTATATTTGTATAGCGGGCACTCGTAATGTTTAGAACTGGTGGAATAGTGACATAATTATACACTTATTTAATTCCTATAAAGAACATTTTGTGCCTACTGCGTGGGCATGTACCTTTAATTCTAATAGTATTTTTAAAATCCTCATATCGAGACATCTCCTCCACCACCGACTCAAATTCAGTGTCTGATATATTGTTATCGGCCAACACTTTGGACACGATAACGTCGATGCTATTTTTCTTAGACCTTGCGAGAACTGATATTCTGTCGTGCTTTCTACTTTTATTTTCGAATTTTCTCCCCACTACTCTAAACGCCATACACAGCAGTCCTGCCCCAGTGGCTACACCACTCAAACCCACGGCAATGGGAATTGCCATGACTGTAGATAACAATGCGGCTGTTCCGGCCCCACCCATTATAGAAATTGCTGCCAGCACGGTGCTCACCCCCTCCACTATGTTTGCCGCTCGTCTATATTTTTTAGTATTTACCCTCCGAGTTTCCCCCTCTCGTTTTAGAATATCCTGTATTTCGACGATATTTTCAAACCTAAAATCTGAACTTCTTTCAAAACCAATCGAGTTTGGAAGCGTGCTCGGAAGCGGTGATTCGTTCATATTTAAATTTTACACATTTAGTTCAATCAACAATGTCACAATAGTGTAAGAACTCGCTGAGTCAGCGATTTTTGTAACAAAGTTAATAACACTACCTTCGGAAAGTCTAATTGTATCGTCACCGGAGAACAAAACCACCGCTGAACTATCTCCAGCGAGTTTAATGACTCCAACTCCCCGGTCTTCCCCATCCAGTACGAGCTTTACGATGACCGCGCCCACAGGTTTACCCTTAGCATTAACCGAACAGACCGCCATTCGTATAAGTGAACCTGGAGATGCCATGACGTATCCCCCATATCTATTGCTCGCTTTGGCACCAAATGAATATTCATAGGCCCCCTCATTTAATAGGCCCCGCTTCTCAGCCCAAACTGTTATGACACGTTTTTGTTGTTGCAATAAATTAAACTGCTCTACAGATGTGTTCAACAACGCGGAAAGTCCCCCGATAGCGTTATTGGCCTCAGCACAAACCTTTTCAGAGGTATCCTCAAGTGCTTTGTGAGCGGCTCTACAAACTCAATTTATTTTCTCATCCATCACAACAAGTGATTCATCAACGGCGCGGATAGATTCAACCACTCGGGCTCCTAAGCCCGCAATTTCCGTCCGAGCCTCTGAGCGCAACATCTCATAAGCCTCCGTAAGGCCCTCCTGGTGGTCTTCTCGGGCTTTCTCAATACCCATTTGGACTCCCTCAATCCCCAACCGGGCCTCTTCCCGAAATTCGGTTATTTTCCCGCCTAGTTCGTTTAGTTCTGTATGTGTTTCTTCATGAGTTTGTGTTGTCACAGCCAGGGCATATACTCTATGTTGTGATAGTAGACTCTTGTGAATATCGTCCGTGGCCGCCGATATAGTTCTATTGATCAGTGATATGGTTTTTCCGGTAGTTAAAAACTCGCTCTCTGTCTGGATGAATCCCCCTTCTGCCGGTTCCAAATTATTTGAATTTATATCTGTCACCCAATCGCGATTGCAATTGAAAGAACTACCTGGTCCGTATATACATGTACTCATTTTCAATAATATTGATGATTCTATTACGAACTCGAGTCTAATTCTTTTAATTAATTTGAAATTTCTATGACGACCAAAATCGGGTAATAGTTCTTCAACTCTCTCGCTTGATCAAGCGGGCGGGAAAAAAACTTTAACCAAAAACTTCAAAGTAATTTGACCTTGACATTGGGCACAGGGGCCGCACGGGAGGGGGGTAGAATGAAAATATAGATGATGATAAACACCCATGTGAAGTTTCAAGGTAATGGGCAAAGCAGTTGCAGAGATATAGTATAACGAAAAACTTTAACCAAAAAACTTAACCAAAAACTTTAACCAAAAAACTTAACCAAAAACTCTAACCAAAAAACTTAACCAAAAACTTCAAAGTAATTTGACCTTGACATTGGGTACAGGGGCCGCACGGGAGGGGGTAGAATGAAAATATAGATGATGATAAACACCCATGTGAAGTTTCAAGGTAATGGGCAAAGCAGTTGCAGAGATATAGTATAACGAAAAACTTAACCAAAAAACTTAACCAAAAACTTAACCAAAAAACTTAACCAAAAACTTTAACCAAAGAACTTAACCAAAAACACCCATGTGAAGTTTCAAGGTAATGGGCAAAGCAGTTGCAGAGATATAGTATAACGAAAAACTTTAACCAAAAACTTTAACCAAAGAACTCAACCAAAAACTTTAACCAAAAAACGTAACCCAACAACTTAACCAAAAACTTTAACCGGACACACGTACGTACGTACGTACGTACGCCAAAGTGCCGACTATATCGCGCTTTCCGCAAGCGGACGCGACAAAAACCCTTCGCGCTCCCCCAAAGTTTCGCCACCGTGAAGGTGATTGATCTGAGGCCTACCCTGCGTTTTCCGCAGCAGTTGTCGATTGAATTTCAGAACTCTCTTTTTGAACATTAGTGATAGTAGCAAACATAATAATATCTTTCAATGGATACCAAGGAATTTAGCTTTAATTCTAATGCGAAGTACGCGGTCGGAGGTAAATACACGCAAAAAGCCGTTGTTAACCCCCTTGTACACCCAACTATAACAGTTAGATCGGACAGTGCCTTTGCCACCAATTTCCCTAAAATGTTTGAACAATATAGGCTGCCCAAGATTACTACCATAGAGGTTGTGAACGGGTGGAAAGCAACACCGATGCAGTTTTGGCAGAATCAGCTAAATTTTGCTGTATGGTGCGCAACAACCGGATCTGGAGTTTCACATCACGACCATCTGACATCCAAGAATGTCATGCTCCAAAGTGTCTACAACTTTCATGTGTATTACACCATTAGAAGACTTTTAAAGGAACTAGGTACTCCACTACCTCAAGACGATGGGTGAAATCACATTTCCAACACATACGACTATAGGGCGTTCGAAAGACTGTGTAACGAATTTAACGTTTCAAAAGATTTGGATTGGAGACAGAAAACATTTCCTAACAGCACTGGACTCGGGGACATTCTCATTCGGGGCCAGTCCGGGAATTGGACGCAGACTGATTTTAGACACGATCATTCCGGCGACCACATTGTCAGTCGGAATGCCAGGAATTTTGACCCCGCGACGATGACCTTCGGGCCGGAAGTGTCTGGAGGTCGGCAATGCGGCGTCTCATCCTGCAATTGGTTACCTCCGAAACGAGCTCACGTCGATTACATACAGCAGGCTGCTGCGGTCCAGGACGCTTGGGGCACATTTATGTTAGATAAAGGTCTGGGGTTTACGCAGGGTGGGGTTATCCGCCTCAACGACTCCATTCGCACATATGTCTGGGCCGTCCTCGGCGCACAAGCACAAGCGCGCAGTTCTATAATAGGAGACGGGAAAGCGTTTGACGCACAAAAACATTTCTTGGCAAATGTCGAGGACTCCATCTCATCTCCGGTGGACCTCCCGGATGCGATCAAGCGGTATCAAGAAGTTTTGCAGAATGCCAGCACCCCAGTAGACTATGTATTTGGAATAGGTCTTTATATGGCGTCGAGCAATATGATACTACGAGACGACCGGGTTGACGGTTACAATAATCAGATCGTAATCGCCACCGCCAAACAAAAGATCGGCCATAACGGTAACGTGAACACGGATATCATCAAGCGCACCCCCAAGATGGTCGAGTTCAACAGTGTTGAGGTTGTAAGTGGAACCAATTTCATAAAACCGCAACCACCCACCCCAGTACCCCCAATTCACGAATTGGGTGCACCATCAAGTTCCACCAGTTCACCCAATCCAATCATCAACACACCAATCGCGATTGGAGAAATTGGAACAGGAGCGGGAACTACAACCTACGAGGAGGAGAAATTAGGGCTCGTTGTCGCCCTCGTGGTGATCGGATTACTCGCGCTTTTGTTTTAGGAACTCTCGGGCGGAGAATAGTAGGAGACCGGCGATCGCCACGATTAAAGCCCAAGCATTCTCTGCGAGCCATCCAGCCGTTTTTGATAATATAGATAACAAGTAGGAGACGACACCCCCGATCAGCCCAGGCAGGGCGGCAGCCACCTTTCCAGCTAATTTAGCCAGGAGACTGGCGAGGGCTTTTAGATGCTTTTTTACCCACTCCTTGGCTCCGCCGGGTGGCGCGGGTGCTGGCGTGGGTGCAGCCGCCGTACCGCCTACGAGCAGCTCGATAGTTAGAACTATGGTCGATATGGTCATGCCGAGAGCTGCGAGGATGCTTGCTATCGTGACACCCTGCTCTCTGAACAGAGTTCGAAGACGCTCACCGAGTGTCGTCTCCTCGTGCAGAACCCTCGAGATTGTTTCGCGGATCCGACTTATTTGGGTGCGGAGAGACTCACGGCAAGCCGATGCAGCCTCCGAGCGAGCTGGTCATCCCGCAACGACCGCAGGCATTCGGTGATTCGCTCGGTAGATTCTCTATCGCCACGGGCTTCCTCCAGTTTCCTTTCTTCTAGCGTGATATGTTCATCCAGCGCCGTGAGTTTGGCGAGGTTATGGACCAATTCGCCCAGGACTGTTTGCATAGCCTTATCGAGTCCACGGAGTTCGCGAAGAGGTAACGGTGGGTCAACAGGGCTGTACGAATTGGCACGCCGGACGCCAGGGAGAAGTCGGTTTTAATCTCGGGCAAGTGCCTCTATGCTGGAATTTAGTCCGGGGCAAGTCACTATTTTATGTTAGAACGTCCCGCCACAAGCCCGTTTTTTGGAACCGGACTGTCATAAACTTAATCCCAAAACTGACCACTTTATCGATCGATAACGCCGCGGGCGTACTGGCGATTCGCAGCTACTGTGTGTATCGCAAGAATGTGATATAGCAATCTACAGCGACCCTGATTATATTAATTTAATCGAATTTGAAAGTAATTAGCGAAAATATTCTGCGGCGATCGATGGTTATTGATTTATTTTATGTATGTTAACGTTTTCGTCTCACTGCGTCGACAGGCCAAGACACCTAATTTTTAGAGAAATAAACGCATGTTCCTTCACGGGGTGGAAATGGAATTTAAGGTTCCTAATTATCGTTTCTACGCGGCATATAAACGAAGGAAAAAGTGAAATTGAATGGGATGGACATACTATGAAGGTATGTTTGATTCCCAAGGTGATGTTTGAACGGTTCCACAACCTTAAGATTGGAAGTCGGTGTTTTAAGCCCTTGTTTGAAACGTAGCTTGGCACACTATTCTATCTTCGGTCTATTAACTATCAAGCTCTTCATTCTTTCCCATCATTCACTCATATTTTTTCTGATCTAACACCACCCGTAGCGTAATAGTCAAGCGTGACTGCGCCGATGTAGATGGAAGTCTGTAGGCAAATTAACCACGCAATACCGGAAGTAGACATTTGACAACAATCGAGTAGAGCAAATTTTACTTTCGTGAGCAAATTTGTTTTCAGAAAATCTCGATAACAGTCATCAAACAAGTAAAATACTGAGGTGTGTCAGGTCCTGTGCGAAGCCAGCCCAACTTACTTTACGCCAGAAACATACAATGCAGTATTCTATGTTTCTGTCTACTCCTACAGTTTGAAGTCTTAATGCCTGAATTGCCAGGACAGTATGGCACAGACTCGTGAAATAGCTCTGGAAGCTAATGTATGGGTGTTCTAATATGGTTTTACACTATCCGACATTAAATCAATTTTCTTCCAAAAGTTCCATCGTGGGTCCGAATCAGTCTGGGTCCGAAATTATCAGTCGAACATAAACATTCATGGACAGCACATGAAAACAACAGATGTGTACAACGTTATTTAATTTATACTCGTGGAATGAATATACAAATAAACTATCTTACCCGTAATTATGAATACAGTTAGTATAATCTCATGTTTATAACTGGGCGAGTCTCTATTCACTGGTTTTATCAGGTTTTATCGATTGAATTTCCACACGGAAGTGGTTGTTTGTGATGGCCGAGTTTGTTCTCCACGCCTCCTATTCCCGACAGGGAAAATCACGTAAAATGAATGTGTAATTCCAACTCTGGTTATCCGAACATATGGTGATTTCTGATTCGCTTATACTTTTGAATACAATTATCTTTTATTTTACCTGTACATTATTTTCAATTATGAGTATCATGTACTTTATCAATTGTCAGATAAAACCTTCATAAAACAAGAATTCCGCCACGGAAGCGGTATCGCGCCTGCCGAGGCATTTGACCGTGAACATTACAAGTAAATAAATGACCTTGACCTTGATAATTTGGATGTAGGGGTGTGCGTAATGAAGCATCATCCCTAGACAAACATTGATGTGAAATATTATCAAAGTGTGACAAGGGGTTAAAGAGATATTGTGAAAAAACAATAACTTTAACGCATTTCTGTTACAAAACCAGGTGTTAACATTACAAGTAAATAAAAATGACCTTGACCTTGAGATTGGATTGTGGTGTGGGGGTGTGCGTAATGAAGCATCATCCCTTGACAAACATTGATGTGAAATATTATCAAAGTCTGGCAAGGGGTTAAAGAGATATTGTGAAAAAACATTAACTTTAACGCATTTCTGTTACTAAACCGGTGAACATTACAAGTAAATAAATGACCTCGACCTTGAGAATTGAGATTTGGGGGTGTGCGTTGTGAAGCATCATCCCTAGACAAACATTGATGTGAAATATTATCAAAGTGTGGCAAGGGGTTACATTAAGTGATATTGTGAAAAAACAATAACTTTAACGCATTTCTGTTACAAAACCGGTGAACATTACAAGTAAATAAATGACATTGACCTTGAGAATTTGGATGTGGGGGTGTGCGTAATGAAGCATCAAGCCTAGATAAACATTGATGTGAAATATTATCAATGTCTGGCAAGGGGTTAAAGAGATATTGTGAAAAAACAATAACTTTAACGCATTTCTGTTACAAAACCGGTGAACATTACAAGTAAATAAATGACCTTGACCTTGAGAATTTGGATGTGGGGGTGTGCGTAATGAAGCATGAACCCTAGACAAACATTGATGTGAAATATTATCAATGTCTGGCAAGGGGTTAAAGAGATATTGTGAAAAAAACAATAACTTTAACGCTTTTGCCTTACAAAAAAACCGGACTACGCGGACGACGACGACGCGGACGACGACGCGGACGACGACGACGACGACGGAAAAAGCGCCGACTATAGTCGCGCCTCTGCTAAAGCAGGCGCGACAATGACTGAAAGTGTTTTGAGTTAGTTGAACATTATTCCTGGCTTGACTGCTCTGTGGTTTGAGGAAACGGTCTACTACCACGATTTCCAAAATGACACAAATATAATTTATTAATTCAGAAAATTGTCAATAAGAATTCAACGAGGGAGTTAAACAAAATGTACACATATCTAGACCAAATTCAACTAAACTTAAATCTTAACTATAACAAAATAGTTGTATGTTCAGACAGCAAAGGGCGCTATCTGCAACCGTTTGTCCCCAAGGTATACAAAATACACTTTATATGGTACATTAAGGGTGGTCGTTCGACTTAAAAATGAGGCCAAGTTTATAGCGCGTAAGTTAGAACAACTCTGTAAATCCAATAAAAAAAATCACGCTATTGTTCTGGCATGGCACTTAATTGTGGCATCGAATAAAAAATAGAAATTCACTTTGCGCGTCTACACACAGTAATTAGGAAGGCACGTATACCAAGTTTCAAGTCCCTACCTATCGCGATTCAAACGTTTTACTTCTTACAAGAAACGTGACCGACGGACGTACGTATGGACGTACGTACGGTCACCCGTGACGAAACCAATATACCAATATTTTTCCATCAAAAAGTGGGCATAAATATTAGAAGGAAATGCATATCACAAGAATTTTTACATTTTTTCTTACATTTCATGCAGCCAGTAGTTTGCACAAATCTAACGGTGAATTACACCACTGAGCAGCAGTAGTCTAATTACACCACTCTCGTGTTTACCATATACGGAGATATGACGTCATTACAGTCGCAATGGCGTGTTTCCTTCGACCAATCTAATCGTGTTCTCGGACGCACCCTTTGAATCGAGAGACAGTCGCCGTTGCCACGACCCGCCTCCAAAAATTAATTCGCATAGCTCTTGGCCATATTTTACTCTTGATTCGCTTTGTTTTTATGAAGAATCATGTGTGAAATGTAAGAAACTGTTTATTTAACCAGGTGAGCTGATTATCTTGAAATAGTTTCGCTCGTGCATTATTTCACGATAATCATCTCACCTGGTTAAATAAACGGTACATATTACACAGGGATGTACGCCTAGAGTGACTGTGATACAGGTGGTTTACATGGGATGCATTAAAGGGTATTGTATTAGCCAATAATATAAACGATGCCATAAGTATATCAAATACATGTATATCAATAATAACGACTTCAACTACCGGTAATAAACGCTGGAAATTTGTCATTTAGTTTTATGCTGAAAAGTGTTATATAGATGATGGAATAGGAAAGTGTAATTTTATAAAAAATATATATTTGTTTGTACTTCCTAAAACGCATTTCACAAAACAATGATATATGTCAATCAATGTTGTTTGAATACAATCGCAACTTGTCACTGATCATAAACATGTATTTGTCGGCTAATTATCTCATTTGAATGTAAGCTTCCGATATTGTAAACATAAACTCAAGGACATTTCATCATGATGCTAAATTGACCGTGGCTGTATGCGTATATTGCGTAATAGATGTATCGGAAAACCATGCAAATAGTGGCGTGATCACTTTCACCACTTTGTTGTAGATAAGACATAACGATACACCCGCTTGAAACTCTCCAAGAGCTTTATTAATAATGACAATATATTTTCCGTATGGCACACTTGTATATAATCACCACAAACACTGTAATACCTTAACACACGATGTATGATAAGCAAAAATAACAGAATTTAACATTGCGGGAGCTGCAATTTTAAACTGACGTAGTGTCCAGTCAAAACAAGCTTGTCATGTGACTACATTTGCGGGAAACAAGGTGCATGATCACGTGGTTACAACAACAACAACAATGGCTGAACGTTTTTAATGCGCGCCCACTCCAAAGTAAGTATTATTTGAAAGTTTCCTTAATATGCAACTTATTTTGATGAAATATGGCGCAGCAAACGCGTCTTAATGAGCTGCATTTTTTGTGGTTTCGGGACTTCGATCGTCACATACTTATGTCGTCATTGTGAAGTAAACACGGAAATCGTTAGTAAACGTCTTGTCTCTGTATTGAGCCACCTCTCCACAGGTGCACCGAGGTTGTAATCCTCGTAGTTTATATGGTAGTACAGGCGTGCTGATTGTGTTGAAAACTTCTTAAACACTTTGTAAACACTCAGGAATTATGAGATTATATTAAATAAAGATACTGGCAGCCGTCACTCTAAGTGCATCAATCCTTTGTTTGTATGTGCATTTTATCACACAGTTATTCTGGTCATGTTGTTGCATTCCGAGCTCCACACATATTTAGGTTTGAGGCGGCTTTCAGCTGCGCCGAAAACCTATTGTATTCGTTGGTTTTTTTTAGGTTTGAGGCGGCTTTCAGCTGCGCCGAAAACCATTGTATTCGTTGGTTTTTTTTTTTTTTTTTTTTTTTTTATTTTTTTTTTTTTTTTTTTTTTTTATATTCAGCCGTTCAGGCTACAGCCCAAACCGCTGGTCGGATCGACTTCAAATTTTGCATGCCGATTCGGATCAAGTGTGCGCAGAGACTCAGAGATTTTCAGAAATATCTTAATGCCACTTTCCACGAAACCGGAAGTGACGTCATATTTTCTATAACTTTCTATAACTTCCTTAATTTTCCAACCGATTTCAAAAATAATTTTTGCATTGGAAAGCTGACAACATTCTCTATCTCGGCCTCGCTGACAGTTCTCGGCTATCTGGTCAAATAAGAGAGCTATAGGGACTTGAAGTTGAAATATGTACATACTTTTCAACGATTTTGCCGAATTTTTGCCGAATTTCGGCTGATAACGGGTGGTCTTTGCAAACGTTTTCCAATTTGTACAGTAACGTCAGCAACATAATTTCTTGCCAGTGTGATAGGGGAGTGTCAGGTGCATAAAAGATGATAATTTTCAGAGCTCTATCTTGACTACTTCCGGTTCTATTGGATGTCAAAGATGAACGTCTTTTTTTCAAGTTTTCAAAATAGAGCAAACGGATGTGACGTCAGCTTCGTTATTTATCAATAGATTTCAAAATTTCTTGCTGTAGTCGATATTTCAGTCATTTAGCTAAAACTTTCCCGCTTTGTGCCCGGCCTATGGTGAAAAACAAACGAAAACTTCACTGGCGGAATATTGCACATATGTAATTTCCGTTTTATTAGGTGTATTTCTTTACAAATGGCGTAAACTGCAATTTAGGGGCGATAACTATCGAAAAATAATCATCCGCTGACTTACGGGCTCCCTCCATCTACACCAAACCGCTGGTCGGATCGACTTCAAATTTTGCATGCCGATTCGGATCAAGTGTGAGCAGAGACTCAGAGATTTTCAGATATCTGTTAATGCTACTTCCCACGAAAACGGAAGTGACGTCATACTTCCTATAACTTCCTTATTTTCCAACCGATTTCAAGAATTCTTTTTGCATCGGAAAGCTGACAAAATTCTCTATCTCAGACTTACTGACAGTTTTCGGCTGTCTGCTCAAATAAAAGAGCTATATGCATTTGAATTTGAAAAATGTACATACTTTTCAACGATTTTGCCGAATTTCGACTGATAACGGGTGGTCTTTACAAACGTTTTTCCAATTTGTACAGTACTGTCAGCAACATAATTTCTTGCCAGGGTGATATGGGGAGTGTCAGCCGCATGAAAGATGATAATTTTCAGAGCTATATCTTGACTACTTACGGCTCTATTCGATGTCAAGATGAACGTATTTTTTCAAGTTTTCAAAATAGAGCAAACGGATGTGACGTCAGCTTCGTTATTTATCATTCGATTTCAATTGTTTTTGCTGTAGTCGATATTTCTGTCCTTTAGCTAAATCTTTGGCTGAGGATCGAACCTGGTATCCCTCGCTCCGAGCCCATCGCTCTACCTCTAAGCTAACCGGCCCCACATCGGTGTGATGATGCGAACACAATAATGTTGGACTGTTCATTCTAAAACTTCAGAAATTCTTTTTGCAACCGATAGTTTACACCTTGGGCTAAAGCTTAGTTACACATGAAATCAATGTTTGAGGCTCAAACCGTTGATGCAGCTCAAGCTGCTCTAGTTTTATAGTAGTATTATCAGTTCTTTATTTATATAATGAAGGTAGTTTTTCGTATGTTATGATAATCAGGACATCTAGTTATTACATGTACTGTATCCTCTGGTTCAAGGCGGCACAGCGGACAAGTAGAGTCTATCTGGTAGTGGCTAAATTTTATTTTGTTTGTTTGGAGCATGTATGTTCCTGTGATAATTCGTGCACGGGTGATTCCTTTACGAACTTCAGTAACCGTTGAGTCTAATGAGTCCCATACCATATATTATGTGTGACATTCACGCGGAGGTAAGATACATTCATCATGGAAAGTGAAGATTTATCTACTGAATCATTTATGTATATATATATATTTTTTTTTTTTAATTTCCAGTCCAGAGCTGATTAATTTGTTTAGTTACCCTGGTTTTCCAAGCTTGCTTTGGAGGAAGACGACCACTGAGTTCACTTAGGCTAGGTAATTGATATAACTTTAATGTTTCAGTAACTCGACAGAAGAATGATCCATGATTGTTCAGGTTAACAGCTGTTTGTCTATTCACTAGATCTCGGATAGTTATATTTTAACAGCTTAGCACCAGATACGAGAAGCTCAGTTGTCTTCTGGTCAGCTTTGCTGATATTGGTAACGCCCCGAAAAGTAGATGAAGTGCCCCTATCACAGTTCGTTGGGGTAGCGATTGGAACATTCGTTGACTGTTATGGAGGAATCTCTTAATTCCGTCTATATCATCATTGGTCACCTGCATTACTTCCAAGCCAAATAACAGTCGCGGATGGATATATACTTGGTATATCTTATATGACACCTTTCAGTTTAGTCCATTGCTAAACTGATCCGCTCACTATTGTTCAGATTGGACTCACTGGAAGTTGCCCGGGATAACCCCAGAGGAACCGCATTTTCACTGGCACTGATTTCATTTTCATAAATGGTCCATGTTCATGGTTTGATGACTTTGCGTTTGTAATTACTTTACCTTTCGTTGGATGAAGCATAATTATATCTGTGTTGTTTGTAATATCTGCATGCGACATTCAGCATTAATTGTAGTTCATTTTGGTTGGTAGATAGCAACGCTACGTCATTCATTTGCAAATGTTGGATATCTGGCATAGACGGTGCCAATATGGAGACCCACACTGTTCTGTTTCAGCTCTTCAAGTAAGTTGTTTATGTACACTTTATACAGTTCGGTAGACAACATCCCTTGTCGGACATCCTGTCTGATTGTGAAACTGCTACTTAATTTTCCAGCCCATTTCGATTCACTCTAGTTGTCAGATATTCATATCAAGGTAAAATATAGGTCAAGGGTTATTGATGTACATCCCTATGAGAAAAAGTTATCCAAGTATGGTGTCTGTATGCACAATAGTATTCCATGTACAAGCTTGACTAAAAACCTTAACCAAGGTTGACTAAAAACCTTAACCAAGGGGAATTAACTAAGTAATTCAAGAGGAAATGTAGGTCAAGGTCAAATATAGATCAGGGGTTATTGATGTACATCCCTATGAGAAAAGGTTGTCCAAGTATGGTGTCTGTATGCACAATAGTATTCCATGTACACGGTTGACTAAAAACCTTAACCAAGGTTGACTAAAAACCTTAACCAAGGGGAATTAAGTAAGTAATTCAAGGTTAAATGTAGGTCAAGGTCAAATATAGGCCTGGGGTTGTTGATGTACATCACTAGGAGATGAAGTTGTCCAAGTATGGTTGGTGTAGGGCCAGGAGTATTTCATCTACAAGCTTGACTAAAAACCTTAACCAAGGGGAATTAACTAAGTAATTCAAGGTTAAATGTAGGTCAAGGTCAAATATAGATCAGGGGTTATTGATGTACATCCCTATGAGAAAAGGTTGTCCAAGTATGGTGTCTGTATGCACAATAGTATTCCATGTGCAAGCTTGACTAGAAACCTCAACCAAGGTTGACTAAACACCTTAACCAAGGGCAATTAAGTAAGTAACTCAAGGTTAAATGTAGGTCAATGTCAAATATAGGTCAGGGGTTGTTGATGTACATCACTAGGAGATGAAGTTGTCCAAGTATGGTTGGTGTAGGGCCAGGAGTATTCCATCTACAAGCTTGACTAAAAACCTTAGCCAAGGGGAATTAACTAAGTAATTCAAGGTTAAATGTAGGTCAATGTCAAAGATAGATCAGGGGTTATTGATGTACATCCCTATGAGAAAAGGTTGTCCAAGTATGGTGTCTGTATGCACAATAGTATTCCATGTGCAAGCTTTACTAAAAACCTTAACCAAGGTTGACTAAAAACCTTAACTAAGGGGAGTTCAGTAACTAATTCAAGGTTAAATGTAGGCAAAGGTCAAATATAGGTCAGGGGTTGTTGATGTATATCACTAGGAGATGAAGTTGTCCAAGTATGGCTGGTGTAGGGCCAGGAGTATTCCATATACAAGATTGACTAGAAACCTTAACCAAGGGGAATTAACTAAGTAATTCAAGAGGAAATGTAGGTCAAGGTCAAATATAGATCCGGGGTTATTGATGTACATCCCTATGAGAAAAGGTTGTCCAAGTATGGTGTCTGTATGCACAATATTATTCCATGTACAAGCTTGACTAAAAACCTTAACCAAGGTTGACTAAAAACCATAACCAAGAGGAATTAAGTAAGTAATTCAAGGTTAAATGTAGGTCAAGGTCAAATATAGGTCAGGGGTTGTTGATGTACACCACTAGGAGATGAAGTTGTCCAAGTATGGTTGGTGTAGGGCCAGGAGTATTCCATCTACAAGCTTGACTAAAAACCTTAACCAAGGGGAATTAACTAAGTAATTCAAGAGGAAATGTAGGTCAAGGTCAAATATAGATCAGGAGTTATTGATGTACATCCCTATAAAAAGGTTGTCCCAATATGGTGTCTAGCACAATAGTATTCCTGTACAACTTGACTAAAAACCTAACCAAGGTGATAAAAACCTAACTAAGGGGAATTAATAATAATCAAGGTAGTGTCAGGTCAATATAGGTCAGGGGTTGTTGATGTACATCGGGCAATATTTGTGTACTATTCCATCAACAAGTTGACTACCTTAACCTTAACTTAGGGGAATTAGTCAAGTAATTCAAGGTGAAATAGTGTCCAAGTCAATGTAAATCCATGTAGGTTCAGGTTGTTGATGTATTCAAAAATAGGTCACTCAGGATTGTTGATAATGATAGGGTCCAAGTCCTATGGTTTGTGTAGGGCCAGGAGTATTCCATCTACAAGCTTGACTAAAACCTTAACCAAGGGGAATTAACTAAGTAATTCAAGAGGAAATGTCAGGTCAAGGTCAACTGAATATATCAGGGGTTATTGATGTACATCACTATGAGATAAAAGGTGTCCAAGTATGATGTCTGTATGCACAATTGTATTCCAATGTACTAAGCAAATTGACAATAACCTTACCAAGATTGACTAAAAACCTTAACCAAGATGTAATTCCTTAACAAGTAATTCAAGTTAATGTAGGTCAAGGTCAAATATAGGTCAGGGGTTGTTAATGTACATCACTAGGAGATGCAGTTGTCCAAGTATGGTGGGTGTAGTGCCAGGAGTATTGCATATATATACAAGCTTGACTAAAAACCTTAACCAAGGCGTGACGGTGACGCCGACGCCGGGGTGACTACATAAGCTCTAACTATTCTTCGAATAGTCGAGCTAAAAATGGGTGGGGCCGGAGGAGTCAAGTAGGTGTCAAATTTCACATTTGACCGAATGTTATCATGCCATATATCAAATCGAATGTATCGCCAAGACAATCACTCTGGAACATGTTTTGTCGAAACAGATGATTGCGTCATCCATGATGACCGCCGAAAGGTCAAATAGTCATCCTTTTCTTAGAAATTTCAAACGTCTTCTTATCGTGAACCGCTTGGCCGATATTGGCCAAACTCCACAGCTATGGTCCGTGGGTGAAGCCGTTTCATATTTGTTAAAATGGACGTTATCGTATAATCCAAGATGGCTGCCGTAGAAAAGTAGGTCACATTTTGTAAAAAGAATCTTCTCTAGACTCATGAACCGCCATAATGTTGTATATCAAATAGAAGGTATCGGAGAGACGATTGCTCGGAAGCGGTTTTTATCGAAATCGGATGATTACGTCACACAGGATGGCCACCAAAAGGTCAAACCGGTATCTTTTTAGTAGAGCTGTCAAACAGACTTTTCTTACTAACTGCTTGGCCGATGCTGGCCAAACTCCATTTTTCAAATTTGACATTACCACATAATCCAAGATGGCCGCCGTATAAAGTAGGACACAGTATTTATAATCTGTTTTCAACAAAATTTCGTAGGAACAATGAACCTCTCAGATTTACTTACATATATATAATAACCAGGTGAGGCTGAGCGATACAGGGCCACAATGGCCCTCTTGTTTTGAGACAGTGTCTTCTTGGTCAGCTACAGGTCGAGCTTTTTATTCCGCGTGGGCGATCTTGCTCCTCGTCGGTTGGGCGGGATCTAGCTACAATAATTCGCCTCCGACATGTTATCTACGGCTACAATTTGACCCATTCAAAAAATGTGGACAACCGAAGTGCTTACCCAAACCTGTTGCATGTAGGTAAAAAACGTAGTAAACTGTATATGTTATACCTTTAAACAAATAATCTCGGATGTAGAACTAGTAAATTGCCAAAAATAATTGAACGGGGAAATCATTTTCCCATGGAAGCCATATTTTCTCTAGTTAATTGTTGTTCAACATTCAACATAACGAAATGAAGCTTTCACATTTACAAGGAATACATGTAAATGTCAGATAAACACATTGGCCCGGTAAAGTAAGCACTTTCTGCATGTGTATGTTCTTTATTAATAATTTATTGATACTGCTTTGACAGTTTTATATCAATAACATCAAACACGCCGGATAACTGATTGCAAAAATCACTCTTCCATGAGGTATGGAGCTGGGTAGTAATTTTGTTTCTAGGCTGGATCCGGTTCCTTCTCTTCTCATGTCAATACAAATCTTCAGCTAAATGCTTTTTACCTAACTCAAATTGACAATACCCCACTTTCCAACCTCATCTGAGACACATTACCTTTAAAATCGCCTATCAACAGCTAATGTCATTTAGACTGGGTTAATTGGCATGAATCACGTATTTCACATGTACTGATGAGGTGGATATCCCAAAATCAGAACTGACTATTTACATAACAATATTTGTTCAGCTCTGAAATGAGAATAACTCGATCTGGTGCCAAGTCCTCACCACACCACAGTCGCTTAGCTCCACGCCCTAAAAGTAAATAAGTATAGTCTAATTTTACTACTCTTAAAATTGGTATCACCAGATTCACCTCTCACATACAGGAAAGCTAAGCATGTACCTGAGGGCCAAACCAGGTATATGGGGATTCTGTTAAGGACCCGTGGGGCCCCTGATCATCCGGTGATTCATGCATAATTGCTTCGTAAATGTGATGGGATACAAGCATAACATCAGGGGCAGATCCAGCATTTGGGGAAGGGGGGTAGGGGGGGGGGGGTTGTTGTCCTATTTTCGACAGTGGAGCGATTATGCTAGGGGGTCCGGGTGCATGTCCTCCCGGAAATATTTTGAAATCTAGATGTCCGCAAATGCACTTTCCTGTGTTTTACGGCATTTAAATTCAGACTCCAACTGGTGGTAAACTGTGATCTATGTAAACTCCATCGCTCCGTCTCCAGATCCGCCCCTGAACATACATGTGAACATTCTCTTCCTGCTATATCCTACACAGTGCATGGAGTTGCCATGTTGGCCATATTAGTGTGTACCAGACATCGCCCAGTCTTATTGCGTTTGACACATACCACTAATATATGATAAACACATGAACAAACTTTGGTGCAACATGATGTGGAGACATCAGACTACAGCGTGATATGCGTTGGTTTAATCAAATTTGTTTACAAAGTCTGATATCTGAAGGCTTTTACCTGTGGCAGATGTACTTCTAATAATAGACAGTGCATCAGTTTGACATTATACACGTACGTATGACCATTTTATATTTTGTGAGAGATGATAGAAAAGCTCAAAGGGTCCACAATTCTAAGTCATTTGACCTTGACCTTGGGGCACAGGGGCCGGCCGCATGCGTGGGACACAGCATGAATATATGGATGATGACCAATAAGCATACAAAGTTTCAAGCAAATCTGAGTTACGGTTGCAGAGATGGTAGGTATGTGGAAAGTTTAACGTAAATTTGGACAAAAATTTAACGCAAACTTCTAAGTCATTTGACATTGACATTGGGGCACAGGGGCCGCATGAGTGAGTCACAGAATGAATATATGGATGATGACTAATAAACATATGACGTTTCAAACTTTAACGCATATTTCGGACGGACGGACGCACGGACACCCGGACATCATTGTGGTCACTATGTCTCGCTTTCGGCAAGCGTGCTTGACAACAAATTTAGTGCAAATTTAATGAAAATATGGATGATGATGAGGAAGTGTATGAAGTTTGAAGTCAATCCGCGACTTACCCGTTGCAGAGATAATGGGTAACCGAAAACTTTAACACAAATCTTACGGACGCAATTTCTGAGTGATTTGACCTTGACCTTGGACATGAAGGCTGCATGGATGTGGTATGGAATGAAAATATGGAAGTATATGAAGTTTAAGGTCAATCCGACTTACCGCTGCAGAGATAATGGGTACCCGAAAACGTTAACGCAAATCTTTCTAAGTAATTAGGTTTGAGGAATTTGATTCCTCAAACCTTTTTAGGTTTGAGGAATTTGATTCCTCAAACCTTTTGTTTTCGTTGGTTTTTTAGGTTTGAGGAATTTGATTCCTCAAACCTTTTGTTTTCGTTGGTTTTTTTTTTCTTTTTTTTCTTTTTATTCAGCCGTCGAGACTACAGCCCAAACCGCTGGTCGGATCGACTTCAAATTTTGTATACCGATTCGCATCAACAGTGAGACGAGAATAACGCAATTTTCAGAATTCTCATGACGTCACTTTTTACGAAACAGGAAGTGACGTCATATATCATATAATTCCCTATAACTTCCTTATTTTCCAACAGATTTCAAAAATTCTTTTTGAATTGTAAAGCTGCGAGAATTCTCTATCTTCGCTTCGCTGACAATGTTTGGCTATCTGCTCAAATGAGAGAGCTATAGACATGTGAAATTGAGAAAAATGAAAAAAATCAACAATTTCAGATTTTTATTTTATTTTAACGGGTTGAAAACAGTTTCTAATTTGTACAGTAATCACAGCAACATAATTGTTTGACAGCGTCACGCGGGACATTCATCCGCACAGAAGATGATATTTTTCAGAGCAATGGCTTGAATAGTTCTGATTCTATTGTCTTTCAAACTTGGACGTTTTTTTTTCAATTTTTCAAATTTGAAATGGTCATAACTTTTTTATTATCTAACCGATTTCAAATATTTTTTTTGCATTAAAAAGCCAACAAAATTCTCTATCTCCGTTTCGCTGGTAGTTTTTGGCTATCTGCCCAAATGAGAGAGTTGTAGGCATTTGAAATTTTTAAACAAAATTGAAATGGTCATAACTTCCTTATTATTCAACCGATTTCAAATATTTTTTTTGCATTAAAAAGCCAATAAAATTCTCTATCTCCGGTTCGCTGGTAGTTTTTAGCTATCTGCTCAAATGCGCGAGCTACATGCATTTGAAGTTTGAGAACGAGCATATAAACTTAGCCGCCTAGACGACAGTGTGTACAGCTGACAAACTTCGAGGTGGAGGCCAGACAGGTATGGTGGGCTGTATCAGACACTGGTTTTATATACGAACTGACATGCTGTGAGTGCTTTAGAATCGTCTTAACTTCAATGTCAGACTAGGGGGTTAACGGTACACATTTCGTAGAACGTTATATATGAAAAATGAAAAATTCTTAGGATAGTCAAGCGATTCTGAAAATACAAAACTTTTTTTTTCAATTTCATTTTCGTTGGTTTTTTTTTATTCAGCCGTCGGGACTACAGCCCAAACCGCTTGTCGGATCGACTTCAAATTTTGTATGCCGATTTGTATCAACTGTGAGACGAGAATAACGCAATTTTCAGAATTCTCATGACGTCACTTTCCACGAAACGAAACCGGAAGTGACGTCATATATCATATAATTCCCTATAACTTCCTTATTTTCCAACCGATTTCAAAAATTGCTTTTTGAATTGTAAAGCTGCGAGAATTCTCTCTCTATCTTCGCTTCGCTGACAATGTTTGGCTATCTGCTCAAAGAAATGAGGAGCTATAGACATGTGAAATTGAGAAAAATGAAAAAAAATCAACAAACAATTTCAGATTTTTTTTTATTTTATTTTATTTTAAACGGGTGGTCTTTGAAAACAGTTTCCAATTTGTACAGTAATCTCAGCAACATAATTTTTTGACAGCGTGACGCGGGACATTCATCCGCACAGAAGATGATATTTTTCAGAGCAATGGCTTGAATAGTTCTGATTCTATTGTCTTTCAAACTTGGACGTTTTTTTTCAATTTTTCAATTTGAAATGGTCATAACTTTTTTATTACTATCTAACCGATTTCAATTTTTTTTTTTTGCATTAAAAAGCCAACAAAATTCTCTATCTCCGTTTCGCTGGTAGTTTTTGGCTATCTGCCCAAATGAGAGAGTTGTAGGCATTTGAAGTTTGGTTCTTTCATTTTATTAAATTTGAAATGGTCATAACTTTTTTATTATTCAACCGATTTCAAATATTTTTTTTCCATTAAGAAGGCAATAAAATTCTCTATCTCCGTATCGCTGGTAGTTTTTAGCTATCTGCTCAAATGAGAGAGCTACATGCATTTGAAGTTTGACAGCGTCACGTTAAATCACACAGTAACAATATAAACAATTTTCATTTTATATACGAACTGACATGCTGTGAGTGCTTTAGAATCGTCTCAACTTCAATGTCAGACTAGGAGGTTAACGGTACACATTTCGTAGAACGTTATATAATGAAAAATGCTTAGGATAGTCAAGCGATTCTGAAAATACAAAACTTTATTTTTTCAATTTCATTGGAATTGCATCAATTTTTTTTGAGTTTCATATGTTTTCGTCATTGGCAATGTCTTCTAATCACTTTGCCAGTGTACGTTTGTCAGTACATCAAGCCTCAAACCGTTGATGCAGCTTCAGCTGCTCTAGTTTTTTTTTCTTTTTATTCAGCCGTCGAGACTACAGCCCAAACCGCTGGTCGGATCGACTTCAAATTTTGTATACCGATTCGCATCAACAGTGAGACGAGAATAACGCAATTTTCAGAATTCTCATGACGTCACTTTTTACGAAACCGGAAGTGACGTCATATATCATATAATTCCCTATAACTTCCTTATTTTCCAACCGATTTCAAAAATTCTTTTTGAATTGTAAAGCTGCGAGAATTCTCTATCTTCGCTTCGCTGACAATGTTTGGCTATCTGCTCAAATGAGAGAGCTATAGACATGTGAAATTGAGAAAAATGAAAAAAATCAACAATTTCAGATTTTTATTTTATTTTATTTTAACGGGTGGTCTTTGAAAACAGTTTCCAATTTGTACAGTAATCTCAGCAACATAATTGTTTGACAGCGTCACGCGGGACAATTCATCCGCACAGAAGATGATATTTTTCAGAGCAATGGCTTGAATAGTTCTGATTCTATTGCCTTTCAAACTTGGACGTTTTTTTTCAATTTTTCAAATTTTTGAAATTTGAAATGGTCATAACTTTTGTATTATCTAACCGATTTCAAATATTTTTTTTGCATTAAAAAGCCAACAAAATTCTCTATCTCCGTTTCGTTGGTAGTTTTTGGCTATCTGCCCAAATGAGAGAGTTGTAGGCATTTTAAGTTTTTAAAACAAATTGAAATGGTCATAACTTCCTTATTATTCAACCGATTTCAAATATTTGTTTTTTTTGCATTAAAAAGCCAATAAAATTCTCTATCTCCAATTCGCTGGTAGTTTTTAGCTATCTGCTCAAATGCGCGAGCTACATGCATTTGAAGTTTGAGAACGAGCATATAAACTTAGCCGCCTAGAACAGTGTGTACAGCTGACAAACTTCGAGGTGGAGGCCAGACAGGTATGGTGGGCTGTATCAGACACTGGTTTTATATACGAACTGACATGCTGTGGCAACATAATTTTTTGACAGCGTCACGCGGGACATTCATCCGCACAGAAGATGATATTTTTCAGAGCAATGGCTTGAATAGTTCTGATTCTATTGCCTTTCAAACTTGGACGTTTTTTTTCAATTTTTCAAATTTGAAATGGTCATAACTTTTGTATTATCTAACCGATTTCAAATATTTTTTTTGCGTCATTGCCATTTACCTCCAATGATAATGTATGTTCATGATCGCAAAGCATCCACACGTGTCTTGATGAATTCATATGTGCAATTGGGTATTTCAACATTTTTAGCCAGGTTTTTTGAAAAAAAATCCAGGCTATTGGATTGGCGAAAGCCGGGCGGGCGGGCGGCGGGCGGGCGGCGGGCGGGCGGGCGGTGGGCGGTATTTTTGTATTGGAAAGCTGCGAGAATTCGCTATCTTCGCTTCACTGACATTTTTTGGCTATCTGCTCAAATGAAAGAGCTATAGACATGTGAAGTTGAGAAAAATGACAAAAATCAACAATTTCGGATTTTTATTTTATTTTAACGGGTGGTCTTTGAAAACAGTTTCCAATTTGTACAGTAATCTCAGCAACATAATTTTTTGACAGCATCACGCGGGACATTCATCCGCACAGAAGATGATATTTTTCAAAGCAATAGCTTGAATAGTTCCGATTCTATTGCCTTTCAAACTTGGACGCTTTTTTTTCAATTTTTCAAATTTGAAATGGTCATAACTTTTTTATTATCTTTTATCATTCGATTTCAATTGTTTTTGCTGTAGTCGATATTTCAGTCCTTTAGCTAAAACTTTGGCTGAGGATCGAACTCGGTATCCCTCGCTCCGAGTCCATCGCTCTACCTCTAAGCTAACCGGTGTGATGATGCGAACACAATAATGTTGGACTGTTCATTCTAAAACTTCTGAAATTCTTTTTGCAACCGATAGTTTACACCTTGGGCTAAAGCTTAGTTACACATGAAATCAATGTTTGAGGCTCAAACCGTTGATGCAGCTCAAGCTGCTCTAGTTTGACCTTGATCTTGGACATGTAGGCCGCATGAATTTGAGGTAAATCCGACTTACAAAACTTTAACGTGGGCGGACGGACGGACGGAATTACGAAATATATATACCTCTCGACATACTTCGTAGTCCGGGGGTATAATTACGTCAGTGCGGCTTTTTCGATAGATCGGAGAAAGAATTGCGTCATTGATAGTGGGTTTTTCCAGATACTGCCAAGTTAAACTGAGCATGAAGTTTCCTCGACTTAATATGCAAATGAGATAATTAACCTACAAACGCATGTTTATGACCAAGAACAAGTTGTTATCATACAATATCCAGTGATATATACATGTTAGTGAAATGCTTATTTGGAGGTACCATCGGAGACACAGCCCCTTTTGTAAACCCACATCATTGAGTGGATATGTGGGCTGTCACTACGATGGTGCCATGACCCCGTCGGTGGAGTTTGTGACATATATGTATATTGGAATACTCAGTCCATCCACTGGTTCTACCTAGGATGGCTGTATAGCGCAGGCCCGTACGCAGGATTTTCTATTGGGGGTGCGTCAGGGGGGGTGGGTGCGTCAGGCGTGCGTCAGGGGGGTGCGTCAGGGGCGAGCCCCATGTAGTGGCGCGAGTACGCTAGGGGGGTACCCCCTAGCGTACTCGCACCACTACATGGGGCTGTACCCCCTAGCGTACTCGCGCCACTACATGGGGCTCGCCCCTGACGCACCCCCCCTGAAATTTGTTAAACCTAGATGGCCTGAAATGCACTCTCCTGCATTTTATGTCATTTAAATTCGGATTTCAACGGCGGCATTTTCATGCAAATACGCACCCGGCGCCCTGCGTACGGGCCTGTAGCGGAGTTATTCGTGGGTGTTCGTGCCTTCATACTAACAAGTGATCAATCAATCAATCAATAGCGGAGTGATTTGTTTGTATTCAAGACTTCAATTGGGACCCATAAATCAACAATCAGCCAGCCAGTCAACTAGTCAATCAATCAATCACCCACATCATTCAGCCACCGACGATTGACATATGCTACATGTTACACATCACAAGAAAAAGGGTAAAAACTTTTGCTAGAACCATCGTGAATGATTTCCCAAATCAACAATGGACAGTGTAGTCCCTGGTCGGATCAGACTACGTTTTATGTAGCGAATCACAAAGAACCATTGTGAAAATATGGATGCTGATAATCATGCATATTAAGTTTCAAGTCAATCCATGGTTGCAGAGGTATTCGGTAATTAAAAATCTTTATCACAGTTTTCGGACGGACAGACGAACATCATTGTGAACACTGTCTCCCTTGGTGCAAGTGGAGTTTGCAAAAATCCAAACTACTGGCAATTCAAGACAAGAAAGTGGAAGAGCTTTTTCTAAATCGATACATTTATTTAATATGTCATGCCATAGTTTACACTGTTGGTAGATTATACACAGAAACATATACAACAATTATGTGCAATGTTGTTTTTCTTTTCTCGGAAGAAACTGTATATTCAATATATTGGCCCGTTAACGACAAAGTGTATTTAAGGGCATTTGTAACAAATGTGACTGGTTGCAGAAATAGAGCTTATGGTGGTCTTTGCCTGCGTATCCGCACTGTCTGATCACGGTCTGCATTGTTTGGCATTTGGTCAGTGAAACAATATGCTCATGTTGAGGATACAAGATTTTGTTTGTGGAAAATCCTAAATATTTTGTTTATACGAGCTCAGAAATATATGTCGTGACCACCATTTGAAAAATAAAATATTAAAAAAAATTCATACCCGTAAAGGTGTATTGCGCATTGGGTTAACCCTTTCAACACCACAGACCTCTATAGAGACAATGTTTGCAAACAGTGCAGATCCAGATGAGCCGGCTCGTAACGAGCCGTCTCATCAGGATCTCCACTGTTTGTTAATAATTTTAAACGTCGTACAGATTACCCTTTTAGAAGAATGGGATAATTTGAATGAACAAAATTAATGAAATAGCGTGAAACATTGGCATGGAACATCCTATTAAGTTACTTGGTGTTGAAAGGGTTAACAGACAGTGCAGATCTTTCATTATCAGGTTGCACAACTGTGCTAGCAGATCAGGAGTTGTACTGACCTCAAAGCCCCATTTCTCCAGTCACAGTCACAAATGTAGATCGTCATTATCCACACATTCCCAGTCGCTGATGGCACAGTAAGTACACTTCACAGTTAGAAGTTAGCCAATCACCTATACTAGGCACAGAGCAGATTGCACAAAAGCGAGGCTGATCTGAGGCTACACTGGTTTCAAAGTAGTAAGGTCACTTTTTTCCAGTCGGAGACCCAATTATGCACCAGAGAATACCAGGTTAGTGTCTTTTAATATCAGGTTTATCTGGCAAGGCTAGGAAACGTGTATGAATTCTGAGCCGAGTCTGATAAACTTGATATCAAAGGTAACCATGGTATTATATTTATCAGGCAATGATTTATGCTACAGAATGAGCAAATATAACCGACACAATTCAGTAACAACCAATGAAATGTGAGTGATAGTAGTTTTGAAGTCATTGTGACCTGTAGCCGATTTCATCAAAATTGCAAAGTATACTTATCTAGCAAAGTATACTTTGAGGGAGTAATCAGTTATTTTTCCCGACGACTGCATATATTTGATGATTAAAAGTATGCAGAATTATTATACTGAATTTATTACATATTTTGGCTGTGATCATGTAATAAATTCAGTATAATAACAATTAATAATTTATCCTAAAAATTGAAAATTTATCCCTCTAAGTATACTTTGCTAGAAAAGTATACGTTGCAATGTTGGTGAAATAGGCTACTGGATATGTAGTGTTGATTTGGTCAATGATCAACCACAACACTCGTGTCAACTGGTAACGCTCTGATGAAACCATCTTATTCTCATGCTCGAAAACAGGAATTTTGATTGGCGGAGCTGAGCTCAGTTTTGGTCAATCAAATTGCCCGATACAAATTGCGAGAATGTGATTGGAATGTTTTGTAATCTGGGCCTCAATCGTACATGAAGTTGTTCAGCATAAAATCACCCATTTCTGTCTAAAATACAAAAAAAAACAACAGAATTATCAAGTTAATTCAAACCATGTGTTTAATTTCTTTACAACAATATCAAATGATATATATTTTGTTTTGCCAGAAATAAAAATATACCAGTACATGTATATCATTATACTGATACATTATAATGACGCATTATAAAGATACAATTCTAATGAAACAATTTTAATGAGTTTTTCTAACATTTGCTCAAAAGTATACATGGCCGGTCACAACAAAAAGGGGCTTATTGCAGTTTTGACCAGTGTAGTTCCTGATCAGCTACCACTGGTAGTGCACTCAGCAGACGGGATACCATTAAAGTAGTATGAAATTTACTAAAAAAAATCCCTATTTTCCTCAATTCTTCTTGAAAGTATACGTTGTCACCACTCATTTGAACAGTCTCTGTGAGACGGGTCAAAAGAGTGGTAACAAACTACTTTTATTCAAAAATAAACTAGAAATCAGATTGTTTTTTTCAACAAAAGTTATTGTATCCTTAGACTTCAATGGGTTAATACGAGATGTTTTTGTTTAGAGAATTCTGACACAGATTAGACTCTGATCAGACAGTGCAGACTATGAAACCCTTTTTTTGTCGTGGCAGGTCACATATTGCGACTGTGACTGGCGAAATGGCGCTTATGGGCTTTGCAACCAGTGTAGATCCAGATCAGCATGTCTGATCAGAATCTGTACTGGTTACCATTCCATCAATGAAAGACCTGGCATGCTTCTAATAGGCAATATAGACCGCTATCAGGCTACACGAGTGTGCTATTTGATCAGGAGCTACACTGGTTACTATTCCCATAAGCCCCATTTCTCAAGTCACAGCCACATAAAAATTGATCATGTATGATCATTCAATGGGTTCAAATCCACCGTTAGTCATGATATCACCGTTTCAGTAAAGAAATAACATAATATGGTCAAATTATATAACTAATATAAACATAAAAAATAACATTCATCTCTGTGAAGGTCCATTGTGTTCAAGTTTATTACAGCTAGATGGATAGCTTTTAGAAGCTATTGTGAAAAATAAGGTTTAATAATCCCTTAAAATTGGCCGTCAGTGTAATACCATTGTGTATTAAAGTTATAATACGCTAATGTATGTAATAAGAACACTATTGTTGTTTTTGACACCGCTCACAGCCGTGTTCAAACGGCTGGACATTGTCGAACCTTATATTTGCCACGGATAACCATCGTTGCGGTGCCATAATAAATATGTAAACGAGACCGCTACAGGAAACAGGTCAGGTGATCAGTACAACTTTATTGTATGATGCTATATTTATGCAATAAATAGAATCTATCATTTGTGTTGGTTTAATATGATATTTATTGAACTCGTTGACTGATAGCTTTGTCTCTTATGAAATTTGTAAACTTGTTTAAATAAATATCATATTAAATCATCACTCACGCAAAAAAACATAATTATCACAGACACTTATACAGGCTGATCTGGGTCCATGCTAACTGCCAATTCATTTACAATAGGCTATTTTCTTATAAATATGTCACATACCTGTATTTGGCGCCAGGTACATATGTATAACACATGGGCAATCGTTATCTATTTTAACAAACGAAAATCATCATAACCACATTCTCATGCAGATACCGAAAGTTGACGAAAATTATTGACTACATGTGGGTTTTGATCTTGTCAACGGTTACCCATACAGTAAGGAATCATCATTACAGGGCTCACGTTGCCATAATGATAGTACACATATCATACTGCTGATGTAGAAAATGAATGATATTTTCCATAAATCATGTCAAAAGTTGGAAAAAGTTGCAATATCACTCATACCTCATAATTACGAACACTTTACATTCCACAGAAAACCTCATATTGGAATATCATGTTGTTTTGTTCTTTTGCATTTGAGGCAGACGACATTTTCATTCAATGCCAAAATAAACTTGAACGGACTGGACCTACGACTATACAGAGACTATATATATATATCACAGACACTGTACGACCAGATAACAATAATAAAACACGTTATCCCTCATAACGCTCCATTCAATTTATCGTCTGCTGTTTTTTCCCCCATATTTTATGTAATATGTTTTGGCAGCACATCAGAATAATCTCTCTATGAGATGATTATTATGTGTTGTAAAAACGCATTTGAATTCAGAATTAAGAAAAACTAATAAATAACAGCAGACGACAATGTTTGTTTCCTGCATTATAAAGATTATGATACACAATATAGATACATGTAGATGTACAACAGATACAACCCAAAATTATCACCAATAACCAGCCACACGGAATGCATCGATAGAATGTTTGGATTATTTGTAAATTGAGACACACCATATGATTTTGTACCTTCGGACATCTGCGTAATTTCATGAAATACGTTTACAAAATACATGTATACAATATTTTCCGTAAATGGTGTCGAAAGTTTTGTCAACTTTTGACTTTATTTATGAAAAATATTGTAAACGTATTTAATGAAATTACGCAGATGTCCGAAGGTACAAAATCACATGGCGTGTCTCAATTGTGAGTGTCTATTCATTTGTTCAATATCTGTCACACTGACAATATGAACAGTACATAAATTCAGAAAGAATTCATGTTCCGTATCTGTCATTTGAAAATGACTGCAGCACATTTTACAATATTCACTTCTCAAAACAATTAATTGCATATAAGAAGCTGAACAAAATAATGTAGAGCATTTTCAAACCTTAGGCAAGACAATCTGATGTCCATTTACTCACTAAACATGTTTTCTTTCTCAGTAAATACCGGTACATAGCAGTAATGTAAACATACTGTGAGCATATCTTATTATCAACAGAATATATACATGTATTTACATACGCATAGTAACATATGACCCACGTTAGTGTTAGTTGTCAACAGTGGGCCGTTTCACTAAACTTTGTACGACAAAAATGTTCTTAAGTGCAAAATTATCATAGTCAGTAAATTTCACATTGTTTTCTTGTAAACAATATTGGATTTACATTTATTGAGCATAGGCTGCATATGCATATATGCAGCCTATGCTCAATAAATGTATATCCATCAATTAAAACTTCCAGACGATCCTAAATTTGCACTTAAGAACATCTTAGCCGTAAGAAGTTTATTGTTGCTGAAACATAGAACCTCAGTAGAGACCGTAGAACCTCTCTGAACCAGCCACCCTGAACATATGTGGCTGTGACTGGAGAAATGAGGCTTATGGGATAGGTGACCCGTGTAGCTCTGGATCACATAGCACACTCCTGTAGCCTGGTAACAATCTATATTACTTGTTAGAAGCACGACGGGCGTTTCGCTGATCTGGATCTACACTGGTCGCAAAACCCATATGCCCCATTTCTCCAGTCACAGCCACATATCAGATGTGTGTTTAATTCTGATAGGCATTCATTGTCATTTATATCTGCTGATAATGTCTGTTCATGATCACAAAGCACATAAACATGATATGCTCGTATTCGTGTATTACCATGAAATCTCTCTACACGGGACACCCTGGGGATGTCCCTGGTTGTCCCAGGTTGTTGGGTTTAGAGAGAATTGATTCACTGTACTCAGTGTACTTTATCATGCCTCTGTTGAAGTTCTTGATGATATCGGTCACATATTTATGACATGAAACAAAAATCCCTGTAAGCATGTGATTTTACACCATTACAAACTGTCTAGTTAATATAAAAATACTATAACATTTATAAAATAATAATAAAGTTAACCGACAACTACAAACATGTAACAACAAATATTTTACGTGAGATAAACTAGCCGATATTCATATTTTCATATTAGCATACAACCGAAACTTGATCAGGGCCAATGTTTATAAAACATTCTAAGGACGTCCTTCAAATGCGTACATAAAAATCAAGCAGTTTGATTGACCGAGGCTGCAGCACAGCCTCGGCCAATCAAACTAATCGATTTTGAGCTTGGGCATGGAGTACAAGCTCAGAGTGTTTTAAAAGCACAAGATCTGGATCTGATTGTTTGGATGTAAATCCGAATGGAATTGGGTTAATATATCTCCCAGTGATTTACCGTGATTCTGAAAGGGATTTATTTCCTTGAAGGAACTATTTCCTCCTAGACGTTCACGAGACGTAATTGACGTCACATTTTGATGTCAGGTGAAGAAACAATTCATACGCTGATTGTCAATTTTGACGTTATAAGCTGGTCTAAGAACAAATTTCACATTTTCCAAAGTGCATGTAATATACAATTTAATCCACTACCATTTTGAAATACCAGATATATTTCGCTTGAACAAAGAAACTCGTGGTCTGCACTCATTTCTTTATCGGATTTCCAGATGTCTTGAGAAATAAATCTGGTATTTCAAAATGGTAGTTGAATAAACTTATACTTGTGTTGTTTCATGGAATGATACAATCAAGAACATGTGGACATGAAACAAATTATACCATGAACTGTTAATGGTCCTAGACCATTTATAGAATCAGTCGGTAATCAGTCGGTACATGCATCACCTTTCTAAATTGGCCATCATCAAATAGTGACTGTGACATGTACAACAATCGTAAATTAAAATCAGACTGCCACTTCATGTGGTCATATTTTGTTTTGCAACATGACAATAGGTGTTATCTGACCAAATTCCAGACAGCCAAACTGTTGTCCATGAAAAGAAAGCTTGAAACCCTTACAATGCGGAGTTAAATTTGTCATTTGCTGTTTTGTTTATTTCTGTTTTTATCAACAAATGCATAGTTTGTCAGCACTTTAGGATCATTCCCAATGGAAATGATTCTCAAGTGCTGTCAAACTATGTTTTATTATTGGGAAAGAAGACAAAATATAAAACAACAGCAGACGGCAATTTTTGTTCCCCACATTCTAAGGGTTCTAACACAGGTTTCAAATGGATGCTCAGACACCTAGAGGTCATTGTGACCAATGTGACAATATCTCAATAAAAAGATACAATGTTAAATTTTACAGCAAACAATCATTTACTCATCAATGTATACCATACAAATAAATATTAAAATACCACATGCATAACATTCAAATTGACCAATCAGAATTCTTGATAATCCTTTCAACTGAAACTGACAATCAAATAACCTGAATACCAAATGAATTATGCGACTAATTGTTACCATGGTAACACATATTAACAAAAACAGCCTATGTACAAATTGCCAAGAATTTGGCAACAATTCAAGAAGCATGAAACACCCTGTCCTTATAAGGAAACTGATGATCAAGCAATCTGATTGGCTAACTTGGTGGTTCATAGGAATGTGTCTGCCAGTCATACAAATAGAATGATTTCTTAGTTACACAAAGAATGGTATGGAATTATATGGTATGGAATGTTTGAGACGATATGTCGAGACAATAGCCAATGCGGGTACGGAATATTACATTAACAACCCATGTACACTGAATTAGAATTAAATGACTACTTAGTCGGTGTCACCATAGATCCAAGGCAACTTGCATACATTCATTCATCAGGAATAGGGTAGTGTTTAAAATAAATCTGAGTAATAACGTAAATATTCATCTGGGTGCATGCAGAAACATCCCGTCACCATAATACAGACTAGTTGTGTACATAGCAACCAACAAAAACAAGCTTATAACGATCAGACACCACAGCTCTGATGTCTGATTATAGTCAACAGTTCAAGTCTGTGCTAACAGGAGCATAAACTCCCAGTATAAACTCCTGTTAGCATAGACATGAACTGTTGACTATACCCAGTCATCACTAGTATGGTGTCTGATCATAAGTTATAAAAGTTCCTCAATACTATCAAGATTCGAAATAGCATATCTGTCGTTGGACATAGCCAATTGATATAAACACTGTTAGCAATACTTTGTCAGAAATTTATGTAATTTAAAAATTTATGCTTTTATTAAAAATATATTTTGTTGGTTTCTATGTGCATTCCATATCTCACGAAATGGACGGTGAAAATAGAAATAAAATAGACGGCAATTAGCCATTGTATGGATAAAGGTACAATTCACATTTTCAATCAGCATAGACCAAAACGTTGGTCCATCGTATGCTGGTTGACAATGGGAAATCTTACCCATCTGCATAAATTGGCGTGTAGTAACAACCATTGTTATTTTGTAGAGTGCAACATTTTCTACTTGAGCATCAAATAAATAAATGGATATGAGCAACATAGGATGAGGTTTTTCGTCGCATCCAAATATGTTACTAGTTCTGCTCTACACTATAGTGACAGCTAAACGTGTGGCATACATGTGGTTATATAACTCTTTACATGCTACAGGTGAAAATAACATCCAATAAATTACGTGTATCTTATTTCTCTCAGTTAATATGTCGTGGAATTTCATTAGAATTGGACACAATTGTAATAAAATTTCAAGACATATTCATGATATTTACAGAAGGAAAATATAATGAAATATCATCTGCTATTTATTAACTATTTATAGCCGACAAGTTTCCCAGCATGCAAAGAGTTAACAATGAAGATTACAATACAGTGAAATGTTAGTTGACATCCACATCCATTGGCTGCTTGCAACAGAAATCACCTTGCTCCAGAATGCCAGAAATCGGGGACAGGTGCGCCAAGGTCATTTACTTCTGACCCTATAGAAAGGAAAAGAAAAAGAACAGTGTAAACAAATGTACCAGACACAGCAAATATAACAAGTGATACAACGTCCAGCAGATATGTCCCAAGGAATTACTTTGGCTCAAAGTTGGTTTGAATTTTTGTTATCATTCAATAAGCACCAAGTTTCAGGATCACAGGAGAAAAATCAACCAAATTAAATCTGCATTTTATAGCTTCTCTATAAACCTGTCTTTTCTTTTACAAGACAGTATTTGTTCACACAAAATAAAAGATACCGAACATTGGACAAATCATGCTGGACGCTAAGGGGTTGTCTCATAATAATTATTTTATTCACAATGCCATTAAACGATCAATTTCATTATTGTTTTAATGGAAGATAATTATGAATTAATTAGTAAACCTTGAATGTAACTGATTCGATTAGAACAGTATGCATTACATAGAAATGTTAGCTTCTGTAAAACAACAAGATTTGAAGTTATGTATACATTTACAAAAACCTGTACCAAATGCAATGCATGGCCCTGGCACCAAAGCCATCAGAGACAATTTGAGAAAACCCCTCATTAGTTGTGCATACCAATACCTGACAGTTTCACACACATTTTGCCTGCGACTGGAGAAATGGGGCTTATGGCATTATTGGTCAGTCTAGCTCTCGTTGTCTGCTAGTACATTCCTATAGCCCAATGGGGTTTTGTACAATGTTAGAAGCATGAAGGGTGTTCATCGACTGATGTAATGGCAATCAGTGCAGATCATTATCAGACTGCGCATCTCAGGCTGATCAGGATCTACACTGGTCGCAAATGCCATAAGTCCCACTTCTCCAGTCACAGCCAGATTTCACCTGTGCCATGATTTTGTGGACTCCTTAGGTGACTCATGGCCCACAAACCTTCATTCTTACCGGAGACATCATGTGACTTGTAACATCGCACAGTGATATGAGCCAGAATGCGATTATAGTAAACATGCCTTACGTTTGTGTAAATTTACCCAAAACAAAATCACATGGTAGAGAACACAAAAATATTCATCTAATATAATTTCATATTTTAGGGAACATTTTTAATTTCATGAGTGAAAATTATACTTCTTTCAAATGAACTTCTTTAGCAATAGCTAGTGTAAGCATTCTCAGGCATATTTATTGTATTCTTATATGCTCATACATGTAAGTACCAGTATGTACATTCGAAATGGAACAAATTAAAAAAAAATTGTAAAATGTAAGTTAATTGTATGCGAACACATCGTTTTCAATAGTTTGCACTTTTTTTTTATTCAATTATGTCGTAAAAGCTGTAATCTAAACAAAGCATGCATTTGCTGTGAACATTTTCAACTTTCGACAGTATTTACGAAAAATATAGTAATTTCTGTGAATATTTTCATGAGATATCGCACATGTTCTTCGGTACAAAATCACTTTGCTTGTCTCATATTTTGAATGTACAAACGTCGTAGTTACACTGTGTTTTTAGTGTGGGTAATTATGCGACCAAAAATGGGGGTTATTTAAAAAATATTTGCAAAGATCTGTGAAATAAATGAGGTAAATGATTCCATATTTTATCTGATATAACCTACAAAATGTGCTTTTTAATCTTGAACACACTCAGAGCTCCAGATAAGCTGCGTATCTGCTTAAATACGCAATTAAAATTGCCAAAAACCCAATTGAAATCAGAAGTAGCGAGTATCAAAAAGCAATACAAATTGTGTGGTACCTTTATCATGCTGCAGAAAACAATAAACAGACCAAAATTATAGCATATTTTTTCTTATTTTCCATGAAAACACATCTTGGTATTTCATTAGAATTGTCTCCAAGGAGACAATTCTAATGAAATGCCAAGATATGTTTTCATTTTGAAGCAAACTATTCAATAATTGCTGTCTGTTGATGTGTAAACAGTAGTGCGGTTTTATTTTACTCAATTAAAATTTGGAAATACCCAATTGCTTCAGAAATGATGGAGTGACAATACTCAATTATTAATTCCTTACCTGGAGCGCTGACACTGATATATTTAGTTTTACTGAGAGATGTGCAATTTCTGCAAACACCCTAGCTATTAAGTGTGGCGCGGCACATACATGTACATACTGTATTTTATCCACCTTTAACACTGCCAGTCGCGAGGTTTTTAAAGTGTTTACACAAAGCATGAAACTCCATAAAAGTAGATATACCAGCATGTTCAGCATAAAATCACACATTGCATAGGCTATACCACATAAAATAAATAAAACAGAAACTAAAATGAGTTACCCCATTTTCTTGGTAGGTAGATCTGGCAAAATATATTGAACCCTGTGCAATGTTTTGGTCACGTGATTCCTCAAAGTAGTTTAGTGCGGCCACTGTGCGATATCTGGGCAAGTATAAAATGCACCAGAGCCATGATTACAGAACTTTCTGAGCACATTCTCGAAACTCGTACTCAAAATCAGGCAGTTTGATTGGTCGAGGCTGAGCCTCGACCAATCAAACAGCCTGCTTTTGAGCACAAGAACAGAGAACAAGCTGAAAATGTTTTATAATCGGACACAGGTGTCAAGGAATGTTACTGTCACCGGTGTATTGATGGATTGATGGATTGATTGATTGATTGAAGTTTTACTATTGTGATGGATGACAACTTGAGCTCATCTCTTGTGTGTTTTTAAATTTGGGATAATATATATATACATGTATGAGGTAGACTATGATAATATGTACATTAATGCTATTTACATGACTGATATGCAAGTTTTAAAACAATTACACAAGTATTTATACACTATTAAAGTAGATACACAACATCACTTAGTTCATAATATGACAAACTTAAAAATTTGATATGCAAACCTCATTTATATGTACGAAACAACATGTGTCTGGATATACATGTATGGTAGCAATTGATATACAGGTCATACAAGAGTTCGTTTTATAAAAGTATTTCAATTAATAAGGTCTATGACTATTCACTTTGACTGGATGATTCCGAGAAACACTAAAAATCAAAATTGTCATACAAAACTATGTACACTGTATATGGTGCATATTATGGAACAATATTTCTATCTACACGCACATCTAACAAAATACTCTGAATTTCTAACAAATACAAGTAATGTGAATACGTATTAACCCATTAGAGACGGGATACAATTATAGTAATGAATCTTTTAAGAGAAAAAAATCCCTATTTTTGTTATTTCATCTCGGAAGTATATGTAGTTACCACTCGTTTGAACCGTCTCGACGAGACGGTTCACATGGGTGGTAAGAACATATACCTTTATTGAGAAATAAACAAAATAATGAGATTATTTTCATCAAAACTTATTTGATTCTTGTACTGAAATGGGTTAATACCATACATTTGCATTCTGGTGCAAAGCAGCTACAATATACATGTACAGTGAAACACCTCATGACATCTCTTGTCTGTTCTTCATACAAAGCACACAAATTGTCCAGGAGTGTGCATATACCCTTAATTACATCAACACATGTCAAAACTGGATACCCAGGGATCCCAGGGTCTTCAGTTTGGAAAGTTTCCAGTGTAACTGTATTCCGATATATAGTGACAAATCCATTCACACATTTAATATACAACATAACATACTTTGTTTATTATTGATGAATTTAACAACATATCCACGGTGGGTAAAATACGCCACAATTGCGCCTGCTTTTATGCTCTCCACTAGACATTTTCCTAAACACAGTAGCAGCTGAATTTTGCCAGTGCTATGATTCTGGATTTACTTTAGAAATCTAGATGCGATAAAATGCAAATACCCCGGGTAGTTATATAGCATCTCATGCTAATAACGCTGTCCTCAAAACTGTACCTAAAACTCTAAAACAGGTACAGCTATGAGGATGTCGTCATCGTCGGGATAAAATCTGTGATTTTCCAAGGAATCTACCGTATTATTCTAATAAACGCCCCCAGGGCTATGCAATTCGTGGAGATCAAAACGTGGAAAATAGGATCAACATAATAAAATTATGTTATTTTCACATACAAAAGCCATTTAAAACAATGTTTTAAATGGCTTTTGTATGTGAAAATAACATATGGGACAGGGGATACCATTAGAGAGGGGGCTACTATTAGAATAAATACGGTACACTTTATTGTATTAAAATTCCCCGGGGTCTCACCACTTCAACACATCCACATTGCTCCAGTAGTTACAGAGATATTTAGAAAAACGTTGGTAGATACATGCTGAAACGGTAGGTGTGCGTGACGTCCGTTACCCACCATTTTGATGTGTTGGAACGCAATGCAGTTTTGGTGACATGCAGATGCAATAGCCAAAGTAACGAGGGGCGTCACAAAAGTGAGCACCAGTTCTCCAGATATTCAACATATTTCAGGAATTTTACATGGCATTGTTTCTTGGGAAACAGGGGAATTAGTTTGAATGTGAATAAAATGTAATTTTCTGAAAATATTTCAAAAGTCGGCAAATTAGAAATACATCTGCGGGGACTAAATATTATTTTGTGAACAATTAATTTATAATATTTACTTTTTAAATGACAAGAATTTTTCAGGCATTGTAAGCATGACAAAAGATTGGTATAAATGCCAGTCTTAGTATGCTGTGTATCTGGAGAGAAATATGTACACAAATGAACACAGCTAGCTTACAACACTGATATTCTATTGTCTCCCAACTATGCAACGTATGGTGGTGGTGTCTGAAATAATCAACGCCAACAGTTACTAGTGAATGAATAAATTAACCCTTTCACCCCTAAGTAACTGGAATGGATTTTTATATGTTAATTTCCGGACCAATCCAATCATCACAAAAAGGTTTTCAGACTAGTCCATTTATGAAAAAGGGGTGTTTTTTCTCTCTCAAAAAAATAAAAAATTACTTGCAAAAAGTGCAGATCCTGATGAGACGGCTCGTGACGAGCCCAAAAAGTGCAGATCCTGATGAGACGGCTCGTGACGAGCCCTCTCATCAGGATCTGCACTTTTTGCAAGTAATTTTCATACAAAAACACCCTCTTTTCATAAATGGACTAGTCTGAAAATCATTTTGTGACCATTGGATTGGTTGCAAAATTAACTTCTCAATTTGATTCCAGTTATTTAGGGGTGAAAGGGTTAAAACATATAGGAATGTACGAGTTGAAATCCAATATGGATGCGTGGAAAATTATAAATATGTTGGGGCCTCAGCTGTACTGATCACTTAACATGTTTTCTGAAGTGAGCTCATTGGAATATTTATTACACTAGTGTATTATGCTGTTTAATACACAATAAATTGGTTAACAGTGCAGATCTGGATCAGACTGTGCCGATTCACAGGCTGTTCTGGATCTGGATCTACACTGGTCACAATACCCATAATCCCAATTTCTCCAGTCACAGCCACATTTACGGTAACAATCAAAATACTTATGGAACTAGTTTTAACGAAAATCACCAATACAAGCTTGACCCCCCCCCCCCCACCCCCACCCCCCACTTGAGCAGCCGCATAAATATAATCATAGTGAATTTTAAGTGGTTAGATCTGGTATTAGCCTTCATCACAACATAGCCACTTATCCCTCACGTACATATACATATACATATACATGCAACACATATGTTAAAACCCGATACCATCCTCACCAATCACGATAGTATTAAATCCTAGATGCATATTTTAACCACACAAGTACCTTAAAAAGTTACATTTAGGAAAGGAATAAAAAAGCCAGCAGCAGAATTAATCAGTGTGTTGGTGAATTTTGTATACATGATTTTCATTTTTAATTAATTTCTTACCAAAAAAAAAACAAAAAAAAAATGTTTTGGCAGGACATGGGAATTGTCTCAAATGGAGACAATTCTTATGGCCTGTCAAAACATGTTTCATCAAGAAAAAACATAAATAAACAGCAGACAACAACATTTAATTCAGTAAGGGTTAACATGCATGAGATATCAGTTGAACAAATTCAGTATTCTTATAGAATTATAGCTTCATCACAATTAATTACAACAAATATACAATGTATATTATAGTGAAAATGTATCAACCAGCCGTTACAACGAGCATAACCCCAGATCAGCCTGCACATTCACCGATGTGCAGGATGATCTGGGTTTATGCTGGTTGCTAAGACCAATGAGGTATCATTTGCATGCAGTGTTTCATACAAACATGCAAGTGTGTGGCTATAAACATACACCAAACCCACGATGGATAATGGGTTCAACCCACAGTTGATAATGACATTCAAATTCAACCCACATTTAATAATAGGATCAACTCACATTTAATAATGGAATCAACCCACATACAATCATACCTCATGCAAACATGGTCATCTTGCAACCATAAATATCTAACAGTCCATTTTCATATATCAGATTTTTCAGCAAATAATAGAAAAATAACACATTAAATAACCTCCATTAAGAAGTCCAGTAAAAACAGTTGTGGTATATAAAGTGAATTGTGTTATATCCATACCAACAAAATACATGGAGTAAAAGTAAATATTTGGGGGCCATACAGTGAAACATCTCTAAACCTGACACCCTGGGAGGTCCCCAGGGTGTCCGGCTTAGTGAGGTTTCACTGTAAATCAGGCATTTGATAATTCTGAGCCATAGTTGTGTGCTATGCGATCACAAACAGACATTATCACCTGAGATAAATGATGAAGAAACGCATCAAAAATAAGATCAGAGCAAGGTTCCGCTGATTATCCAAAATTGGTTTACAATAGATAGTATTATATAACAGGGTGGAAATGTATGTGTATACACAAATAGTCATTACAAGAGGAATAGCTAAACAAAACACTGCTTTTGTTATTATTTAGGTTTGAAAAAAAACAAAACAACAAAACAACCCAACAATACTCAGTTCTACATGTTGAACATGTTTTTTTAACAAAGCATGCACAATAAAACATATTTTCCAAGACACAGGTGTTTAAAAGACATATTCTGATATATGAAATTGGATACTAGCTGACTAGAAATGCGCCATTATGCACTACATTGTGTACAATATCTATCTGTATACATGTACGTAGGTGAGTTCAATTATGAGATAATATGCTCACCTTAAAACGGTAGGATTATTTATGGTTCATTCATTATCTATGCTGCTAATATCTTTGAATGTAATTAATCGATGTTTAATAATAAAATCACATGCCTAGAAAATGAATTAAAGCAAATTAGAATGAAAATATAGACAGCATAAGAGACAAGCCATGTCATTTGGTACCTAAGAAGATTTTCATTAAAAGTATTTACAGAAACTGATAATTTCTATAATGACGTCAAATGTCGATGAAATGTTCAGAGCAAATGCGGAATTGAATTCCGCATTTGCTTTGCACATTTCATCAACTTTAGATGTCATTTACTGAAAGTATCGTAAATTTTGTAAAATCGCAAATCTTACATACAAAATCACAAGGCTCGTCTCGTGTATGTGTTGCTGCCGCTTAAGATCAATTAACAAACATTATTTAACTGGGAAGGACTGGTACACTTTTTGATGACAAAGTTCTGAAAATGATACATGTACCATCTAAAATTTTCAAAAGTATCTTCATAGTGCTTGAGTAATATCACATATTATCTCATGTATGAGCTCAAAGTTATAATAAAATATTCATGCAAGCATAAAAGATACATCGGGAATTTAACCCTTAGAATGCTGGAAACGAAGTGTCGTCTGCTGTTGCTTAATATTTTGCCTTTTTTCTCAATAAAAACATGGTTTTACAGCACTTTAGAATCATTTCCATTGGAAATGATTCTAAAGAGCTGTCAAAAACATGTTCTTTTATGATAAAACTGGAAAATATAAAATAAACAGCAGACGAAACAATTTCATTCAGCAGTGTAAGGGTTAAGCTAATCAGATGCAACTACATGGGATGCTATATGTGTATTGTTTGGCAAATAAAGATAAGCAGAAGCAGCGGAAATAATATGTGAAAAAAAGATACTTTGAAAAACGTTAGTATTAGTTTTATTTAATAATATAGTCTATTCACATTTGAGACAATCCATGTGATTTTGTACCTAATACGATGTGAGATTTTGATGAAAACTATTACAAAATATATATTTTCAGTAACTTCAAAAGTTGAAGAAATATTTCATAGCAAATGCAGAATTTCTACAACTTTTGAAGTCAATTACAGAAAATATCAGGTTTTGTAAATATTTTTCATGAAAACTTGCACATCTTCTATGGTATAAAATCACATGGCTCGTCTCAAATGAAAATGCATTTTTATTGCTATTCCAAATGATGTTTGTTGTATCAATTGAAGCTTGCACAAACTTTTATTATAAACACATACATGTATTTCAACATATCAAGTGCAATTATTTTTTCGAAACAGTAAACTGTACATGTGTATCAATATACCAAACAAATATTAATGGTACTGTTTTTCTATACTATCTTAAAATTACGATGTTGAATTGCAAACAGTCTCAAAATTATATTGTAATTGTTTAACTCTTTGCATGCTAGCGGTGAAAATATCCGCCAAACGAATTAGGAGTATAATATGTTTTATTTCTCTCTGTAAATATATCTTGAAATTTCATTAGAATTGAGTCCTCAGGACTCAATTCTAATGAAATTCCAAGACATATTCATGATATTTACAGGGAGAAATAAAAGAAAATATACTGAATTGTTGTCTGCTACTTTTGAACTATTTATAGCCCACACATTTCCCAGCATGCAAAGAGTTAATTTGTAATAAATAAATAGATACAGTGTTCTGAACTTTTTGTATAAACATGTAGACTGACAGATACTGGTAAAAACTTACATTTTACAGCTGATTTCATAAAAACGAGGCTATGTCAAGTTTCATATGAATGGAATGAGTCAATGAATAATATATGCATTGTATCATATTAAATCAATGTAATGTTAGATTCTATTTATTGCATAAGCACAGCATCATATAATGGAGCTGTATTGATCATTTAATGTGTTTTCCATAGCAGTCTCATTTGTATATTTATTACACTAGCGTAGTATGATTTTTAATGCACTGTGTTATTGAACTGAAAAATCCAATTGCAAGTAATAAAATTAATAAAACATGCCTAAATCTAAGTAGCGAGTAATCATCTACTTTGGCCTACTATCACGCACCTGCAGAACAAACTAGAGAAAGTGAGCAGGGGCTCGCGTATACCCCCGGCCACCACTTGGACAACAAATAAAAACTTTAGCGCAAATATTTAAAAAACTTGAACACAAATTTCTACGTAATTTGACCTCGACCTTGGACATGAAGGCCGTCATGGTGTGGTATGAAATGAAAATATGGATGATGATAAGGAAGTATATGACATATGAGGTCAATTCGACTTACCATTACAGAGATAAATGGGTACCCAAAATCTTAAACACGGATGGACATACGTACGGACAGACGGACAGAATTACGAAAACTATATACCCCTCGACATACTTCGTAAGCCAGGGGTATAACTAACTGCATACTAAAATTGCTGAAGAGCTGTATTACGTGTTATAAAAAATGTGCAGATTTCAAAGCACAGAAAGATTGTAGAGAAAACAGTGACCATTATTACAACATGGTTAGCAATAGTAGGTGACCTGATTCCTGCTCCAGGTTACATATGTTGTGACTGTGACTGGAGAAATGGGGCTTATGGCATTTATGGTCAGTATTTCTCCTGATACAATGGTGCTTGAACAGCCTTACCTATACTGTTTGTTAGAAGGTGTTTCACTGACTGAATGGTGACCTGTGCAGGGCCGTAGCCACGTTGAGGCTAACTGCCTCGGTAGAAATTTTGGCGATTTCTTTTTTACGATGCGGGTCGCGCTACATGCTCCCATTGGATACACGTTTCATAAGATTTGCCTCGGTAGATTTTTACCTCTGGCTACGGCCCTGCTGTGCAGACCCTGATCAGATTGCCATGCAGTCAGCCTGATCAGGGTCTGCACAGGTCGCAAATGCACCAAGTCCAATTTCTCCTGTCACAGCCAGATTTTTGTAGAAAGTATATTGTTCAGCACACGTAAAACTTATGAGACATTTTCTACACAAATTAATTCATAAAATTGACAAACATTCCTGTAAATTTCTTTTGTAATATTGGTGAAAATTAAACTGAAAGTTTTGTATGTAACTTATGGAAATGAGAATGAGTCAGTAATGTCTGTTTTAATTTTTACTTAAAGCACATTATATGTACAGGACATAATATATCACATACTGTTAACTATAACCGGCAACTTACAATTTGTAAATTATGATTTAAAACACCAACCCACACCATGAACAGTGTTCTATTTTCATGATTTATTTGTCATGTATAACTTGGAGCCTGTTTCAGACATCGACTACAATATACATAGCATATCAACCATTCATAACTATCAATGAGACACGCATTGTGATTTTGTACCTTCGGACATTTGCGTAATTTCATGAAATATTTTTACAAAATTTACAATATTTTCCGTATATGGCGTCTGATAATTTGGTCAACGTTTGACTTTATATATTTAAAATATTGTAAATTTTGTAATCGTATTTAATGAAATTACGCAGATGTCTGAAGATACAAAAGTCACATGGCATGTCTCCAATAATGATGCTGGAAACAAATAGTGTCATCTGATGAGTTTTCATTTTGTTTTATTTCATGACAAAAAGAACAAGAAATGTAGCTTATTGATACACAAATACCCCCGATGGCAGATTAGAGAATCTACGGTAAACTTCTTAACCGGACACACAGAGAGACAAACACGCTGACATACAGTCCAAACAATATATGCCATCTGGCTCGACCGAGACCAGGCGCATAAAAACATTTGTTTTTCGCAAAACATAATATAGCCTCCAATAGAAATGATCCGCAAGTGCTGACAAAATACTAAAAATAAGGAAAAGTATCAGACAACAAATTTGAATGCAGCATTGTAAGGGTTACACACTATAGACCGTATCAAGAGCCAGTATATCGGGAGTCTGTTGCTGTCAAAACTTGTATTGGTTTGGTATTCAAGCCATTTCATGCAGGCTATGGATTCACAAGTACATGTATCACCAACAAACAATTCTATATTCTTTATTTCTCATTGAAAATATATGTTGTTACCACTCAGTTGAACAGTCTCAATGATTTTTCAGTGTTTTCCATGAAAAATAAGCATATCTTCAGCTTGACATTGGTTAAGAGCTCATCAGCACAGCAACATATCATTTAGGGTATATATCACAGGTTGTATATGACGGATGTTTCTTACCAAGGTTGGCTTATTTCTCTATGACAACACATGTTTTATTACAGGGACAGTATTTGCTTAAATATGGCATTAAACGTAGCATAAACCTTTAGCCGAATATAGTTAATTAAAACAATCCAGGCTGCTTTTAAACTTAGTTATCAGATTCCTGAGAGTGTTCTCTTTTTTTTTATTATTTTGTTTTGTTGTGGACATGAATGATTTCAAGTCCAGACATAAGTAGTTTGTAGATGTTGCTATTTATTGGATTACATAGAACTAATTTAATAAGCAAAAAGCAAAATATGATTTGCTGTTAAACAATGTAGTTACATGGTCATTCAACTCATAATAGTCTATATTCCGTATATTGTGCATAGTCCAAGTAAAATATAAGTAGTCACAGTAAAATACAAGTCAACAAGTCTATACTTTTATTCTTCACATTTCAATTCTCGAAGCAGCCTTAGCTTTCCTTCTTTGGAGATCTCTGAATGCTATTGCAATTGTATTTGCTGCATCATGTCTGTCTCTTATCAGCTTGGGAGTTTCCCGTGTTTGGTTTGTTGTTTGCTTTTTCAATTTACGAGATAGGTGCCCCTTGAAAGATGCTTGAATGCAAGTTGTAGCATTATCTAACTGATGTTTTTCGTTAATACCCAACACCATCTTTCTGTAATGAAAATTCTGAATTGTAGTTTGTATTGTAACTGCAGCTTTATGTTTTCTTATTAATATCTCACTGACATGTCTTCGGTGTTGGTAAGCTCTACAAACACTTTGCAATTCAGTCACTTTCTTGTTGTAATGATTATCATTGCTTGTTTTTTCAACGGCATCACATGAATTATCTGCAGGAATAGAAGAATGCCGAGTATCCTGTTTTCGCGTCATGAACCCCCTGAAAGAAGCCAGGATCATGGCAGAATTATTTTTTTCCAACACACGCAGTCTCTGTTCCTGTCTGGCCTGATCTGCTCTAACTGTAGCTTGAATAGCTGTAGCGGCAGCACTTATTATCAAACAGTTTTCCTTATCATTCTCATTGGTATGTTGTTCAGATACAAAATGTTGGTGCTGTAACACCATCTGCTTCCTGGTGAGGTAACCAGAGAAAGATGCCTGTATTCTGGTAGCTGATGCGTTAGTCATGACATATGTGCATGCCTTGGTGGCTACAAGTTCTACAATATATGCCACCACATTGTGAGCTACTATATCATGTTGTTGTCTTGCCAGTTTTCTGCCAAGGTACCCACGATAAGTGGCTTGAATTTTTAGAGCCGAGGTTTGCTTGAGTTTGTAATTCTGATCTTTCTTTCCAACACTTCGATATTTATACGCCCTGTATGTAGATTGTATTGTGACGGCAGCTGCTGAGCATTTCTGCTGAAGGTTATTTGCTGCTTTCTAGTAAACATGCCCTGCACACTAGCCTGTATAAAAGATGCTGCAGTTTTTTGTGTGATCATTCTTTCTTTTTCCTTTCCTTGGCTGGTTTTAAGCCACTTTAAATGTCTTCTGTAACCAGCCTGAATGGTAAAAGCTGCCTTGCTTTCAACAGTCACCTTATCTTTATATACTTTTGTATCAGTTACTCTTTTGTATGACCTAAATGCTGAAATGATATAATTTGCAGCATTCAACTGCTCTCTCTTACACTTTCTTTCAGTTAACCCTCTCACACCTGCTTGGATCTTTGTTGCCGCTGCTCTCTGTACCAATTCTTTATTCTTTCTGTTATCCACAATTTTATTCAAGTCTTCCCTGGATTTGTAACCCTTTATGGAAGCTTGTATCTTTGTTGCAGCAATTTTCTGTAGAACTTGTTTACTCTTTCTATCACCCATACATTCTTTCATGTCTTCCCTGCATTGGTAACCCTTTATAGCTGCTTGTATCTTTGTGGCAGCCATTCGCTGTATACCTTCTTTACTCTTTTTATCGTCCACCATTTCCTTCACATCTTCCCTGATTGTGTAACCCTTTACACCAGCTTGAATCTTTGTAGCCATATTGTGTAATCTATCTGAATGCCTTGTAATATACCCTCTACTGAGCGCTTGTATTTTTGAAGCAATGGCGAATTTCTCTCGCCTCAACCGGGCAGCTTTGAGTTTTATTGTACGCCTAACCTGTGCTGCCTTGAATACCATCTGAACGTTACTAGCATTTGTGCATTTCAATTGGGCTTCAGCTATATTAACGTTGCTGTGACTGACATCAAGCAGTTCTTCTGACTCTGAATTAGATTCATTTGTCTGTGATTTTAGGTCCTTCCTCACTCTGTATCCTCTCCACAAAGACTGTATAGATACAACAGCATCATTGCGATTCCCATTCCATGCGTTATACTCGTTGGTCAAATGCGCCATGGCTCTATCAGACTTCAGCATTTGTCTTACCTTGTACCCTCTGTATACTTTCTGAATTTTCAAAGCCGCTTTTTCTGTATGTACACTATTTGTGTCTGGCGTAACAACTTGTTTTGGTTTATGCAGTATTGATTTAGGCACAAAAGATGCTTCACGTTTATCGCTCGATTCCCAATAATTATTTGTACTTTTTAATTTAATTGCTTGTCTCTTTACTGAAGCTGTGTTTTCTTTCGCAAGGCTAATTTCTTTTTGTTTATTTCTTTCTGCAGCTATCTTTCGTTTTTCAGCTTCCAGTTTAACTGATGATGTTTTCGTCTTCACTAGCCTTTTCATATCAAATTTAATTGACTTGACACTAACCTTGTTAGAGTTTGTTGAGGACCCAGAATTTCTTCTTTCCTTCACGAAAGATTTTTCATTACCATCATGTTTATTCAGCCTTTGCAAATAGCCCCGGGCTATAGACTGTAAAAGAGTTGCTGCGTTCTTGTGTTCAACATGTAAGTCAGAGTTGCTCCATTGTCGCTTTGATGGGTAGTAGTGCTTACTTCTGTTCATGCTCACAACTGTGTGTTGTGCATGGTCTGCATTTAGATGACATCCTCTTATTACATCAGGTTTTGTGTTGGTAACATTTTGCATCCTGGCATGCAGCTCTTTGGTTTGCTTAGATGGAACTTTTGTGTTCTTTGTATAGAACATACTGGTATCTCCAGAAGCCAATGAATCATTACATTTGTCTTTCTGTTTTGTTTTCACCTTAGCTTTAGCAGTAATGTTCAGTTTGTCCAGATTAATTCCAAGTCTATGTGCGTCAAATGCAGCTTTGCGTCTTAATTTGAAATCATCCGTTTCAGATGAATACGATAGTGAATCTACATCTCGTCCAACTATTTCAGTTATTGATATGAACATTTTTCTAGTCTGATAACCAGAAAATGCAGCTTGAAGACAGGTTACACACTTATCTATTTTATCTCCTTTCATGGGTATGTCATTGTTAATTATGGTCTTCTGTTGAATGCTGTCAGTATGGTGTTCACCTTTCTGCTTTAGCTTTCTCAGATGCTCTATTTTCCTAGTTTTGAATCCATCCAAAGCTGCTCTAATCTTACTACATGATTGTTCAAGCTCCCAATTTTCATGCATTTCATTTCTTAAAGAGTAACCTTTAACTGATGTCTGGATAGTCGAAACTGCAGATTTATTACTCAAACTACCAGTAGCTTGCAAGTCATCATTTTGTGACTGTTTGTTATCAATAACTGCTCTTGACAGAGAATTTTGGATTGTCCTATGCACTGCTTGAATGGAGCTTTTGGCCGTGTTTTGACTGGGGCTATCAACTTCATTATCACTCCTCCACTGCTGAACCCATGGTTCAGTTTTATTGATAAAATCAAAGGAATTGAGCCTCCTAAATTTACCACTCTTAAATCGAAACTCTTTCTTCAGAGCAGAAACATCTTGCTTTACCTTTGCCATGTCTACAAGTTCACTTCCACCACTTAGCAACTCAGTAGTGTCTCTGCGTACTTTATATCCTCTAAATGCAGCTTGAAGCTGTAATACAGTATTAAATCGTCTTTTCATCATGTTCAATTCACCTTCATCATCCTCTACCTCTTTGAAACTGTCTCCCTCTTTCTCTACCTCTCCACCTACAATCCTTGTAGCATTACAATTTGCAAGTTTTTTGCTTTTCCTGCTTTCTACATAGTGGTCATTACTTACCTGGGATGCAATTGAATTTACATTTTCAGTATTGTATCTATGCCGTGTTTTGTAACTGTTGAAAGCTGATTGAATTTTAGATGATAATTCCCATTGACTTTTGTCAGACACCATCTTCACATTAGAATCTTCCCAAAATGATTTACCTGATTCATCAGAGAGTGCAACAGATATGTCATTTGAAGCATCAGATAACTCTTTTTCCATTTCTGTTATGGAAGGCCCTGACAATATCAGCACAGGACCATGTTTTTTATCAGATTCACAGAGCTTGGCTAAATGTCTTGTTATATAGCCATGACATAGAGCTTGTACTTTAGTAGCATAGTAATGATTTTGCTTTGTCATATATTTGGGTTTAATCTTTTGATTTGTGTGTTCAAACTGCGAGCGATTCAATTCTCTTGATTTGTAACCATTAAAAGCAGCCTGGAGTTTTGTAACACTTTCATCGGAATAAAAAGATAAAGAGTTGGGATCATTTGTTATATTTGATCTAACTGTCTTAGAATGTGAAATAACTGCATGTACTCTTTGTATTGTTAAATCACTGGCATTTGCCTCATGCACGGTCTTTCTTGTGAGATAACCTCTGAATGCAGCATGCAGGTTTGAAGCAAAGAAACCCTGGCTACCTGGCTTGATGTGGTCTTTACTATAGGTCGATGGTTGGACAGCTATAGGCTCTGAATGCTGGTTAGTTCTAACTGAACCTTCCATATCAAAAGCCTGTCTCTTTACCTTATCAATGTACTCTTTTCGTGTCTTATAACCTCTAAATCCTGCTTGAATTTTTGTAGCAGCTATTTCTAAATCCTTATCCTCTTGTTCAGATTTAGAAACAACTCCATCAGACTGTTCCGATTGCTTTCTCGTACTCGCATACTTCCTTCTGATTTGATGGCCTCGGTAACCAGCCTGTATTCTGGTAGCGGCAGCATTTCTCCGATGCTCCATGTCAGCATCATCTTCATCTACCCTCTTCCTGGCTGCATATTCACTCCTGGTTTTATATCCCCTATAGCCAGCTTGTATACGAGAAGCTGCTTCGTCGCTACCAAGTATTTTACCATCATCACCCTTTTCAGAAACTGGTCTGCGAGTTGCTCTTATCTCTTTTCTAGTTTTATAACCTTTGTATCCAGCTTGTATTCTAGTGGCAGCCTGCTGACTTTTATCATCCACCCTGCCTTCGTCATTTGCTTGTTTGGAAATGGCTTCTCTTTTGGAGTGGTATCCTTTCCTAGTCCTAAATCCACGATAACCAGCTTGTATGTGGGTAGCAGCCTCATCTTCTCTTCTCTCCCTCTCAGCTGCAGCATGTTTGTCGGCAGCTTCTTGACCTCTTCTACTGTTCATGTTTCTACGAGTCTTATAACCTTTATAACTTGCTTGAATTCGAATTGCCGCAGTTTCTTCCCTAACATTCCTATCAGACATAACACTATTATCACGTACCTGTGACGTTACGGCATTCATCTGCTTACGGGCCTGGTGTCCCCTGAAACCGGCCTGAATTTTAGTTGCAGCCTCAACTTGATGATTCAAGTCCTGCTGCTGTCTTTCGAGATCGTCTTGATCTGACTGCTCTGCCTCCAACATTCGGCGCTCCTCCTCAGCTCTCCGTTCTCTTTCATCTTGTTCTTCCTGTTCACGTCTCTCATTGGCAGGCTCGTTCTTGGCTGCAAACTCCCTCCTTGCATGCTGACCATGAACACCAGCCTGCAGCCTAGTCACAGCCTGTGGCAATTTCAAATCATGGTCACGGCACCGAGATTATAAAACGTGAACACTTCAGAGCATGTGCTCCAGTCTCATGCTCAAAATCAAGCAGTTTAATTGGCTGACCTGGGTTTGTGCTTAAAAAACTTTGTTTTGAGTATGTAATACTCTTTTTTTTGTCAAAATCAGGAAGTTTAATTGATCGAGGCTGAGCTGTGCATGATACCGAGAATTAATTTGGAGAACATACACAGAAAGTTCATAAGAACATACCCTGAACTGTGATAGAGCATGGCCAATCAAATTGCTTGATTTCAAGTTAAACTATTGGAGTACATGATCAGAAAGATTTATAATCCCGGTTAAATCATGTTGGTAATGTATCAATTTACCACAGAAAATGAAAAAATGTCATGCATAAAAATGTTCACTTATTACATAGAAATGAGATGATCACATTCAATTTGATAAGTGATAGATGTTGTTTTTTTGTACAATCCTGGTTCAATACACGAATAAATGCTAGACATACTAAAGCGATGTAAAACTATATGTTAATTTATAATTGCCATGAATGTAGTTGTTAGCCTTTTAAAAGCACAAACAAATGATGTCATTTGCCTAAAGTTCATGAAGTTTAAATCTATCAACATGTAAAGGTATCAAATATATGTTTTATTATTTTTGTTTTTTAGAGCAAAAACTTATTCACTGAAAGCAAAGTTCACAATGAGCATCAAGGATGAATTGTGTTCTCATTTGAACAAAATAATATTTATCCTAACAATCTGGCATGCTTTTTTCCAACAATACACAGAGTTAGTTACTCACTGGCAACAAAGATGAATTAAATACCTATTAACTCTAATATTGTCAGTATCAATTATGACAGCTGATGAGATAATTACAAGAGGACTCGAGAATCCTCATCAACTGTGTATGTGACTGGAGAAATGGGGCTTATGGGTTGCAGGATCAGGATCTGCACTGTTCACCATTCCATCAATGAAACACCCATCATGCGTCTAACAAGCAATATAGATTGTTATCCGCCTACAGGAGTTTGCTGTTTGAACACAAACAACTGGTTATATATCACATATTCCCTATTTCTCCAGTCACTCAACCACAATCATCACAACACCAATAAAAGCAGGTAGAATTTAATACCTCATCTTCGCGCTCCCTCTGAACATTTTCTCGTTCAGCCTCGACACTCCGCTGAGATGGAGTGGAAGCATGGTGATTGCTACTATGTTTATTCGTGGGCGAATGTCTGTCAAACTGGTTGAATGACTCGTCAATGTATTCCTCGCTTCTTTCATTGCCCTGGGTTCAAGTGAATGATGAAGTTAGTTAGGCATTAATCAAAAACACATGGTGGCAATTTTAAAAGCATAATACAATCAGCATTTTTTTATGGAGTGAAATTAATAGCATCTTAGAGTACCAAGTAAAGTGTTTAGAAAGAATCACACCCACTACATTGTTAGTCAGCACCAAACCCATACTAAGGCAACAATGTTAAATAGTGAATGAGATACCCAAAGGAGACTGTCGGAACCATGATCCCATGTAAAGAAGAAACCAAGAAAACATGTCAAAATGGCACTGGATAATCTGGGAAAATTCTGAATGAATGATACAGTGTTGACAAAGGCTTGCAAGATTTGATTGATATACTGCATCATTTTCACATTATGTTTCAGTACCTACATACCGTAATAACCCTAAATAATCAGATACAATTTATTATGGCAATACCATATAGCCATATGTTTTCCCACAACAAACAGTGTCCCAATATAGAGGGTTTGATAATTGTACTGGATTTATCACAAATACAATGTGTTTGGATATAATTTGCTTTATATGGATTTCCCAAAACAAATGGTATCAAAGTATTTTGGGTTAATACGGTAATAATATTCTTAGCACTGTACGCTGTAGCATAAGAGAAAGTTTTGAGATCTGTCCCAAGGGAATCCTCATCTGGTGCCAGAATCCATTACCACAAGAAACATAAAGAGAGGGAAAAGAGGCTAAAGACGGAAAAGACACAGTGTGTGGACCGAGTACTTGACTGAAATAATTACCCAAATGGTAAGTACGAGGGCAGATACAAATGTTTGGCCTTATAGTTATACAGGATGGTGTTGGACTTGTAATGAACTAATGAGTCCTAACTATAGCTGCCATCATCCCATACAGCAGGGGGCTACAAACAACTTTGACTGACCCTCGCATCTGGCCTGCACAAATCATGCAAAGTTTAAGGTTATTCCATTAATCAGGAGAGGTAGAAATGAGACATTATGCTTGTAAAATAAGAAATGTTGAAAGAGAATTTTTAAAAACCTTTTTGAAGCAAAAAATGGAGTGATTCAGTGACCTTGTGACTGTCAAAAAGGTCAAGGCATGCTAATTGTGGCAGGAGTGGCTTGAAAGGTTGTTTATTGCAGATTATTCTTGGAGATCTTCTAATCCAATGAAAGAAATTGGTACGGTGATTCAAACCGTGAGTTATGGAAAATAAGTTGAACTTTACATTATTATTATTAAAAAAGTGTAAAATCACGATCGTATTTTAAACAATAATGTAGCCTGTCGGCACACGAATGCCCCCGGTGGCAGATTGGAGAAACTGTGGCAAAGTTAATTAACCTAAGTGACAAGTATCCACAAGCACATGTATGAAGGTCAAAAGGTCAAGGTCATATTAAAGGCAGTGTTCATGTGTGGCATTTGTCCATAAGTATGATGTATTAAAATATTAAAGTAATCCTTCAAGGGATATATAACTTATGACTGAAATGAGAAGCTCCGGCAAACTTATTAATGTGTGAAAAAGTTCAAAGTTGTCAAGGTCAAAAGGTCAAGGTCATATTATAGGCAGCATGGATGTGTGGCATTTGTCCACAAGTATGCTGTGTTGAAATAGTTAAGTAATCCTTCAAGGAATATAGCAGTTATGACAGAATTGAGACTCTGGCAAACTTCTTAATGTGGGAAAAAGTTCAAAGTTGTCAAAGTCAAAAGGTCAAGGTCATATTAAGGGCAGTATGGATGTGTGGAATTTGTCCAAAAGTATGCTGTGTTGAAATATTTAAGTAATCCTTCAAGGAATATAGAAGTTATGACAGAATTGAGAAACTCCGGCGAATTTTTTAATGTGGGAAAAAGTTCAAAGTTGTCAAGATCAAAAGATCAAGGTCATATTAAGGGCAGCATGGATGTGTGGCATTTGTCCGCATGTATACTGTGTTGAAATATTTAAGTAATCATTCAAGATAGAAGTTATAACAGAAACTCCGGCGAACTTCTTAATGTGCCGGACACACGGACGGACGGATGAACGGACGTTCTTACAGTACTATACTTATGTGGCTTATCACATGTTAAATATTAGCCACATAAAACGATTTTTAGCCACATAAAAGGATTTTTTAGGTGGCTAAGGCCAGTTTGTTTTTATTTGTTGGTTTACGGATTTTTTTTCCGCGAGATCGGGTCGGTCGGTCGGAAAAAAATAAAAATAAAAAAAAGTTTTTTCAATTTTTTTATCCTTTTTGGCACAGGGTTGGGTCGGTCGGGGAAATAAAAAAAAACTAGAAATGTGGCCTGTCGGCACACGAATGCCCCCGCTGGCAGCCAAAGAAAACGAGGCATATTTGATTATAAGCCATTTACCTGAGCGTTAAGGTTTTGAACGCACCAAATCTGTGACCTTGCACCAGTCTGTGAACTTGACCCGGGGGGGGCGTTAGTGGGGGCGGGACGAATGTGGATTTGTCACAGGGTGGTAGAGGACCATTGGAGCAAAGCGTGTGTGAAATGTGAAGCAGATCCGAGCAAGGAAACAGAAATTATAAGCCATTTACCCAGCGTTAAGGTTTCGAACGCACCAAGTCTGTGACCTTGACCCTGTGCTTAGCGGGGGCAGGACGAATGTGGATTTGTCACAGGGCGGTAGAGGAGCATTGGAGCAATGCGTGTGTGAAATGTGAAGCAGATCCGAGCAAAGACACAGAAATTACAAGCCATTTACCCGAGCGTTAAGGTTTCAAATGCACCAAGTCTGTGACCTTGACCCTGGGCTTAGTGGGGGCGGGACGAATGTGGATTTGTCACAGGGCAGTAGAGAACCATTGGAGCAATGCGTGTGTGAAATGTGAAGCAGATCCGAGCAAGGAAACAGAAATTATAAGCCATTTACCCAGCGTTAAGGTTTTGAACGCACCAAGTCTGTGACCTTGACCCTGGGCTTAGCAGGGGCGGGATGAATGTGGATTTGTCACAGGGCGGTAGAGGACCATTGGAGCAATGCGTGTGTGAAATGTGAAGCAGATCCGAGCAAGGAAACAGAAATTATAAGCCATTTACCCAGCGTTAAGGTTTCGAATGCACCAAGTCTGTGACCTTGACCCTGGGCTTAGCGGCGGGACGAATGTGGATTTGTCACAGGGCGGTAGAGGACCATTGGAGCAATGCGTGTGTGAAATGTGAAGCAGATCCGAGCAAGGAAACACAAATTATAAGCCATTTACCCAGCGTTAAGGTTTCGAACGCACCAAGTCTGTGACCTTGACCCTGGGCTTAGTGGGGGCGGGACGAATGTGGATTTGTCACAGGGCGGTAGAGGACCATTGGAGCAATGCGTGTGTGAAATGTGAAACAGATCCGAGCAAGGAAACAGAAATTATAAGCCATTTACCCAGCGATAAGGTTTCGAACGCACCAAGTCTGTGACCTTGACCCTGGGCTTAACGGGGACGGGACGAATGTGGATTTGTCACAGGGCAGTAGAGGACCATTGGAGCAATGCGTGTGTGAAATGTGAAGCAGATGCGAGCAAGGAAACAGAAATTATAAGCCATTTACCCAGTGTTAAGGTTTCGGGACGCACGTACGTACGTACGTACGTACGTACGTACGTACGTACGGACGCCGGTAACACTATATGCCCCCCTCACCATTCGGTGGCAGGGGCATAATAAGCCATTTACCCAGCGTTAAGGTTTCGAAAGCACCAAGTCTGTGACCTTGACCCTGGGCTTAGCGGGGGCGGAACGAATGTTGATTTTTCACAGGGCGGTAGAGGACCATTGGAGCAATGCGTGTGTGAAATGTGAAGCAGATCCGAGCAAGGAAGGAAACAGAAATTATAAGCCATTTACCCAGCGTTAAGGTTTCGACGCACCAAGTCTGTGACCTTGACCCTGGGCTTAGCTGGGGGCGGACAAATGTGGATTTGTCACAGGGCGGTAGAGGACCATTGGAGCAATGCGTGTGTGAAATGTGAAGCAGATCCGAGCAAGGAAACAGAAATTATAAGCCATTTACCCAGCGTTAAGGTTTCAAAAGCACCAAGTCTGTGACCTTGACCCTGGGCTTAGCGGGGGCGGGACGAATGTGGATTTGTCACAGGGCGGTAGAGGACCATTGGAGCCATGCGTGTGTGAAAAAATGTGAAGCAGATCCGAGCAAGGAAACAGAATTATAAGCCATTTTACCCAGCGTTAAGGTTTCGAAAGCACCAAGTCTGTGACCTTGACCCTGGGCTTAGCGGGGGCGGGATGAATGTGGATTTGTCACAGGGCGGTAGTGGACCATTGGAGCAATGCGTGTGTGAAATGTGAAGCAGATCCGAGCAAGGAAACAGAAATTATAAGCCATTTACCCAGCGTTAAGGTTTCGAAAGCACCAAGTCTGTGACCTTGACCCTGGGCTTAGCGGGGGCGGGACGAATGTGGATTTGTCACAGGGCGGTAGAGGACCATTGGAGCAATGCGTGTGTGAAATGTGAAGCAGTTCAAGAGGAAACAGAAAATTATAAGCCATTACCCAGCGTTAAGGGTGACGTTTTTCGAAGCAAGGACAGAAAATTTATAAGCCATACCCAGCGTTAAGGTTTTTCGGGACGTAGTTACGTACGTACGTAGTACGACGTAGTACGTCGGACGCCGGTAACACTATATGCCCCCCTCACCATTCGGTGGCGGGGGCATAAAAAAGTCTGTCGAACGCGGATGCCACCGGCGGCATATTGAAGAAACTGACAAACGGGTGAACCAAAAGTGTTAAGTCAAAGGGTGAAGGTCATATGTAGTATGGCAAGGCAGGTGTAGCCAAATGAATGAAGTAGGGAAATATTGAAGCAGTTAAGCAACTTATGTAGATGCTATGGCCAGTTTGAGAAACTGTGACAAACTGGTTAACCGAAATTGCTAAGTCCTTTCAGCAGCCCTGTGAAGGTCAAAAGGTCAAGGTAATATAAAGTATGACAAGGCAGGTATAGCACACATACCAATGAATGATGTGTTGAAATATTGAAGAACTTGAGCAACTTATGTAGAAGATATGGCCGGTTTGAGAAACTGTTACGCAGTGGTTAAACCGAACGTGTGACGGACAGACGGACGGTCCGAACACCATAAAAATAAAAATCACATTTTTAAGGCACATGGTTGGGTCGGTTCACCTTTTTAAGGCTCATGGTTGGGTCGGTTTGTGGTCGGTAAAAAACAAAAAGGCCAGTGATTGTGATAGAGTGAAACTTGTGTTAACCGGCATCGTCTCGGACCAAGAGTGTCGGTTAACGTAGGGAGTCGGTTCAGCAAGTTTCTTTATATTCTACATAGCAACTCCGTTTCATATTCACATACTGTTGAATGTTGATCACTGTGAATGGGTTGTGTAATGCGTACATATTAATACCGTATCTGGTATAATTACGATACAAGACAACGAAGCGGCGATATAGTTGAAATGAATATCAGTGGGGTGGCACGAGTGTGGATTTTTGGCCAGGGCGGTAGAGGACCCCTAGGAAGAACGCATACATGAAATATGAAGCACATCGGAGCAAGAAAACAGAAAATATAGGCCATTTACCCGAGCGTTAAGGTTTTGAATTTTTGCATTCAATCTGAAACGCAGATATATATCAAATCATATTGGAGATATATCAAATCATATCGAATCGTCCATTCGCAGGTTGTTGTTGTTGTCGCTGCTGCTAAGATCCGGTTTCCGCCACTTACTTCCGCCACTTACTTTTCTCGGCACAGCAAAAAGAAAAAAAAAAAAAAAAAATAATTATTTTTTTGGATCGGAGGTAAAAAAATCTAAAAAAAAATCGGAAATTAAAATTTTTATTTTTTTCCACATTGTCAAAAAATCGGGTCGGCGGATCTGTAAACCAACTAATAAAAAAAAACTGGCCTAATTGTAACCAACCCTATCCTTTACCAAGTCCATAACCCTGTGGGGCTAGCCACATAAGTACCCTAATGTGTGCCCGGACGGACAGACACATGGACAGTCCAAACACTATATACCTCTGGCTCTACCGAAGACCGGGGGCATAAAAATCCACCATCCCAAGAAACTACTGTCTGTTCAACGAAAGCTGCCAAATTTTACGGCTATATAACAATTTTTGGAAATTGACTCCGAAACCTAGCTAGATAGCCTTGGAATGATCTAACTAAGAAAACAAAAGTAAATTTTAAAAATCGGTCCAGTATTTCTGAAATTCTGAAAAATTCCCCTCCCCCATTTTAAATCCCATACATCTTCACTCCGTGAAGATGTCTATGGGGATTTAACATGGGGAAATTTTGTTTTCGCAATAAAAATCAATATTTGACAAAATTTCACGAAATAAAAAGAAGGCTCATTCTTAAATTTTCCTTTAATTTAATATTATCAAAACAAATATTGTTTTTGAATTGTCTATATAGCCGTAAAATTTGGGCAGCTTTCGTGAAACAGACAGTAGTAGTCTCTAAAATGACTGTGTCTCAGATGATGTCTCAGATATCCAAAATGTGGTTTTTCGCTTCATGCACAATAAATGACATAAATAATCAATTACACCATTATATTTGATCACATTCTCAAAAACATGTGTTATAATAGTTTATTAAAGCACATGCTATCAAAAACTGTGATAAGCAGGGGACATAATTTGGCTGGCATGAGTTGGAATTTTCACAAAACATGTACATACCAGCAGGGAACAATGAGTAACCATCAATTGCAAAATATGTTTATAATACTGAAAAATAACTAGCATTGCAAATGCTAGTTATTTTTCAGTATTATAAACATTTATTTTACCAAATCCCAATTTTTTACAGGTGACTTACAGGTACATTTTGGTTCAGAAATACGATATGAATTTACCATTAAACTATTTTTTTCTGAATCGGTTTCATCGCTTTCTAGGCATATCTGAGACTCTGTGGTTTTAAAACAAAGAAGGTGCGATTGATAAAATGACAGACAACATATAACCCACACATAAAATACTAAAGAGGTTCTAAGATAGGTTGGTACTAAAACTACATGTAAATAGACATGGAAAGAAGGGTAGCGAGGTTAGTATACAATAAGCGTTGTTATATGTTAGTCAATAAGTGTGTGCTATTTTGATAAGCTGGATCAGGAAAATCATGCAATCTTGTTTTGTTTGTCAACTAGAATTGTAAGCATATTTTTTACTTTAAGCTAAACAACTAAAATCTGTTTCTTCTGAACGATAGTGAATTTATTTTGACAATGACAATACTGATGAAATTTATGATTAATTTGCAATGCTATATTTCTGGAAAATATTAAAGTCCATTAAGCTTGGTAATTACACAGTAGTTGTTTCATAGATATTTCCAATTCAAACACCGGTAGTCATATATAAGAAAGAAAACAAATCACATAACATCAGAAATTGACTGTGTGCTGGAAATCTTATTTTTAACTGAATAAATATATTTATTACACTCATATTAGATTTCGCTGTGAGATAAACCCCGTAATCAACTCCATACAAATAATACACCGTGAAGAGAACACCCGTAATTTCACCTACTTTTATTACAGTCAAAATAAAGTTATTGGAAAATTTGGAGAGAGTCTCGACTAATTTACAATGTTACTGTAATTGAACACACTCCAACAATACACTCAGATATATCTAGTTCATAGAAACAGCTCCGTAATTTGGATTTCAAAAAGTTTGCATGATGTCAAAATGCAGGAAACACATCAGTGTGTAACTATGCATACACACAGCACAATTCATTTGCTTACAATCTCAAAAAAATGTTGCATATATATCCGCCGTGAAGTGTAATAAATAGGATATTCCATCGCACATGTTTGAACAGCGGAAATAATACACTCGTGTCCGTCAGCTTCCGTGCTCACTCTTTGTTTACGCGGAAGCTGACGCACACTTATATTATTTCCCGCTATTCAAAATGTACGATGGAATATCCTCTATATGTGGTTGTGATTGGTCAAATAATTTTAATGGGGGCATATGTGTTTTGTGACCAATGTAGATCCAGATCAGTTTGTTATTAGGCTACAGGGGGCCGTTTCACTAAACTTCTTACGACTAAAATGTTCGTAAGTGCAAAATTATGATAGTCTGTAAATTTCACATTAACAATAGTTGGATTTACATTTATTTTATGCTCAATAAATGTAAATCCATCAATTGAAATTTACAGACGATCCTAAATTTACACTTACGAACATTTTAGTCGTGCGAAGTTTAGTGAAACGCACCCCAGGAGTATGGTATTTAATCATGAGCTACACAGGCCACTGATCCCATAAGCTGCAATTCACCAGTCAAAGCCACATATAATTACAAGCTAAGAATGGCAGATGACTTTTACACTCACATTGTGCAAAATTGTCTTCATTTTGTGCAAATACAATGCCAAGAAGCCATTACCATGCATTTTAATTTATATTATACAGTTACAAAAAAATCGTGTTCCTATGAGTATTGTACGATGTAGTTTAGTCTTTATGTTTTAGCAAGTTTTTAACACATAATAATTTACTGCCACCATAATTTTAATGATACAGACATAAAATTACAAATAATATTAGCACCACTGTGACATATCATGATAGCATTTACACACATTAATATTTATACTAATTATACAGACTTATAAAGAATGATAATTATACAAGTATATATTAGCGACAGAAGTTCTGGTGACAACACCATCCAAATAAGCAGCATATTGTGGCTACCCACATTGTATTTATTATTTCTGGAAAAATGCATAGAACATTTGTCAAGAAACATGACTTGTATACAAAAATAATCATAAATATGCTGCTTACCAGTAGAGGAAAACAAAAACATTTCAATTACGAACACTTTGATAGAAATGAGACACTTGTTGTGCAGATACACCAAACACTAAATTCACAGGGATATAGAGAATCAGAGCTCCAGATAAGTTTTGTATCTAAAGAGAATAAAATCCCCATATTTCAAATTCAATATTTTACTTTTACAAATGTATGATTGATTTTCTTCCTTAATAAATAGGAAACAAATGATAAAAAAGAGGGCCATTGTGGCCCTATATCGCCCACCTGGTTATTATATATATGCAAGTAAATCTGAGAGAGCTTTATACATTCATTATTCCTACAAAGCTTTGTCGAAACCAGTCTGGTGATTATAATGGGAAGACATTGTTTAACTAGATGGCCGCGGCCTGCATGTCGCGCCTTGTGGCGAGGCATGGACACTAAAAAAAGATATAGTATAACGAAAAACTTTAACCAAAAAACTTAACCAAAAAACTTAACCAAAAACTTTAACCAAAAAACTTAACCAAAAACTTCAAAGTAATTTGACCTTGACATTGGGCACAGGGGCCGCACGGGAGGGAGGTGGAATGAAAATATAGATGATGATAAACACCCATGTGAAGTTTCAAGGTAATGGGCAAAGCAGTTGCAGAGATATAGTATAACAAAAAACCTTAACCAAAAAACTTAACCAAAAAAAAACCTTAACCAAAAAACTTAACCAAAAACTTCAAAGTAATTTGACCTTGACATTGGGCACAGGGGCCACACGGGAGGGGGGTAGAATGAAAATATAGATGATGATAAACACCCATGTGAAGTTTCAAGGTAATGGGCAAAGCAGTTGCAGAGATATAGTATAACAAAAAACTTTAACCAAAAAACTTAACCAAAAAACTTAACCAAAAACTTTAACCAAAGAACTCAACCAAAAACTTTAACCAAAAAACTTAACCAAACAACTTAACCAAAAACTTTAACCGGACACACGTATGTACGTGCCAAAGTTCCGACTATATCACGCTTTCCGCAAGCGGGCGCGACAAAAACTTAACCAAAAACATTGACCAAAAAACTTAACCAAAAACTTCAAAGTAATTTGACCTTGACATTGGGCACAGGGGCCGCACGGAAGGGGGGTAGAATGAAAATATAGATGATGATAAACACCCATGTGAAGTTTCAAGGTAATGGGCAAAGCAGTTGCAGAGATATAGTATAACGAAAAACTTTAACCAAAAAACTTAACCAAAAACTTTAACCAAAAAGCTTAACCAAAAACTTCAAAGTAATTTGACCTTGACATTGGGCACAGGGGCAGCACGGGAGGGGGGTAGAATGAAAATATAGATGATGATAAACACCCATGTGAAGTTTCAAGGTAATGGGCAAAGCAGTTGCAGAGATATAGTATAACAAAAAACTTTAACCAAAAAACTTAACCAAAAAACTTAACCAAAAACTTTAACCAAAGAACTTAACCAAAAACTTCAAAGTAATTTGACCTTGAAATTGGGCACAGGGGCCGCACAGGAAGGGGGTAGAATGAAAATATAGATGATGATAAACACCCATGTGAAGTTTCAAGGTAATGGGCAAAGCAGTTGCAGAGATATAGTGTAACGAAAAACTTTAACGAAAAACTTTAACCAAAAAACTTAACCAAAAAACTTAACCAAAAACTTTAACCAAAGAACTTAACCAAACACTTTAACCAAACTAGATGGCCGCGGCCTGCATGTCGCGCCTTGTGGCGAGGCATGGACACTAAAAAAAAAGATATAGTATAATGAAAAACTTTAACCAAAAAACTTAACCAAAAAACTTAACAAAAAACTTAACCAAAAAACTTAACCAAAAACTTCAAAGTAATTTGACCTTGACATTGTGCACAGGGGCCGCACGGGAGGGGGGTAGAATGAAAATATAGATGATGATAAACACCCATGTGAAGTTTCAAGGTAATGGGCAAAGCAGTTGCAGAGATATAGTATAACAAAAAACTTTAACCAAAAAACTTAACCAAAAAACTTAACCAAAAACATTAACCAAAGAACTTAACCAAAAACTTTAACCAAAAAACTTAACCAAACAACTTAACCAAAAAACTTAACCAAAAACTTTAACCAAAGAACTTAACCAAAAACTTTAACCAAAAAACTTAACCAAACAATTTAACCAAAAACTTTAACCGGACACACGCACGTACGTACGTACGTACGTACGTAACGTACGTACGTACGCCAAACGGCCGACTATATCGCGCTTTCCGCAAGCGGGCGCGACAAAAATGTTGTCCAACTTTATACGGTGGCCATCTTGGATGACAATCTCCAATTTGAAAATCTGTAAATGTTCAAGACAATATAATAATGAACAATAAACTATGAAGTTTGGCCAGCATCGGCCAGCGGTTAGTAAGAAAAGGCTGTTTGAAAGCTCTAATAAAAAGATAACGGTTTGACCTTTTGGCGGTGATGACCTAATCATCCAATTTCGACGAAAAATGATCCAGAGTGGTCATCTTCTCAATTTCTTAACACTGGGTCACCATTTTTACAAGTCTGAAAGAGCATTGACTGTAGATCATTCCTGTCAGGTTTTGTAGAAATCTGTCTGGTGGTTCGTGAGAATAATATGTTTAAAGAATTTGACATACTTTTCTATGGTGGCCATCTTGGATTAGGCGACGACCTCCAAATTTACAAATCTGACATGCCCCCACCCATTGATATCTCTAATTAAACGATGACCTTTTGGTGGCCATCTTGGATGACCTAATCATCCGATTTCGACATAAAATGATCCAGAGTGATCGTCTCCTCAATACTTTCGATTTGATATATGACATGACCATATTCGATCACATGTGAAATTTGATCCCTACTTGACCCAGCCCATTTTTGACCCCGGGGCCATCATTTTAACAAATCTGAAACAGTGTTGACTATCAATCAGTCCTGCCAATTAAGATTCGTCGAAATCAGTCTAGCAGGAAAGGCAGATTTTTTAAAGAATTTGACCTATTTTTCTACAGCGACCGTCTTGGATTATACGATGACCTTCGATTTGATATATGACATGACCATATTGGGTCAAATGTGAAATTTGACCCCAACTTGACCACTCCAGCCCCGCCCATTTTTGACCACGGGGCCACAAATTTAACAAATCTGAAACAGGGTTGACTGTTGATCATTCTTGCCAAGTTTCGTCAAAATCGGTTTGGTGGTTCATGAGAAGATTTTTTAACAATTTTAACAATTTTACCTACTTTTCTACAGCGGCCATCTTGGATTACACGATGACCTTCATTTTAACAAATATGAAAGGGCTTCACCCACGGACCATAACTGTGAAGTTTGGCCACTATCAGCCAAGCGGTTCACGAGAAGAAGACGTTTGAAATCTTTAATAAAAGGATGACCTTTTGACCTTTTGTGGCCATCTTAGATGACGTAATCATCCGATTTCAACAAAAAATACTCCAGAGTGATCGGAGTCATCGAACCATGACCATATTCGTCAAATATGAAATTTGACCCCAACTTGACTTCCCCCGGCCCCGCCCATTTTTATCCCATGGGCCACCATTTTAACAAATGAACAGCGTTTACTATCGATCATTCATGCCAAATTTCGTTGAAATCGGTCTGGCGGTTCGTGAGAAGAAGATTTATTAAAAATTTCATCTAATTTTCCATGGCGGTAATTTTGCATTATGCGACGACCTCCAATTTTACAAATCTAACGTGTCCCCCACCCATATATCATCTCTGCGAAGTTTGACCAACATTGGCCCAGCGGTTCGGGAGAAGAAAATGTTTGAAATTGTGGATGGATGATGAATGGACGACGACAATGGACGAAAAGCGGTAACAATAGCTCACTTGAGCCTTTGGCTCAGGTGAGCTAAGAATAATTAGCAGATGACAGTTTTGGTTTCCTCTGGGTTAAAACAAAAGATTGCGTCGGTTGCTGACATAGTAATGTCCAGCCAGTTTACTTGCTCAAAGTTTGGTGTATCCTCCCCGAGAAAATACATTTGAATGACAAGTGTAAATGAAGACAAAAAGAATAAAATTAATGAGAATCTGGGTACATAGAACAAATATACAACACAAAGTTGAACATCGATGATAAAGCATGCCAGATGTTGTATTGATGGTGTCAATGTAATCTGAAGTTGTAACAAAATGTGCAAATTGCAATTGTGCATATCAGAAAGTGAAGAGAAACTGCCAACCATAAGCAGTAAGAAAAATACTTTATACTTTAGACAGCAGAACAACGACCATTTTATTAGCAGTCCAGAATCAGACCATTTTTTTTAAATCTTACATTTAATCCTTTTATAGTAATTAATTAATGTAAAGTATGTGAATTAAAATATACAATATATTGAAAATACATGTACTGACTGATGGAAGAAAATATTTTAATGCATTCAATTGGGCCATAAAAATGCACAATTTTAACCCTTATACCGCTATCTGAATTTTTTTTTGTCTGCCGTTTATTTTCTATTTTACATTTTTATCATCAAAAACATGCTTTGACAGCATTTTAGAATAATTTACAACATGCTTTGACAGCACTTCAGAATCATTTTCATTGGAAATGATTCTGAAGTGCTGTCAAACCATGTTTTTATTGAGAAATAAGGCAAGATATAAAAGCAACAGCAGACGACAATTGTTGTGTGTAGCGGTCTAAGGATTAAATTTCTCTTATAATACTTTCAAGATTTAACCATGCATGACATTCATCATAGTTTTTCATTGCCTATATGAATTTAACCCATAATTTTCAAATTTACGATATTACTCAACAAAACATATTTTGACAGAATCATATTTTAATAGCACAAGAGAATCGTCTAGATCATGTTCTGCCAAGACATGGTTTTATTCAAGAAATAAAGCAAAAATGGAAAATGGCAGATGATATATATTCTTTTCCCACCTTTTAAGCGTTAATGATTTGAAATACGTCACATGACTGCCCTGTTGCATCTACCAACTTCTCGGTGCTTCCAGTATCCGCATGCCTCCATATCATGTGACTCTCCATATCATGTGACTCCCTCCATATCATGTGACTCTCTCCATACTTCCGCTCCCATTCACACACCTCTAGCATTCATCTTCTCGCATTAGTCTCACAACAAAAATACCGTGAAATCGCGTCGTCGAATACATATTATTTGTGTGAACACGATAGCTATTGGGGTGTTTTGTATGTAGGACATATTTTACAACATGTTTGATACTGCTAATGTATTTTGTTCAAAATGCTAGATCTATTTCATGAGGAAAAAATATTCTGCTAACTACGTCTTGTCAGCAAATTACAATATGTGTCGTATCAAAACCAAAACGGTCTCATTGACATGTTGCTGTAGCGCCTGATTTAGCAAAACTTATGGAACTGAGTATATATATAGATATAAACCTGTTGTTCATGATCAACTCTTACATGCTAGCGGCGAAAACAATAGCCAACAAAATAGGAGCATTTTTTTTATTTCTCTCTATAAATATGTCATGGAATTTCATTACAATTGTATCCTGTGAACTCAATACTAATGAAATTCCAAGTATATCATGCAATTTCAAAGGAATTGCATCTTATTCCAAGACATATTCATGATACTTACAGTGAAAAATAAAATAAATTAATGCGAAGAGTTGAGCATCAAGAATGCTTCCTTAACTCTTTGCATGCTAGCGGTGAAAATATCTGCCAAACGAATTACGAGTATGTGTTTTATTTCATTCTGTAAATATGTCTCGGAATTTCATTAGAATTGTGTCCTCTAATGAAATTCCAAGACATATTCATGACATATATAAGGAGAAATAAAAGAAAATATAATGAATTGTCATCTGATATTTTTGAACTATTTATAGCTCACAAATTTCCCAGCATGCAAAGAGTTAATGCAATAGTGAATAACATAGCCCATGAACATACTGAGCAGATGCACAGGCTGATCGCAGGGATACGTAGGGTACAAACTCAAGAGGCCCTTTTTGTAAGTTTTGTAAACACATTTCATGAAATTACGCAGATGTCAAAAGGTACAAAATCACATGCTGCGTCTCATATGATTGTAATGAACAAATAAAACAACAAACAAATGGGGAAAAAAGTAAACAAAATGATTGCTATTGATTGAATGGGTAAAGAAACCTACAATACATCCAGACACATGTTTATAATGAAAACCTATATTGTATTTGCATAATTTTCCTGACAAATTAACGGCATATACTGTGTTAGTCTAATAGCATGCATAACCATGGTGCAAGAGTAAAAGAACAGTACATGCTAGTGCCATATAACAATCATGCACAATTCCAACGGTACCGCCCAATGCTAACTAAAAGGGTACTACAAATACCATGCGATTTTGTACCTAAGAAGATGTGCGATATTCTCATGAAAAATATTTACAAAATTTCTCGTAAATGACATAAAAAATTAAAATAGCAAATGCGGGATTTCCTACATTTGGTCAATTTTCGACATCATTTACAGAAAATATCACAGTTTCAGGAAAAAATCACACATCTTCTAAGGTACACAATCACATGGCTTGTCTCATATATGGGCCAGATAGTTAGATTTCCTGTAGCACTTGGAATCTCTCCATATTTCCTGGATGGATCCCAAGAAAGTGCAATAGTTTGTGTAAATGGGACTGTGACTGGAGAAATGGGGCTTATAGTAGTTTACCCAGTCTCATTCCTGGCCTCCATGCACGCTCTGGCAGAGTGGTCAGGATCTATACTGTTTATTTGAAGCATCAGGGGTGTTTCAAATACTGACTGGCGAGCAGCGTAGACCCAGGTCAGACTGCGCAGTCTGATCTGGGGCTACACTGATCGCAAAAGCCGTAAGCCTCATTTCTCCAGTCACAGTCTAAATTGATGTTGGACCCTGGCAAAGAGTTCAAAAGGCATGAGGGATTGAAATCCACTTGTGCACTGAAACATTTGCCAACATTCAACGTCATTTACACAAGATATTGAAGAAATTTAAAATCATGTTTGGAAAATTATTATCTGTGATGTGACAGAAAATCTCCTTCACTGGCACATATAAAACAATTCCCAAGGATTGTACTCAAGCTAGGTTTTTAAAATTATGCTTTCAATACATAAGAGAAGTGTCTGGTATTTGTGTGAAACATGTTTAAGTTTCTCATCTGCTGATGTTTTGTATGCTCCATTGTCAATTATAAACATTGTATACAGCAGCCGCAATATGTTTTTGATGAGAAAAAAACAATTGTGAAGATGCATGTAGTTAGCCGACAAAAATGTTTGTTTACGAGATTCCACAATAGACAAACAAAGAAAATGAGTGGCCTATCGGCGCACAAATGTCCCTGGAAAAACTCTGTCAAAGTTCTTAACCTTGACACACACACGGACGGACACACAGTCCAAAGACCATGACCGCGACCGGGAGCATAAAACATAAATCTACTGTATTGAAAGCATTGAAGCAGGCGATATCTGCATGATAAACCACGGGTGGATTACTGGGGGTGATTGGGATGGGAACATTGTATTAACCCTTACCATGTGGAATTAACATTTTGTCGTCTGCTGTATGTTTTTAATTTTTCAATTTTCTTCATCAAAAACATATTTTCACAACACTTTAGAATCATTTCCATTAAGTGCTGCCAAGCCATGTTTTTATTGAGAATGAAGACAAAATACTAAACAACAGCAGACGAGAATTTGCGTTTCCCACATTCTAGGGTTAAACCTATTTCATATTCTTGCTAAGAGGAATAGTGTGTTTTGTTTTCACAACAATGGTAGACAGAAACATGCAGTGGACATGCTAGGTAAAGATATATATAAATACACACAAAATAGGTAAATTATTGGGTCTTGTCTTTAATCTTTAAAATTGTTTGGTCATCGTCCCCCAAGGACAACAAAACCTTTATTTTAAGACTGATTTTTTTTTTTTTTTGGTACCAGAAGTACAATATGCATGTGCAGCAAATTAAAATATATGCAAAAAAAACAACCCAGATAACCTATAGATTTTTTTTAAGAATTACTGTACTAACAGTACTAATGATCAACAAATTCCAATACTTCAGTAATACCTTAATAACCCTTAATATACGGACTTAAAATGCTTTGGGGAAGTTTCCCAAATCAAATTGTATCCAAATACATTGTTATTGTGATTAAACCAGTTCTGCCATACTAACCCTATATATTGGCACACTCACTGTTGTCAAGAAACCATATATTTTTATGTGTTTTCTCAAATAACTTGTGTCCAAATATTTAGGGTTATTATGGTAAGCTGAATTTGTTTTAGTACTTCTAGCAACCCAAACAAAAAAACAATGAAAAAAGTTTCATTCTCCTAGGAGGACAATGTGCAGATTTTTATATTACCGACTTGGTCTACAACATTGAGGTTGGTCGCTTCTGTAGCCTATTTCACCAACATTGCAAAGTATACTTATCTAGCAAAGTATAATTTGAGGGAGAAATTTTCAATTTTAGGATAAATATATTAATTTTTATTATACTGAATTTATTACATTATCACAGCCATTTTGGCTGTGATAATGTAATAAATTCAGTATAATAATCCTGCATACTTTTAATCATCAAATATATACAGTCGTTAGTTCTATATGAAATAATGCATTTCGGGAAAAATAAATGATTACTCCCTCAAAGTATACTTTGCATGTTGATGAAATCGGCTACTGAGCAGAATCAACCAATCAAAATGCCTGCAACCATGAGCTTCATATTTGACAATATATTATTATTAAAACAAAAAACTATACATCTTTGGATATTATATCCTACAACTTTGTGCTACAATTTTGTACCAAATCTCAGAAAACTGGATCAGCATTAAACGTGTATAATGATGTGTATGTGAATACTAGCAACTGGGAATAAATTATGTTTGTAGCAACTAAGAAATGGCCAACACCACTGTCATGTGCAGGTAAGATTGCAGAATGTACAAACACGATGTAAAATGGTAAAGAAGGTCAAGGTCATATTAATATGTGGCTGCGACTGGAGAAATACGGCTTACAGCATTTATTGCCAGTTTCGCTCCTGGGGGCCGTTTCAATAAACTTTGTATGACTAAAATGTTTGTAAGTGCAAATTTAGGATCGTCTGGAAATTTCAATTGATGGATTTACATTTATCGAGCATAGGCTGCAGAATTTCTCAGAATAATGGCATATGTCGTAAGCCCCATTTCTCCAGTCACAGCCCACGTATAAAGTTGATTGCATCCCTCAATCCCAAAGAAATTCTGGACACCCGCATATCATGTCACAAAACGCTATACAATAAATTCACCCGGCTACTAAACACCATTCTACATATTAAAATACTCCCTCCAAGCCAAAACAAAATGGTGAAATTGCTTAAAAGTGCACCAACAGGAAGAAATTACATAGAATTGAATATTTTTCTGTCTGGTTTCTGCAAAGAACTATTCTGTCAGGTCAAGGTCGGGGTTCAAGGCCGATAGACGACTCGCTGATTGGATAACTCTTTCACTCTACAAACAAATGTTATCATTTACAAACTCTGACTGTATTTCTGGGAAGAACTATTGCTTATAACTTTTACCAGATATTCATTTCACCATTACATTGCTAAATTAAATTCTTCCAACTGCTGTTTATTCAATATGTTCATTTTTTCTCAACAAAAACCTGATTCTCATGATCTGCCAAACAGGTTTTTGTTAAGAAATACGACAAATATGAAAAATCAGCAGACGACAATATTTAGTTCCCGCCCATTGCGAATTAATCAAGCCCACACATGCACGGTAAGTTTAGTAAAACCATCAAGCCAACAGCAGACTCTGGCAAACGGCATACAGCACATTTCCAAGGCGTATGTATGATCAATTAGATGCAAACCCAACATATGTTGAACAATACTTATAAACCATGAACCCACTGTTCAACCCACTTAATAAACCATGAACCCACTGTTAAACCCACTTAATAAACCACAAACCCACTGTTCAACCCACTTAATAAACCACAAACTACTGTTCAACCCACTTAATAAACCACAAACCCACTGTTCAACCCCACTTAATAAACAACAAACCTACTGTTAACAACCCACAATTAATAAACCACAAACCTACTGTTCAACCCACTTAATAAACCACAAACCTACTGTTCAACCCACTTAATAAACCACAAACCCACTGTTCAACCCACTTAATAAACCACAAACCTAATGTTCAACACACTTAACCCACTTAATAAACCACAAACCTACTGTTCAACACACTTAATAAACCACAAACCTACTGTTCAACACACTTAATAAACCTGAAACCCACTGTTCAACCCACTTAATAAACCACAAACCCACTGTTCAACCCACTTAATAAACCACAAACCTACTGTTCAACACACTTAAATAAACCACAAACCCACTGTTCAACCCACTTAATAAACCACAAACCTACTGTTCAACACACTTAATAAACCACAAACCCACTGTTCAACCCACTTAATAAACCACAAACCTACTGTTCAACCCACTTAATAAACCACAAACCTACTGTTCAACACACTTAATAAACCACAAACCTACTGTTCAACCCACTTAATAAACTGCAAACCTACTGTTCAACACACTTAATAAACCACAAACCTACTGTTCAACACACTTAATAAACCACAAACCTACTGTTCAACACACTTAATAAACCACAAACCTACTGTTCAACCCACTTAATAAACCACAAACCTACTGTTCAACACACTTAATAAACAACAAACCTACTGTTCAACACACTTAATAAACCACAAACCTACTGTTCAACCCACTTAATAAACCACAAACCTAGTGTTCAACACACTTAATAAACCTCAAACCCACTGTTCAGCCCACTTAATAAACCTCAAACCCACTGTTCAACCCACTTAATAAACCTCAAACCAACTCAAACCCACTATTCAACCCACTTAATAAACCACAAACCCACTGTTCAACCAACTTAATAAACCACAAACACACTGTTAAACCCACTTAATAAACCATAAACCCACTGTTCAACCCACTTAATAAACCACAAACCCACTGTTCAACCCACTTAATAAACCACAAACCTACTGTTTTAATTCAACACACTTAAAAAATTAACAAAATAACTAAACCACAAACCTACTGTTCAACACACAATAATAAACCACAAACCCACTGTTAAACAACCCACTTAATAAACCACAAACCTACTGTTCAACAACACAATAAACCACAAACCTACTGTTCAACATCACTTAATAACACACAAACCTACTGTTAAAAAAAACAAACCCACTTAATAAAACTCAAACCTACTGATTCAACAAAAACACTTAATAAACCACAAACCTACTGTTCAACACACTTAATAAACCACAAACCTACTGTTCAAACACACTTAATACAAACCTACTGTTTCAACCCACTTAATAAACCACAAACCTACTGTTCAACACACTTAATAAACAACAAACCTACTGTTCAACACACTTAATAAACCACAAACCTACTGTTCAACACTTACTTTAATAAACCACAAACCTACTGTTCAACCCACTTAATAAACCACAAACCTACTGTTCAACACACTTAATAAACAACAAACCTACTGTTCAACACACTTAACCCACTTAATAAACCACAAACCTACTGTTCAACACACTTAATAAACCACAAACCTACTGTTCAACACACTTAATAAACCTGAAACCCACTGTTCAACCCACTTAATAAACCACAAACCCACTGTTCAACCCACTTAATAAACCACAAACCTACTGTTCAACACACTTAATAAACCACAAACCCACTGTTCAACCCACTTAATCCACAAACAAACCACTGTTCAACCCACTTAATAAACACAAACCTACTGTTCAACACACTTAATAAACCACAAACCTACTGTTCAACCCACTTAATAAACTGCAAACCTACTGTTCAACACACTTAATAAACCACAAACCTACTGTTCAACACACTTAATAAACCACAAACCTACTGTTCAACACACTTAATAAACCACAAACCTACTGTTCAACCCACTTAATAAACCACAAACCTACTGTTCAAACACACTTAATAAACACAAACCTACTGTTCAAACACACTTAATAAACCACAAACCTACTGTTCAACCCACTTAATAAACCACAAACCTAGTGTTCAACACACTTAATAAACCTCAAACCCACTGTTCAACCCACTTAATAAACCTCAAACCCATTGTTCAACCCACTTAATAAACCTCAAACCACCTCAAACCCACTATTCAACCCACTTAATAAACCACAAACCCACTGTTCAACCTACTTAATAAACCTCAAACCCACTGTTCAACCCACTTAATAAACCTCAAACCCACTTTGAACCCCAGCATAGATCCCACTGCAAACTGTTTCCAGAGCTATGATCTTATAGGAAGCTTGCTATTTCCTGATATTTAATCTTACTATTAACCACATTGATGCCTCTCCTTTGAGGGCTACAACAAAGGCGATGAATCATTGAAATGTTGACCTATACTTAAACCACAAACCCACAGTTCCAATGGCTCAGCTTCGGGCCTTTATCAAGGAATTAGTTAACTGCTATCAGATAACTGACATCCATTTCAGACTTCACATAATATATACCATTGTGAGATGTATCATTGTCAAATCTGATAGAAATGCCACTTAGCTGAAAGTTGTCAACTAATTCCTTGACAATGGTCTTTGGCCGAAGCAGTAGGTTTGTGGTGTATTAAGTATACATATGAAGAATTTAGAAATGTTAAATTTGCACTTACCTCATCGAACCTGCCTCCGTCGTCCTGAAATGGTTACAAAAGCACAAGTTAGGTTACAAGTTACTGATGTTTCTTATGGATATACTGTTAGAAATTGTGTGGATGGCAGGTGGGAGCATGTGATGGGTAATTTAACGATCGGGGTTCAACCCTTACCGGAATTCTGACTGGAGACCTGGTTTGGCCCTCACATACGTCTTTGGCATTTTGTATGTGACAGTTGAATGTGGTTATACCCCTTATGTGAGTATTACGATAATTCGTAATCCTATTGTAGGGGATGGGGTCAAGTGACTTTGGTGTGGTATGGACCTGGCCAAACAAACAAATTGAAATTGTGAAATACATGTACAGTGAAACCTCTCTAAGCCGGACACCCTGGGAAGTCCCCAGGGTGTCCGGCTTAGAGAGGTTTCACTAATCAGATATTTCATCATTCTGTGTGCTATGCGATCACGGATCAGACATTATCACCGGAGATAAATGATCAAGAAACTGTTCAAAAATAAGATCACATGTGTTTTATTGGTGTTCAGTTTAGAGAGGTTCCTCTGTACATACATTTATACTATACAGTCATGTATTTGTAATGTTTTAAATATAGAACATATACACTATGTCATTTATGAATTGCAAGGCATAAGACATATTGTCTGTTCCATATTTTGCTTCCATTAAATACATTAAATCTAAAAAAGATATTTAAATGTAAGTCTTTTTCATCAATAACAAAAAGGTCACTCTCCCCAAATTATTTTATTTGCTAAAATTCCATCAAATATTGACATTATTGCGAAAAAAAACTATTTTCCTATGGGTAGTTAACATGGGGGAAAAGAATTTTAAACAAGAGGGCCATGATGGCCCTAATTCGCTCACCTGACTCCATGAACACCAGAGGAGAATGTGACATTGAGTTCATGTGTTTTAAAAAAATTGTGCTATTTTTAGATGGCGGTCATCTTGGATTAAGCGATGACTCATTTTACAAAATCTGAAAATGCTTCACCCAGCATCGGCCATGTGGTTCCTGAGATTAAGACATTAAAAATCTTGACTAAATGGACCTTTTGGTGGCCATCATGGATGACATAATCATCCAATTTCGACAAATATTGCACCAGAGTGATCGCCTCATTGATACCTTCAATTTGATATATGACATGACCATATTCAGTCAAAAATAAAATTTGACGGGCCATTTTGACCCACGCCACGCCCTACCCCGGGGTCACCATTTTAACAACTTTCAAAGAGCAATGTACATCGATCATTCCTACCAAGTTTCGTCGAAATCCGGCTAGCGGTTCATGAGAAGAAGATTTTTTAAGAATTTATGCTATTTTTAGACGGCGGCCATCTTGGATTAGCGATGACCTCCATTTTAACAAATCTGAAAAGGCTTCACCCATGGACCATAACTTTTAAGTTTGGCTACCATGGCCAAGCGGTTCATGTGAAGAAGAATTTTGAAATCTCTAATAAAAGAACGACCTTTTGACATTTCTGCGGCCATCTTGGATGAAATAACAATCCGATTTGGACAACAAATGTACCAGAGTGATCGCCTCATTGATACCTTCGATTTGATATATAACATGACCATATTCGGTCAAAAATAAAATTTGACCCTACGGACCACGCCCATTTTTTTGACCCCGGGGACAAAAACCATTTTTAAAAAATTTGAAAGAGCATTGTACATCGATCATTCCTACCAAGTTTCGTCGAAATCCGGCAAGCGGTTCATGAGAAGAAGATTTTTTAAGAATTTACGCTATTTTTAGACGGCGGCCATCTTGGATTAGCGATGACCTCCATTTTAACAAATCTGAAAAGGCTTCACACTTGGACCATAACTTTTAAGTTTGGCTACCATGGGCCAAGCGGTTCATGTGAAGAAGAATTTTGAAATCTCTAATAAAAGAACGACCTTTTGACCTTTCCTTTCGGCGGCCATCTTGGATGACATAACAATCCGATTTCGACAGAAAATGCACCAGAGTGATCGCCTCATTGATACCTTCAATTTGATATATGACATGACCATATTCGGTCAAAAATAAAATTTGACCCCAATTTGACCCCACGGGCCACGCCCATTTTTGACCCCGGGGTCACCATTTTAACAACTTTGAAAGAGCAATGTACATCGATCATTCCTACCAAGTTTCGTCGAAATCCGGCAAGCGGTTCATGAGAACAAGATTTTTTAAGAATTTATGCTATTTTTAGACGGCGGCCATCTTATGACCTCTATTTTAACAAATCTGAAAAGGCTTCACCCATGGACCATAACTTTTAAGTTTGGCTACCATGGGCCAAGCGGTCATGTGAAGAAGAATTTTGAAATCTCTAATAAAAGAACGACCTTTTGACCTTTCGGCGGCCATCTTGGATGACATAACAATTCGATTTCGACAGAAAATGCACCAGAGTGATTGCCTCATTGATACCTTCAATTTGATATATGACATGACCATGTTCAGTCAAAAATAAAATTTGACCCCAATTTGACCCCACGGGCCATGCCCATTTTTGACCCCGGGGTCACCATTTTAATAACTTTGAAAGAGCAATGTACATCGATCATTTCTACCAAGTTTCGTCGAAATCCGGCTAGCGGTTCAAGAAAAGAAGATTTTTTAAGAATTTATGCTATTTTTAGACGGCGGCCATCTTGGATTAGCGATGACCTCCATTTTAACAAATCTGAAAAGGCTTCACCCATGGACCATAACTTTTAAGTTTGGCTACCATGGGCCGAGCGGTTCATGTGAAGAAGAATTTTGAAATCTCTAATAAAAGAACGACCTTTTGACCTTTCGGCGGCCATCTTGGATGACATAACAATCCGATTTCGACAAAAAATGCACCAGAGTGATCTTGGATTACGTAATGACGTCATTTTAACAATTTTGTAATCCCCCTACCTAAGGACCATGACCATGAAGTTTGGTGACCATAGGCCCAATGGTTACCGAGGATAAGACGTTTGAAAATGTTCACGGACGACGACGACGACGACGACGACGACGGACGACAACGACGACGACGACGGACACATTGCGGTAACAATAGCTCACATGAGCTTCGCTCAGGTGAGCTAAAAAAAGAACAAGACAGTGTTATAACTAAGCTAATCCGCTCGCTGGCAGCCATGATAACAAGAGCTGTAGGAGAACAGCATAGCTAGACTACGAGGTTGTCGATGTACACATAGTTTGACAAAGAAGGTGGCCGCGGCCCGCACAAAAACCTTAACCAAGGTTGACTAAAAACCTTAACCAAGGGGAATTAAGTAAGTAATTCAAGGTTAAATGTAGGTCAATGTCAGATATAGGTCAGGGGTTATTGATGTACATCACTAGGAGATGAAGTTTTCTAAGTATGGTTGCTGTAGGCCCAGGAGTATTGCATATACAAGCTTGACTAAAAACCTTAACCAAGGGGAAATAACAAAGTAATCCAAGGGTGAAAGTAGGTCAAGGTCAAATATAGGTCAGGGATTATTGATGTAAATCATGAGGGGATGAAGTTGCCCAAGTATGGTTGCTGTAGGCCCAGGAGTATTCCATATACAAGCTTGACTATAAACCTTAACCAAGTTTGTGTACAAACCTTAACCAAGGGGAAATAACTAAGTAATTCAAGGTTAAATGTAGGTCAAGGTAAAATATAGGTCAGGGGTTATTGATGTACATCTCTATGAGAAGAAGTTATCCAAGTATGGTGTCTGTATGCACAATAGTATTCCATCAACAAGCTTGACTAAAAAAGCTTAACCAAGGTTGAGTAAAAACCTTAACCAAGGGGAATTAAGTAAGTAATTTAAGGTTAAATGTAGGTCAAAGTCAAATATAGGTCAGGGGTTGTTGATGTACATCACTAGGAGATGAAGTTGTCCAAGTATGGTTGGTGTAGGGCCATGAGTATTCCATCTACAAGCTTGACTAAAAACCTTAACCAAAGAGAATTAAGTAAGTAATTCAAGAGGAAATGTAGGTCAAGGTCAAATATAGATCAGGGGTTATTGATGTACATCACTATGAGAAAAGGTTGTCCAAGTATGGTGTCTGTATGCACAATAGTATTCCATGTACAAGCTTGAGTAAAAGCTTAACCAAGGTCGAGTAAAAACCTTAACCAAGGGGAATTAAGTAAGTAATTCAAGGTTAAATGTAGGTCAAGGTCAAATATAGGTCAGGGGTTGTTGATGTACATCACTAGGAGATGAAGTTGTCCAAGTATGGTTGGTGTAGGGCCAGGAGTATTCCATCTACAAGCTTGACTAAAAACGTTAACCAAGTTAACCAACGTTAAGCAAGTAATTCAAGAGGAAATGTAGGTCAAGGTCAAATATAGATCAGGGGTTTTGTTGAATACATCACTAGGAGATGAAGTTGTCCAAGTATGGTGGGTGTAGGGCCAGTAGTATTCCATATAGAAGGTTGACTAAAAACCTTAACCAAAAGGAATTAAGTAAGTAATTGAAGAGGAAATGAAGGTGAAGGTCAAATATAGATCAGGGGTTATTGATGTACATACCTATGAGAAAAGGTTGTCGTCGAAGTATGGTGTCTGGATGCACAATAGTATTCAATGTACAAGCTTGAAAAAAAAACTTAACCAAGGTTGACTAAAAACCTTAACCAAGGGGAATTAAGTAAGTAATTCAAGAGGAAATATAGGTCAAGGTCAAATATAGATCAGGGGTTATTGATGTGCATCACTAGGAGATGAAGTTGTCCAAGTATAGTGGGTGTAGGGCCAGTAGTATTGCATATACAAACTTGACTAAAAACCTTAACCAAGTTTGACTAAAAACCTTAACCAAGGGGAATTAACCAAGTAATTCAAGAGGAAATGTAGGTCAAGGTGAAATATAGATCAGGGGTTATTGATGTACATCACTAGGAGATGAAGTTGTCCAAGTATGGTGGGTGTAGGGCCAGTAGTATTCAATATACAAGCTTGACTAAAAACCTTAACCAAGGCGCGTGACGCCGACGCCGACGCCGCCGCCGACGACGCCGACGACGCCGACGACGCCGACGCCGATGCCGACGTGACAACATAAGCTCTACTTATTCTTCGAATAGTTGAGCTAAAAACCTTAACCAAGGTGGACTAAAAACCTTAACCAATGGGAATTAAGTAAGTAATTCAAGGTTAAATGTAGGTCAATGTCAGATATAGGTCAGGGGTTATTGATGTACATCACTAGGAGATGAAGTTTTGCAAGTATGGTTGCGGTAGGCCCAGGAGTATTGCATATACAAGCTTGACTAAAAACCTTAACCAAGGGGAAATAACTAAGTAATCCAAGGGTAAAAGTAGGTCAAGGTCAAATATATGTCGGGGATTATTGATGTAAATCACTAGCACATGAAGTTGTCCCAGTATGGTTGCTGTAGGCCCAGGAGTATTCCATATACAAGCTTGACATTAAACCTTAACCAAGTTTGAGTACAAACCTTAACCAAGTGAAATAACTAAGTAATTCAAGGTTAAATGTACGTCAAGGTAAAATATAGGTCAGGGGTTATTGATGTACATCCCTATGAAAAAAAGTTATCCAAGTATGGTGTCTGCATGCACAATAGTATTCCATCTACAAGCTTGACTAAAAACCTTAACCAAGGGGAGGGAATTAAGTAAGTAATTCAAGAGGAAATGTAGGTCAAGGTCAAATATAGAGCAGGGGTTATTGATGTACATCCCTATGAGAAAAGGTTGTCCAAGTATGTTGGCTGTATGCATAGTAGTATTCCATCTACAAGCTTGACTAAAAACCTTAACCAAGGTTGAATAAAAACCTTAACTAAGGGGAATTAAGGTTGTCCAAGTATGGTGTCTGTATGCACAATAGTATTCCATCTACAAGCTTGACTAAGGTTGACTAAAAACCGTAACCAAGGGGAATTAACTAAGTAAGTCAAGGTTAAATGTAGGTCAAGGTCAAATATAGGTCAGGGGTTGTTGATGTACATCACTAGGAGATGAAGTTGTTCAAGTATGGTGGGTGTAGGGCCAGGAGTATTCCATATCAAAGATTTTTTTTTTTTTTTTTTTGCTTATATTTAACGGCGGTGGCACTGGCTCTAGGACCTTGCATGCCGTCTCCCAAGAATGGGAGAATGAACGGAGGTAGAGACTTTTTGAGAGAAGCCAGTAATTCGTATTTACAGAGCAACTACGAATTATCGGTACCCATTTACAGCTGGGTGAACTGGAGCAGTGTGGATAAAGTGTCTTGCTCAAGGACACAACGCACGCCGCTAGTCAGGCTCGAACCCACGACCCATGGATCAGTTGTCCGACACACTAACCATTACGCCACGGCGCTCCACAATATATCAAAGCTTGACTAAAAACCTTAACCAAGGCGTGACGGTGACGCCGACGCCGGGTTGACTACATAAACTCTTCGAGCTAATAATAATAAACAAGAAGTCAGTAACACCGATGAATTTACCCCTTAAAAACTTAACCATAAATTTTGAATTCATTTGATTTTCACCTTGTGCACAGGGGCCGCATGGGTGGGCTATAGAACAAAAATATGGATGATTACAAATAAGGATATGCAGTTTCAAGCCAATCCGACTTAGAGAGATAGCAGGTAGCCGAGAACTTTAAACACAAATCTCCATTGTTCGAGATCAAGGAAAAAGATTTATGTACGGAAGAAGTCTATTTTTAGACGGACAGGGTGGCGACTATATGTTTGGGGTACATATAAACAGGACAAAATTAATAGTCCTCAGTGACCTTAAGCTTGGGTTTCAAATGTGGGGTGTATCTGAAACAAAACACCTTCCCTAGACACACATTCTGGCCAAATATTATTAAAATCGTTAAAAGTGATTAATTTAAGAAAGGACATGTGCTACCAACACACATACATGGGCTATCACTATATCCCCTACTGCCTATTGGCGAGGGGATTCTAACTATGATTCTATGTGCTGCCAAAAATAATTTTGTTATAAAGGTAATTATGAATGACCAGAAAACGACAAAATTTGTAGCCCGCTTGCAAGGGGTTAATGAAGATAAAATTCTAAACGAGAATCAAGAAACACATCAAAACACAACACCCATCGCCAAGCTGTACATGTAGACAACAAGCCACAAAATATATTCATGATACTACCAGTACCAGGCTTCATAGACCTATTGGCACACTACGCTATGCATGCTAGATGTAATACCGGAACTAAAGTTAAAATGTTGTTAATGATGAGTGATAATGCTAAATTTAATCTGATAGCAACTACTGCAAAGCTAAAGCATGTAAACCAAGAAGAGCATGATGTTAGCAGGTGAAAGGAATCCGGATGTGTCATCTCGTCAAAACTAACAGACATTGAAGTATGAAAAAACACACAGCCACAATTCATATGCAGAAATGCAATAACACATTCTGTTCTCATTACTTCTTTCTGATGCGTTTGTTAACATTTACTACAGCATTATGCTACATTTATTCAAACGTGAGGGACTGTCAGTCCCTCACATTTGAATAAATGTGGCATAAAGCAGGAGTAAATGTCAACAATTGCAACAGAAAAAAGTAAGTCTGATTAATCGGTATCTTACGGCCATTCTACGGGAAAGTCATGTACAGAAGGGAACGCACCGTACATGAAGGGCAACATAAAATCAGTACTGAAATTAAAATAAAATAAACCTTCCAGCGCTGAAAAACAGCATGCTGAAACAGTGCTAGGCAACTTTCCTACACCGGATCACTTGGCCCCAGAAGTGAATCCCAGTGAGATACACTGTAAAGATATACATTCCCTCCCAAACTCCCGTTGAAGCACAAAGAGTTTAGTTATGTTCTCTTTAACAGTTCAAATATATTTGTCTCTTAATTTAGGGCTAGAAATGGCATAGTGTCGATCTCTGCCCATACACAATTGAAATAAGCATACATTGTCGTTATATTAAATGCATACAGTAAGGTTAGGTACCAAACTCAATAATTATTAGCTACATTTATAACTTTTGTGTTAATTACAAGTGACGAAAATGAAGCACACAAAGTGACTTAATATTTTATCCACAACATCAAACGTATTTAGTACCACATATGGACGGACATTCACTCGAACACTGAATCTACCTCATCACCCTGCTCTTTGGTTGGAGTGATGGCTTCCCCTCCATTATGCTTTTTATTTTCAGGTGTATGTTCCTGGGTTCTTCTACCATCGGCTTGAACATTAACATTTGCATCGCGATCTGTTGAATCGTTTAAATCTCTCTCATCCTTGTTATCCGGTATAGATTCCCCATCATCTACATTGGCTTTAGCTTTTGCTTCATTGTCCTCCTCAAATGAAATCTCAGTCTTGTGATCATTCGTTTTCATTACCTCCTTAGTTTGCGTTGCTTGATAGTCTGTGTCGTCGCTGTGTTTGTTTTGCTCGGATGGCTGCTTGTTCAGTTCGGTACCAGACGGGATTGGGGTGGACTTTTCCTTTGTATGTATCTCCTCCTACAGTGGCACAGCAAATGAAAGTGCAAAATGAAAGTGCATTCTGACAAAACAAGACTTATTGTGTTTTGGTCATTATAAAGACAAGATCTGAATATTTTCTATAAAGACATTACTCATTACATACTCTTTCTGAACATTTGCTATAAAGTCATTACAACACAAGTTTTGTCAGAATATGATAAAAATATCTAGAAAAATAAGCAAATAAACATTCTACGAAGTAAACTTCACAGATGAATCCATGACCTATTTCATGCGGGAAACTGATTCACATACAGGCTACGCTCGTTTACTCAAAGTCGCTTACGTCGAAATCACCGGTTACGTCGAATTACTAGCACGGTACTGTTTAAAATCCTATTATTTTCCATATAACTAAGTTTGGTTCAGTCAAATTTTGATAACTCCAATTTTCCGTTTATTCGAAGGTATATTTAGGTCCCGAAAACGTAAATCTACTGTATTTCACACTCGTTAAGTCGAAATGTCAATTTGCGGAGGTAAGTAGAAGTTTGTCACCCGTAGTTAAAGGTGTTTGCGTTGACACCGATTAAACAGGACTCCCGAAATGACCGTCGGTGATCATTTAGTGGTGAGCAATAAATGGCAACTATTTTAATTGGACTGGCATTAAATGCTTTTACTCGAACGTTAATTAAAGTGAATACAAGTTGCGCGATTAGAAATGAGTGCAACAATCGAAACTGGTGTAGATTCAGATTATACAGTATAGGGACGAAACAATGAATGGGCGAGTTTTATGTTCTAAACATTATTAGTTTGTACAATCAAGTCTGGTCAGAAATAATCATTTATAATAGTGTTACAAATCAGTATTTCTTGTTGTTTTGTGTTGTTTCCTTGTATAATTTATTAAAATAATTCATAAAATATTATGTTCTTGTTATTATTTATTTCATTGGTGAACTGAATATGTATATATCGCTACATGCGCATGTCACGTGTGTCACATCCGGGTTATCTTAATTAACACACAGACATGCATATGTGTATTTGTAAACAAACCGAAAGTGTTTAAATATGATTTGTCTTAGAAACAGCATTTAACATGTATCCATGTACATTTAATTGCTAAAATAAATCATATTTACTACTCAAGGCTACATCAGCAAGTAATCATTTGGTTCTAACTGTCAATAAAATAGTTTGTTGTCCGACCGGTTGCGTACTACGGATACGTCAAACTACGGTTAACTCAAAGTATTTTTTTATCTCCCTTCGAATTCGAGTAAGTGAGTGTGGCCTGTATATAAAAATTTGCCAACATTTTTTTCTTTATTTCTCAATTAAAATGTATGTTGTTATTGCTCAGTTGTGTCAGAGCAGTAACAACATATATTTTTCGTGAGAAATCAGCAAATAAGCAAACAATTTTCGGGAGATGGGTTTTAAAGGGTTATTACATGTATTATGTATTGAATATGTGAAAATGCTTCTGGCTGTGATATGCTAATCTACCGTTACACTATTTCCACAGCCAATTTGTTAAAACATATTTGAATACATTGCATCCACGCTTGTTAGCATTTCTGTGAAGCTTACTCCAACTAGTGCAAGAAATTACCAGCCCAAAATGTATTTAAACAAGTAGCTTAAAACAAATCTTTGTTTTCAATAAGCACACTTAGGAAGTTTTCCATCAAGACTAGTCTTGTGTGTCTAATTCTAGCATTTTTATTATTCATAGATTTACCTGTTTGAAACTTCTATTAAAATAAACGCAAAAACAGAACAAAAGAACTTGGTAATGCAATACAAAACACCAAACATATTATCAATCAATGAGTTCAATAAATATCATGTTAAATCAAAACAAATGTTGTAGATGTAACAAGAGTTGTCAGAAGACAATGAAGCTCGCCTGTTGGCAGCCTTCACTCAAAGTTGGCACAGTTGTATAAAAAACATGACTATTATATAACTTGACCTTGGGTTAAGGGGTGTGCGGTGGACCTTGACATTGGGGTCAGTGGTGGAAGGTGGGTTGTGGATTTGCTATAGCATGATATAGCATATTAAGATGAATGCATGTATGAAATATCAATGCGCTCCCCGAAAACCGAAGTAAAACAAAATTTAACCCAATGTTATGTTTATGAACGCACTAAGTTGGTGATTTTCTACAGCATGATAGCTAGTCACATTAGGAATGCATGTATGAATGTGCTAAGTTTGTGACCTTGACCTTGGGGAAAGGGGTGGAGTGGGTGGGTCATGGATTTGCTGTAATACAATAGAGAATCATCAAATGAATGCATGTATGAAATATCAAGGCGTTCCCTGTAAATTATACACGGAATTTATAAAAAAGACATTTACTCCAAAGTTAAGGTTATGATGTTGATCTTGTGGAAAGGGTGGGGTGGGTCATGGATTTGCTGTAGCACAATAGAGGATCATCAGATGAATGCATTTACCCCAACGTTAAGTTTATGAACGGGCTAAGTTTGTGACCTTGACCTTGGGGTTAGGGTTGGGTGGTGGGTTGTGGATTTGCTACAGCATGATAGAGGGTTATCTGAGGAATGCATGTATGAAATATCAAGGCATTCTATGAAAGAAAACAGATGTTATAAGAGATTTACCCCAACGTTAAGTTTATGAATGTGCTAAGTTTGTGACCTTGACCCTGGAATAAGGGGTGGGCGGTAGGTTATGGATTGCTATAGCATGATAGAGTATCATCAGATGAATGCATGTATGAAATACCAAGGCGTTCCCTGTAAAGAAACAGAAGTTATAAAAAGACATTTACTCAACGTTAAGTTTATGATGTTGATCTTGGGGAAAGGGGTGGGGTGGGTCATGGATTTGCTGTAGAACAATAGAGGATCATCAGATGAATGCATGTATGAAATATCAAAGCGTTCCCTGTAAAGAAACAGAAGTTACACAACATTGACCCCAACGTTAAGTTTATGAACATGCTGAGTTTGTGACCTTGACCTTGGGGTAAGGGTTGGGTGGTGGGTCGTGGATTTGCTACATCATGATAGAGGGTCATCTGAGGAATGCATGTATGAAATATCAAGGCGTTCCATGAAAGGAAACAAATGTTATAAGACATTTACCCCAACGTTAAGTTTATGAATGTGCTAAGTTTGTGACCTTGACCTTGGGGTAAGAGGTGGGCGGTGGGTCATGGATTTGCTATAGCATGATAGGGTATCATCAGATGAATGCATGTATGAAATATCAAGGCATTCCATGAAAGGAAACAGATGTTACATTTACCCCAACGTTAAGTTTACGAATGTGCTAAGTTTGTGACCTTGACCTTGGGGAAAGGGGTGGGGTGTCATGGATTTGCTATAGCACAATAGAGTCAGATGAATGCATGTATGAAATATTAAGGCATTCCCTGTAAATAAACAGAAGTTACACAACATTTACCCCAACGTTAAGTTTATGAATGTGCTAAGTTTGTGACCTTGACCTTGAGGTAAGGGTTGGGTGGTGGGTCGTGGATTTGCTACAGTATGATAGAGGGTCATCTGATGAATGCATGTATGAAATATCAAGGCGTTCCATGAAAGGAAACAGATGTTATAAGACATTTACCCCAACGTTAAGTTTATGAATGTGCTAAGTTTGTGACCTTGACATTGGGGTAAGGGCTGGGTGGTGGGTTATGGATTTGCTACAGCATGATAGAGGGTCATCTGAAGAATGCGTGTATGAAATAACAAGGTGTTTCATGAAAGAAAACAGAAGTTATAAGACATTTACCCCAACGTTATGTTTGTGGACGCTGACGCCGACGACGCCGGGGATATGCCATAAGCTCTTCTGCACTTCGTGCAGGCGAGCTAAAAATGATCTAAAGTGTTTTCTGTAGCGATCTCATTTGCATAGATATTTCACTAATGTATTATGATTTTTAACACACTGTGTTTGCAGTAAATCTATTTTGCTTTTGATCCTGTTTATTCATGGTTTAATTTACATCAATAATGGTGTTTATCTGAGTGACATAAATAATATCTGCTTAAATAGAAGATATGTCGAGAAGGCAGGTATACGTCACCTACAAATATGGCTCTCCAATAGAATCAGCAGCTGAATGAACTGCTGCCTTCCAAAGGAATCACTATTCGAATAACAAGACAGTTGGCTGCATGCTGAAATGTTAATTCCATTTTCATTGGTTGATGTACCAAGGCTTAACATTGACTGAACAACAAAGTGATAGTAAACATGACAAAAGCAAATTTTGTCAACTTTTGACTTTCTTTATGAAAAATATTGTAAATTTTGTAAAAGTATTTAATGAAATTATGCAGATGTACAAAATCACATGGCGTGTCTCAAATTATTACAATGTGCTAACACTACATAATATATACAAAAGAGTGCTTGACTGTGTACAACCAGCATGAAAGGTCTACCGAGGCATTGCATGTATGCCTCCTGGCATACTTGACTGTAACTAGAAAATTTGTTCATAGAACACGGATGCCCCACATATCGCTTTGATAATAAATGAGGCCAAATTCAAAGTAAACTTTTTTTTTTACCTGAGAGTTAAAGTTTTTGAAGCACCAAGTATGTGACCTTGACCCTGGGCTTGGCTGGGGCAGGACGAACATGAATTTGGCACAGGGCAGTAGAGGACCATTAGAGCAATGCGTATATGAAGTATGAAGCTGATCCGTGAAAGTGAACAGAAATTATAAGAAATTTACCCGAGCGTTAAAGTTTTTGAAGCACCAAGTATGTAACCTTGACCCTGGGCTTGGCGGGTGCAGGACAAACGTGGATTTGGCACAGGGCGGTAGAGGACCATTAGAGCAATGCGTATATGAAGTATGAAGCTGATCCGTGAAAGAAAACAGAAATTATAAGATATTTACCTGAGCGTTAAAGTTTTTGAAGCACTAAGTATGTGACCTTGACCTTGGGCTTGGTGGGGGCAGGACGAACGTGGATTGTGCACAGGGCAGTAGAGGACCATTAGAGCAATGCGTATATGAAGTATGAAGCTGATCCGTGAAAGGAAACAGAAATTATAAGATATTTACCCGAGCGTTAAAGTTTTTGAAGCACCAAGTATGTGACCTTGACCCTGGGCTTGGCGGGGGGGCAGGACGAACGTGGATTTGGCACAGGGCAGTAGAGAATCATTAGAGCAATGCGTATATGAAGTATGAAGCTGATCTGTGAAAGGAAACAGAAATTATAAGATATTTACCCGAGCGTTAAAGTTTTTGAAGCACCAAGTATGTGACCTTGACCCTGGGCTTGGCGGGGGCAGGAAGAACGTGGATTTGGCACACGGCGGTAGAGGACCATTAGAGCAATGTGTATATGAAATATGAAGCAGATCGGTCGAAGGATGAAGAAATTATGAGACATTTACCCGAGCGTTAAAGTTTTGTGACGGACGGACGGACGGACGGGATTATTGCATGATAGAGAAACTCTTTTTACAAACATTGACCTTTGAACTTCAAGAACAAAGGGTGCATGAAAACAATAATAACAGATATCAACACTTTTTTGTCTGACATGTAGAAAAGTTTATCTCCTTTACATAAATTATGTTCAGTAGTCGATTTCACCAAAATTCCAAAGTATACTTATCTAGCAAAGTATACTTTGAGGGAGTAATCATTTATTTTTCCCGAAATGCATTATTTCATATAGAACTAACGACTGCATATATTTGATGATTAAAAATATGCAGAATTATTATTACATATTATCACAGCCAAAATGTAATAAATTCAGTATAATGAAAATTCATAAATTTATCCTTAAATTGAAAATTTGTCCCTCAAGATAAGTACACTTTGCAACTTTGGTGAACTAGGCTACAGGACTGCCTGCCTTCTGGACACATCTTCACTCCTATAGCCTAGGGCTAGATTGCTTCTTATAGGCATCAGGGGCCGACTTCATTCAATTTTATATGACAAAAACGTTTGTACGCTGATTTTGAAGAATTTGCTTCTCACATTAAAGGCATATGCCCACTCAGTAAGCACAACATGTTCTTTACAGGAATTAAAAAAGTGTATAATTGTGTCACTATTCAACCAGTTCTAAAAATTACGAGTGCCCGCTATACAGATATAATCATTTAGTAGTATTTTTTTTGCTGATTGTGACGTGCGGTGGTATCAGACTACATTATTTTCATATGCAAATGAGGTATATTTTTTAATTATTTGTACTAATTAAATGAGTCACCTGAAAAAAAAATATTTTCGACAGATTATAACATATGATCATTGCACATCAAAAAATAAATACAGAGAATAATAGTAATGTCCGTTAACATTTTAAGGAAACACGGTTATCGCCCCTTCTATCAGTGTGGAAATTTACCTCTGATATAAAATGTATAATAATGCCAATCAATACGTGGGGTAATGGTGAATGAATGTTTATTTTGCCAGAAAATGTCATATCTACAGCATATACAAAACTATCTGTCTCTCTATATTATAACCTACTGAGTGGGCATGCACCTTTAACCCTTAGACCGCTACTCACAACAATTGTCGTCTGCTGTAGCTTTTATATGTTGCCTTATTTCTCAATAAAAACATGGTTTGACAGCACTTCAGAATCATTTCCAATGGGAAATGATTCTGAAGTGCTGTAAATTATTCTAAAGTGCTGTCAAAGCATGTTTTTGATGATAAAAATGGAAAATAGAAATTAAACAGCAGACGACAAACAAAATAAGATAGAAGTCTAAGGGTTAACGTGATTACTACTGCTACCAATTTTTACCAACACGTGCACATCAACACATCTGCTAAAGAATTGCCTACATCGACTGTCATGGCAAATGCTATGACACTTTTCAATTTTGCACTTACAAACTTCTTAGTCATATTCATAAAGTTTGATGATGTTTAGTGAAATGGGCCTCAGGAAGGTTTCATTTACTCAAGTCAAAACATTGTCGCCACAGATTGACTGAGGATACACAACTAGACATTATGTTTGTAAAACATGGATATATATGCCCAGTGGCATACTGGACTCTAACTGGAGGGACTTTTAACTGACTGGAGGGACTCTTAACTGCAGTGACTCTTACAGTGCAGTCTCCGTTTTTGTTCCACCGTAGACAACACTTGCAAACTCAACGCGAACGCAACGCGAACGCAACGGTTTGCTGTAGCGTTGTATACGTTGTTTAAACGTATAATACGGTTCGTACACGTGTAATACACATTGTCAAACCGCTTAGTTTAAAAGCGTTGTATACGTTGTTTAAACGTATAATACGGTTCGTACACGTGTAATACACATTGTCAAACCGTTTAGTTTAAAAGCGTTGTATACGTTGTTTAAACGTATAATACGGTTCGTACACGTGTAATACACATTGTCAAACCGTTTAGTTTTAAAGCGTGTAATACGTTTAGCTTCAAGGCGTATAACACGCTTTGGCGTATACATATGTAGCGAGGTGAAAGAGTTGAAACGTGTACAACGCTTTACCTGGAAGCGTGTAGCTATATGAAAGCGTTGAAACGTGTACAACGGTTACACGTTTTAACGCAAATACCTGTTAGGCCCCGATCGCTTCGAGGCGACCTTGTTTCGTCCCTTTTAAAATATCGCGAATACATACCCTCAGATCGAGTTCAAAGTACATCGGCGGTGTGATTTAGCACTTCAATTGATCCCTAATCCCTGCTGACTAATGAGTCACGCTTTTAACACGACAGATGTACCTTGTCGTTTATCAAAATGTTTGAGAATTGTAGATCACGTGAGCCGGCTCATCAGGATCTGCGGCATTCCTATGTACATTTTATATACACAAAAATGACGCCTAATACAGCGTAATGTAACAGTTCCTAACTTAATATGGAATAGCCCGGGCCGATAGTCCGTGTCAGTTAATTGGGGTTAAATATTACGAACACAGATAAACACAGTGCATGGTTTCTTTATTTTATTTTAACATCATCAGAAATGGCGAGTCTAGGAACTCTCGTATTATCTTTACGCTGAAGCCAGTCTATTTCAGTCACTAACCCGCTATCACCTGTCCCATGCGTGTGTTAAGATTAATCGATATTTGGAGAAACTGAATACACAGCGAGCTGCACACTGGTTTAACACGGATATGGCCCGCGGATATGTGTCATAAATTACTTGGTGGTCAAAATCGGTAAATTTACAAGGTTTATAGCGAAATAGCAGCCGACTGGCAATTTTCTCGGACCGATTTTTAAGACTAGTTTTCAAATCTCAATCGGTCTGAGAGTTCAAAAGTCGGTCCAGAACCGGAAAACTGAAAATGTTAGAAGCCCTGCAGTGAGTCGAGAAGTATATATATACACACGAAGAACGATTAGAGCATGCGCATTCTACGCGATACAAGGTTGGCATACCAAAACGTGTAATGCGTTAAAACCCGTGGAAACGTGTTATACGTATAACACGGTTTCATCTGTACGGTGCTGTGTACATGTAGATGCGTGTAACCGTTCGTCAAAGAAAGCGTTAAATCGTTTAAACGGTTTACCTTAGCGTTGTATACGTTTACAACCGTTGTATACGTTTACAACCGTTGTACACGGATTACACGCTTTTGAAACGCAATACGTTGTTTACAACCGTTGTATACGTTCACAACCGTTGTACACGGATTACACGCTTTTGAAACTCAATGCGTTGAACACGGTTTGTTCGACTTTCGCGCATGCGCAAGAGTGGGGAAACGCAACGCATGGCCGAAAACGTATTACACGTAGACGACACACGGTTTGAAACGCAACTAACGGAAACTCCACGGATACGCAACGCACAACACTTTGTACACGTATAAACCCGGAACATTTTGACAGAAACAACTGTAACTGACTGGAGGGACTCTTAACTGGAGGGACTCTTAACTGACTGGAGGGACTCTTAATTGGAGGGACTCTTAACTGACTGGAGGGACTCTTAACTGACTGGAGGGACTCTTAACTGGAGAAACTCTTACAAACTTTTTGAATTTTCAACGTCAATGTACACAGATGGGTACGGACGGACGTACGGAACCTCAAGAGAAATGCAATGTGCCACCCTTGCTATTGCATAGGGGGCATAATTAGCCCATTCATTTTATGCCATGTCACATGTTAAATATTTGAAGGGACCAGTGAAAGAAGAGGGCTAAGTCCTTCAAGTACTTAGCCCTCTTCTTTCACTGATCCCTTCATTTGTTAAAAGCACATTAAGCAAACAGAACAGTGCAATAGAGCAGCCATGAAGGCAAATAAGAAAAAGTGAAATTAGTGCAGAAATGAATATACTGTGAGGAACATAGGACAACAATAGTACATACATGTAGTCAAACCTGTGAATAAAGGCCAGCCATGGGAAGAGAAAAATCTGTCCTTTGTTCACAGGTGGTCTTTATTCAGAGGTTCATTTATGTAGTAATTGAATAATTGGGAAAACAAAGGCATGGCTGCTATAGACAGGGAATTGCTCTTCTGAGGTGGTTTTTAGCACAGGTTTGACTACATGCAGAAAGATAAGAAATAGTGTAATAGTTCATATGAATGAGTAAATGATAGATATGAATGAAAGAAAGTATTCAGTCAATGTACCAGAAATCAGGAATATTCTTGTAATTCTCATCATCAAACAAACGTTAATGTAATTGGGAGTCATATCGACACAGTCATGATTGACTGACTGGGGGTTTCTGTCCGATCTGCGAACTTCCAATGTTATTTATGGACAATAATGTTGATTTTATGAATATTAATCAGACATGTGTTGAAAAACATTATCTTTTGCAGTACTTACGGTAATAATACGTTTTCAAGAGGTTAAACAATTAAACTATCCACCAACTGAGCAGTGACTCATTTATTTCCTTGACTGAATTTTTGTTTCACCTTGACCTTAGGCACCGTGGCCACATAGTGGCTATATAATGACAATATGGACGATTATGAAAAAGCATGTGGAGGTTTCCACTTAACTTGAATGAGGATGATACAAATTGTATTCCCTTCACATAATTGGCTGGATTGTAACACACGAATTACATACAACAAATGGGCCGACGGCTGATATAAAGGCCCTTAAGGAAAGTACGACCAGTGATGATCATGATCTTTTGAAACCATACACTGAACAAAGAACATAGTTACTACTGTATGTTCCAAGTTTTGCTGCCGACTAACTTTTGGCTATTAAAAACATCAAATGTAAAACATATTAAAATGTTTTTCATCAAGAACAAAAAAGTTTCCCTCCCCAATTTTTTTTATTTGATGACATTCCATTAAATATTGATTTTATTGCGAAAAAATTGATTTGTCTATGGGAATTTAAAATGGGGGCTAAAATAAGATAAGATTTTTAAAAATATTTTTGAATTTGTGGACCGATTTTCAAAATCTAACATTTGTTTTCTTATTTTTCTTTTGTTTTCCAAGCTATCTAGCCAGGTTTCGGCATCAATTTCCAAAATATTTCGTCTTTGGACCCTTCTTCCCACTATCCATCTCCTTTTTGCGCCATGTTAAATTCCCATAAGAAAATATGTTGTTTCATGAACTAAAAAAAAAGGGAGGGTGATTTTTTGTTATTGATGAAAAGAGTACATACATTTTAATATTTTTAAGATTTAATGTGTTTAACACCTTTGCAAACAGTTCATCGACAGCAAAACGTGGAACAGAAAGTGGTTAATCAAGGTCATAAACAAAGTCAGCTTGACAGAATGGCGACTAGGGTAAACCCTGATCCGATTTCACGGATGCACACGCTAATCAGTTACTACAATGGTCACATATCAGTTAGGTCCCTTTTCTCAGCCGTTGGTCCAAATCACAGGATGAAAGACCATGTTACCAGAAACACAGAAGGTAGGATTAGAAGTAGGTTAATTTGTTTCACAGTGTCGCCATGACAACACATGCCAGTCGCCAAAGAAACAACAGATAAAACTACCATGCTGGGTTAAGAAACGGAGGCAAGCACACAGAAGTGATCAGCCGTAGATCATATTGATGAACTTTGACCTGCAGTTAATTTGCCAATCAAAGTACATGTACATGACCTTCGACCTTTGCCCTTTCACCCAACATGGCCTACCTCTGTTACTATTTCTGCTTCCATTTCATCGATGGGGCGCTCAGTGCGAGTTTCGAATGTTTCCTTTACCTGTTGGGCTCCGCGGGCATTGTTTTGTTGGCGGGACCTGTACACGCCGCCCTCATCTGTGAACACGAAATCAAGTTTGTTTCAACCCTAACTAACTGGAATGGATTTTGATATGTTAATTTTCCAACCAATCCAACCGTCACAAAATGATTTTCAGACTAGTCCATTTACGAAAAGGGGATGTTTTTGTTCTAAAAAATTACTTGTAAAAAGTTCAGATCCTGATGAGACAGCTCGTTAGTCACAAGGCAAAGTCGAAAAGGGGGAGATAATCCATGACCGGGGGTCGAATCAAAAATAAAAATAAACCTTGCGCATCTACACATCATAAGGAAGCTATATACCAAGTTTCAGGTCTGTAGCTAGTACGGTTTAAAAGTCTCACGAGTCACAAGGTTTATGACGGGCGGGCGGACGGACGGACGGAGGATGGGACGGGCGGCTGGCGGGCTGGAGCGGGCAGGCTTTCAGGCGTGGTGGGCGTGGGAGGGCGGGCAGGAGGGCGGTTGGGCGGGCAGGCGGTCGAGCGGCGTGGCCGGTGGACGGGCGGGCTGGGCGGGCGGGATTTCAGGCGGGTGGGCGGGCTTTCGGTGGGCGGGCTTTCGGGCGGGCGGGTGGACGGACAGACGGACAGACGGACAAGAGTAACAATAAACACCCCCTCCACTTTCGCGGTGGAGTATAATAATAAAACAGAATAAACATTACTACAGTATACATATTTATAACATTATCCGGTGAGCAAATCGATTTTAGCTTTGGTTTACCGCGATGACTGGTTCTCCAACTCTACATACATGTGCATTCCAAATTGGTTAACCCTTAGAATGCGGTAAACGTAAATTCTCGTCTGCTGTTGTTTCATATTTTGTCTTCTTTCTCAATACCAGATGGCTGCGGCCCGCATGTCGAGCCCGCCAAGGCATTTGATGGTCTCAGAGTGTATTTATTTGAAGTTTGAATAAAGGGTTGTGGAGATATAAGGTATGTAAAACCTTTAACGCAAACTTTAGTCATTTGACCTTGATCTTGGGCATGTGGGCCACATGGGTGGGCTATAGAATGAAAAGGATGATAGTAAAGAATTATTTGAAGTTTGAAGTAAATCGGAGTAAGTGTTGTGGAGATATAAGGTATGTAAAAACTTTAACACAAATTTCAAAGTCATTTGACCTTCACCTTGGGCATATGTACCACATGGGCAGGCTATGGTATAAAAATATGGATGATGAAAAGTACTGGAAGTTTGAAGTAAATTGGAGTAACAATTGTGGAGATATAAGGTATGTAAAAACTTTAACGCAGATTTTATAATAACGTAAAATTTTAAGTCATTTGGCCTTGACCTTGGGGCACAGGGGCCACATGAGTGGGACACAGAATGAATATATGGATGATGACCAATAAGCATACAAAGTTTCAAGCAAATCTGACTTACGGTTACAGAGATAGTAGGCATGCAAATTTTGACAGAAATTTTAACACAAACTTCTAAGTCATTTTACCTCGATCTTGGGCACAGGGGCCGCATGAGTGGGACACAGCATGTATATATGGATTAAGACTAATAAGCATATGAAGCGGGTTTCGAGCGGGCGGGCTGACGGACACACGCACACACGGACACCGGGACGTCATTGTGATCACTATGTCTCGCTTTCAGCAAGCGCGCTCGACAAAAAACATGGTTTACCAGCACTTTAGAATCATTTCCATTAGAAATGATACTTTAATGATTCTAAAGTATTGTCAAAACATGTTTTTGATGATGAAATGGAAAAATAAACAGCAGACGACAAAGTTTAATTCAGCACTGTAAGGGTCAATATTCAGAACATAGTGTAATGTGCAATCTTACCTCTGTCATAATCGACGTCCTTCGCATGTCTCCCCCCTCCAGGTCCCCGATTCTTGTTCTTCGTTCTAAAAACAGAATAGAATTTGTCAACAGAGAACCTTGGCAATGGGACCATGCGGTCCACTGCCACGAGACGTTAAATTTGCCATCATTTCAACAGTACATGTAGTTTTAATTAACTATTTGCATATCTAGTCAGGTCAGGGTTATTGATGTACATCCCTATGAGAAAAGGTTGTGCAAGTATGGTGTCTGTATGCACAACTTTATTACAGTATTTTCACTATTCAATTTGAAAATCAATGCATATTATACTAAAATAAGTGCATAAAATATGCACCTTATCTGGGGCTCTGGGGGCCGATTCCCAAAACTTTGTACGACCAAAATGTTCGTAAGTGCAAAATTATGAGTCTGTAAATTTCACATTAACATTGTTTTCTTGTAAATAATTATTGGATATGCAGCCTATGCTCAATAAATGTAAATCCATAAATTAAAATTTACAGACGATCTTAAATTTGCACAAGTTTACGAACATTTTAGTCGTAGGAAGTTTAGTGAAATCCTTGTGTTTTCTAGCACTACATGATAAACGCTTTTTCCGGAACATCTTTTTAGACACTCGTCTCTAGTGAGAAACCCTATAAATAAGGTGTCTCACCCACAAAGGTCAAGGTCACCAAGGTCAAGGTTACAATGTGCAGAAGCTATTTATTAAGTTTGGTAATGCTCAGACTAATGGATCTGGAGATATTGAACATTTGGACGTACTGTACGTCCAAAATTGTTGATGTGAAGGTCAAGGTCACAAAGGTGAAGGTCACATGAATGACATCGGCTGGATAGTCATCAATGTGAGGAAGTTTGGTAAGAATCCGACTAACGGATCAGGATATATTCAACATTTGGACACGTATCTAAAACTGTTGACACAAATGTCTAAGTTATCACGGTCAAGGTCACACAAATGGTACTAGGTTGATAGCAACCAATGTTAGGAAGGTATTGATGAAGTTTGGTAATGATCCGACTAACAGATCAGGAGATATTCAATATTTGGACGTATCATATATATTCTAATAAACACACCCGGGGCTATGTAATTTGTGGGGATAAAAACATGGAAAATAGGATCAAAATATGTTATTTTCACATACATGTATGTGAAAATAACATATTTAGAATGCAAATATGAGAGGGGGGGGCTACTATTAGAGAGGGGGCTACTATTATAATAAATACGGTAAATCCAAAATTGTAGACGCCTTCTATGATGCGCATTCAACGTCATGGACTATACAAAAATTGTGACTACTGTGTCTCACTGTCGGCCTAGATCTCACTTTCAGAGGGACAATTTCAGATTTTGGGCCCTTTTTTTTATTAAAATAATAAGGAGATCTTGAAATATTTTAAGGGATATGGACAATTTTAGGTGGGAAAATGTCTCCTGGGCTTGCTCTAGGCACAACACTCGTGTCCTCTATCACTTGCCTGGTATTCTCTACGTATTTACCTGTTGCCGCCGCCATACGACGGTGGGTTGGACATGGGAGATACGCTGTCACTCTTCTGACTGCTGGATCCTATCTTGGGTACAAGTTTATGTCTGCAATTGGCAAATCCATGCTTATTATTAACCCTTATACCGCTATCTTATTTTTTTTGTAGTCTGCCGTTTATTTTCTATTTTCCATTTTTATCATCAAAAACATGCTTTGACAGCACTTTAGAATAATTTACAACATGCTTTGACAGTACTTCAGAATCATTTCCATTGGAAATGATTCTGAAGTGCTGTCAAACCATGTTTTTATTGAGAAATAAGGCAAGATATAAAAGCAACAGCAGACGACAATTGTTTTGAGTAGTGGTCTAAGGGTTAGTCGATATTGTGTACATGCATGTGGTAGTTGAACTAGATATTATTTACCTAAATCCTCTACAAATAAAATATTCAATTAGAAATGACAGAACTACACGTAGATTGATAGAGACCATGTGATTTTTGTATGTGTGGAGACGATACTAGCGACCACCACTTTGTGTTGTCTGTGTTTTTGAAAGATATAAAGTACATAATATTTTGATATGTTAACCCTTTCAACACCACATGCCTGTATAGTGGTATTGGCAAACAGTGTAGATCCAGATGAGCCGGCTCGTAACGAGCCATCTCATCAGGACCTGCACTTTTTGCAAGTAATTTTATTATTTTTGAGCACAAAAAAAAACCTTTTCATAAATGGACTAGTCTGAAAATCATTTTGTGATGATTGTATTGGTAGGAACTTGAAAATGAACATATCACAGTCCATTCCAGATATTTAGGGGTGAAAGGGTTAAGTAAGTAAAATACATGTTACTTCTTAATAAATCACTAGTCCAGACTGGACTTCACCAAACTCAATCCCATACATTTTAACCCTTACACCGCCATCTTAACTTTTTGTCGTCTGCTGTTTACTTTCTATTTTCCATTTTTATCATCAAAAACATGCTTTGACAGCACTTTAGAATAATCTACAACATGCTTTGACAGCACTTCAGAATCATTTCCATTGGAAATGATTCTGAAGTGCTGTCAGACCATGTTTTTATTGAGAAATAAGGCAAGATATAAAAGCAACAGCAGACGACAATTGTTTGGAGTAGCGGTCTAAGGGTTAGTCGATATTGTGTACATGCATGTGGTAGTTGAACTAGAGATATTATTTACCTAAATCCTCTACAAATAAAATATTCAATTAGAAATGACAGAACTACACGTAGATTGATAGAGACCATGTGATTTTTGTATGTGTGGAGACGATACTAGCGACCACCACTTTGTGTTGTCTGTGTTTTTGAAAGATATAAAGTACATAATATTTTGATATGTTAACCCTTTCAACACCACATGCCTGTATAGTGGTATTGGCAAACAGTGTAGATCCAGATGAGCCGGCTCCTAACGAGCCATCTCATCAGGACCTGCACTTTTTGCAAGTAATTTTATTATTTTTGAGCACAACACAAAAACAAACCTTTTCATAAATGGACTAGTCTGAACATCATTTTGTGATGATTGTATTGGTAGGAAAATGAACATATCACAGTCCATTCCAGATATTTAGGGGTGAAAGGGTTAAGTAACTAAAATACATGTAACTTCTTAATAAATCACTAGTCCAGACTGGACTTCACCAAACTCAATCCCATACATTTTAACCCTTACACCGCCATCTTAACTTTTTGTCGTCTGCTGTTTATTTTCTATTTTCCATTTTTACCATCAAAAACATGCTTTGACAGCACTTTAGAATAATTTACAACATGGTTTGACAGCGCTTCAGAATCATTTCCAATGGAAATGATTCTGAAGTGCTGTCAAACCATGTTTTTATTGAGAAATAAGGCAAGATATAAAAGCAACAGCAGACGACAATTGTTTTGAGTAGCGGTCTAAGGGTTAGTCGATATTGTGTACATGCATGTGGTAGTTGAACTAGAGATATTATTTACCTAAATCCTCTACAAATAAAATATTCAATTAGAAATGACAGAACTACACGTAGATTGATAGAGACCATGTGATTTTTGTATGTGTGGAGACGATACTAGCGACCACCACTTTGTGTTGTCTGTGTTTTTGAAAGATAAGTACATAATATTTTGATATGTTAACCCTTTCAACACCACATGACTGTATAGTGGTATTGGCAAACAGTGTAGATCCAGATGAGCCGGCTCCTAACGAGCCATCTCATCAGGACCTGCACTTTTTGCAAGTAATTTTATTATTTTTGAGCACAACACAAAAACAAACCTTTTCATAAATGGACTAGTCTGAACATCATTTTGTGATGATTGTATTGGTAGGAAAATGAACATATCACAGTCCATTCCAGATATATAGGGTGAAAGGGTTAAGTAACAAAATACAATGTAACTTCTTAATAAATCACTAGTCCAGACTGGACTTCACCAAACTCAATCCCATACATTTTAACCCTTACACCGCCATCTTAACTTTTTGTCGTCTGCTGTTTATTTTCTATTTTCCATTTTTACCATCAAAAAACATGCTTTGACAGCACTTTAGAATAATTTACAACATGGTTTGACAGCGCTTCAGAATCATTTCCAATGGAAATGATTCTGAAGTGCTGTCAAACCATGTTTTTATTGAGAAATAAGGCAAGATATAAAAGCAACAGCAGACGACAATTGTTTTGAGTAGCGGTCTAAGGTTAGTCGATATTGTGTACATGCATGTGGTAGTTGAACTAGAGATATTATTTACCTAAATCCTCTACAAATAAAATATTCAATTAGAAATGACAGAACTACACGTAGATTGATAGAGACCATGTGATTTTTTGTATGTGTGGAGACGATACTAGCGACCACCACTTTGTGTTGTCTGTGTTTTTGAAAGATAAGTACATAATATTTTGATATGTTAACCCTTTCAACACCACATGACTGTATAGTGGTATTGGCAAACAGTGTAGATCCAGATGAGCCGGCTCCTAACGAGCCATCTCATCAGGACCTGCACTTTTTGCAAGTAATTTTTATTATTTTTGAGCACAACACAAAAACAAACCTTTTCATAAATGGACTAGTCTGAACATCATTTTGTGATGATTGTATTGGTAGGAAAATGAACATATCACAGTCCATTCCAGATATTTAGGGTGAAAGGGTTAAGTAACTAAAATACATGTAACTTCTTAATAAATCACTAGTCCAGACTGACTTCACCAAACTCAATCCCATACTTTTATTTTAACCCTTACACCGCCATCTTAACTTTTTGTCGTCTGCTGTTTATATTTTCTATTTTTTCCATTTTTACCATCAAAAACATGCTTTTGACAGCACTTTAGAGAATAATTTACAACATGGTTTGACAGCGCTTCAGAATCATTTCCAATGGAAATGATTCTGAAGTGCTGTCAAACCATGTTTTTTATTGAGAAATAAGGCAAGATATAAAAGCAACAGCAGACGACAATTGTTTTGAGTAGCGGTCTAAGGTTAGTCGATATTGTGTACATGCATGTGGTAGTTGAACTAGAGATATTATTTACCTAAATCCTCTACAAATAAAATATTCAATTAGAAATGACAGAACTACACGTAGATTGATAGAGACCATGTTGATTTTTGTAGTTGTGGAGCGATACTAGCGACCACCACTTTGTGTTGTCTGTGTTTTTGAAAGATAAGTACATAATATTTTTGATATGTTAACCCTTTCAACACCACATGACTGTATATGGTATTGGCAAACAGTGTAGATCCAGATGAGCCGGCTCCTAACGAGCCATCTCATCAGGACCTGCACTTTTTGCAAGTAATTTTATTATTTTTGAGCACAACACAAAAACAAACCATTTTCATAAATGGACTAGTCTGAACATCATTTTGTGATGATTGTATTGGTAGGAAAATGAACATATCACAGTCCATTCCAGATATTTAGGGGTGAAAGGGTTAAGTAACTAAAATACATGTAACTTCTTAATAAATCACTAGTCCAGACTGGACTTCACCAAACTCAATCCCATACATTTTACAACCCTTAACACCGCCATCTTAACTTTTTGTCGTCTGCTGTTTATTTTCTATTTTCCATTTTTACCATCAAAAACATGCTTTGACAGCACTTTAGAATAATTTACAACATGGTTTGACAGCGCTTCAGAATCATTTCCAATGGAAATGATTCTGAAGTGCTGTCAAACCATGTTTTTATTGAGAAATAAGGCAAGATATAAAAGCAACAGCAGACGACAATTGTTTTGAGTAGCGGTCTAAGGGTTAGTCGATATTGTGTACATGCATGTGGTAGTTGAACTAGATATTATTTACCTAAATCCTCTACAAATAAAATATTCAATTAGAAATGACAGAACTACACGTAGATTGATAGAGACCATGTGATTTTTGTATGTGTGGAGACGATACTAGCGACCACCACTTTGTGTTGTCTGTGTTTTTGAAAGATAAGTACATAATATTTTGATATGTTAACCCTTTCAACACCACATGCCTGTATAGTGGTATTGGCAAACAGTGTAGATCCAGATGAGCCGGCTCCTAACGAGCCATCTCATCAGGACCTGCACTTTTTGCAAGTAATTTTATTATTTTTGAGCACAAAAAAAAACCTTTTCATAAATAGACTAGTCTGAACATCATTTTGTGATGATTGTATTGGTAGGAAAATGAACATATCACAGTCCATTCCAGATATTTAGGGGTGAAAGGGTTAAGTAACTAAAATACATGTAACTTCTTAATAAATCACTAGTCCAGACTGGACTTCACCAAACTCAATCCCATACATTTTAACCCTTACACCGCCATCTTAACTTTTTGTTGTCTGCCGTTTATTTTCTATTTTCCATTTTTACCATCAAAAACATGCTTTGACAGCACTTTAGAATAATTTACAACATGGTTTGACAGCACTTCAGAATCATTTCCAATGGAAATGATTCTGAAGTGCTGTCAAATCATGTTTTTATTTAGAAATAATGCAAGATATAAAAGCAACAGCAGACGACAATTGTTGTGTGTAGCGGTCTAAGGGTTATTGTTAATGCTGCATTTTTGGAAATTAGCGCTTGTACTGATAACAAAATTCACTCGCCAATAAGTGTGGATGAGTATTTTTGCCAAGAGCTGCTGGCACTTAGTGACTGTTTTCATAACCAAGTTTTGCGACAGAAGAAATGTTAGTACATACCAAAACAAGGTCTCTATTGATAATAATATGCTAACAAATACATGAAAGTCATGCGATGATGAAGAAAGGAAGAGAATTAATGAATTAATATACATGTAAAGGGAAATAATATTTAACCCTTACAATGCTGAATTTAGATTTGTCGTCTGCTGTTTATTTTCCATTTTTCTCATCAAGAACATGGTTTGACAGCACTTCAGAATCATTTCCAATGGAAATGATTCTAAAATGCTGACAAACCATGTTTTTACTGAGAGAGGCGACAAAATATGACACAGCAGCAGACGACTATTTCCGGTTCCCGCACTCTAAGGGTTAAATGTGTTTATAGCTGATATTTATTTATCCATGTAAGCGTTATGTTCCAACCACTCATTGGAACTATATCTCACTGAGACAATTAAAATAAGGGGGAACTACATGTAATTGTACAGAGGAATAATGAAAGAGACAAGTCCATATTCAAGGTGCATGATCACGTGGTTACAACAACAACAATGTCGCCCACTCCAAAGTAAGTATTATTTGATGTTTTCCTTAATATGCAACGGATTTTGATGAAATATGGCGCAGCAAACGCGTCTTCAAGAGCTGCATTTGGTGGTCCAGGGAGTTCAGCACAGACTTATGTCGTTTTTGCGAAGAATCGAGGAAATCGATTCTTCGTAAAAACGACAGAAGTTTGGGCAAAAATACAGAGACCACCAAATGCAGCTTAACAAGGCACGTTTGATGAGCCATATTTCATCAAAATCTGTTACGTAATAAGGACAATATAAAAGAATACGTACTTTGAATCAGATGGATTCTGGAAGTTTCAGTACTTGTTGTTGTTGTAAGTACCATGTGATCATACTCCTTGATATTGGCATTCAATGGTGAAAATGTACGCATGAAGGGTGTGTGTGTGCAAGGCAAAATAATGGTACAACAGACTAAACCATGTACAAAATCAAACAATATGATAGCATGCATTTTTAACCCACTTTAATAAGATGGGAAAAACATGTAGTCTCAAATTATCTGTTTTTATTTAGATCGGAACATGATTTGGCAGCACATGGTAATGATCTCCTATGGCATGGTCACATGTGCTGCAAAACCATATTTTTTTTAATAAAAAGTTTAAAATATTGAAACAAACCAGTGAATGTCTTAAATTAATTAATAAATTAATACATTAATAAATGTGACTAGAAAAGGTGAACAATAATGAAACACACTTTAACCTTTCATCCCTAAATATATCTAACATTGGATTTTTCATGCTAATTTTTTGGATTATTCCATTAAAATTTTTAGAATTGAACATTACAAGCCGGCTCATTTGGATGTACATTGTACACTATGTATTTGCAAACACTGCAAACTAAATTCCAATGTTGGCGAGCATTGTAGATATTTTTAAGAAAAAAATTGTGATCAATGGTCAACAGTCTGAAACATAATATGGAATAATTTATTGAAATTAATTAGGGGTGAAAGGGTTATTGCCGTGATAAAGATGGTGATACACAAAAGAACAGAGAACTATGTTAGAGAATTCTAAATTCTGTTCCCAACGTACATTGAAATGTTAACTAAGTCTAAGCTCATTAAAGACGGGATACAATTATAGTACATGTAGTATGAAACTTTTTAGGGGAAAATAATCCTATTTTCTTTATTTAATCTCGAAAGTATATGTTGTTACCACTCATTTGAACCGTTTCGATGAGACGGTTCAAATGGGTGGTAACAACATGTACCTTTATGGAGAAATAAACAAAATAATGAGATTTTTTCAACAAGAATTATCGTATCCTTAGACTGAAATGGGTTAAAATAGATGTCTATATTCTGTTCCCAACATTGAAATGTTGTTAACTGAGGCTATACATAGAATTATAAATTCCGTTCCCAACATACAATGAAATACTACGTACCGTAATTATTCTAATAAACAGGACTATGCAATTTTCTGAATTAGTTTTGGCATTATAATTGCATAAAAACACAGAAATGTGTAGTTTGAGGACTTTATACTATGTGAAAAATAAAAAGATTTTTAGTAAAAATATAGCAGGGTGGCTACTATTAGAGGAGGCTTCTATTAGAATTTATCCCGTCAACAGAGTGCGTATGTGCCGTGAAACACGGTGCCGTGAAATATTTTTGATATCCAGTCAATACTATTTTTGCATTTTACAGCCACTTGTAGGTGTTCACGGGATAAATAGAATAGTAGGTTAGTGCCGTGAATGTGAAAAAATATCTGGCGCGGCACGGAAACGGGATGTGCTCGGCAGAGCCTCGCCCATCCCGTTTCCTGAGCCTTGCCAGATATTTTTTCCCATTCACGGCACCAACCTACTATTCTCTATAACTACGGCAATTCTACATGCTAATGTCCTATATACATGTTAGGTACAGTAATGTGAATGTTAACTCTGGTTACTTTATAAGTGTTTGCAAACGGTATAGATCAGACGAGACGGCTCGTCAAGATCAGGATCTGCACTTTTTGCCAGTAATTTTTTGTTTTAGAAAAAAAAACAACATCCCTTTCTTATAAATGGGCTAGTCTGAAAATCATTTTGTGACAATTGGATTGTTGGAAAATTAACATACATGTATAACAGTCCATTCCAGTTATTTAGGGTTGAACGGGTTAAGGTAGCAGTGACTGGTTAGCCTCCCATTTCGCACGATGATCTGGTTTAATTATTTCACTTTGATTTAATTTTGTTCTGCTTTATTTTCTTTTATCAGATTTTACATTATATAAACTTATGAATGCTCATCCCAGGGTGACCAGACTTGTTATCATTGGTCATAAATAGGCAAATACAAATTTAGGGTTCGTAGTGACAAAAATTAACAACAACAACAACAACAATGTTTTCTGTGAGTTTTAAAATAGTTATTTCTCTCTCAGAAAGCTACATAGCCAAATAGATTAGGTGGTCTGCTGTTTCATTAGCAATTACTGTTTGTCTCACGTTTCCTGCCGACCTACTTTTGGCTATTAACCCTAACTACGTGGGAGATGGAAATTGTCGTCTGATGTTTTTCATTTTTGCCTTAATTCTTTACAAAAAACTGTTTTGACAGCACATGAGAACCGTCTCCAGGAGACAATTCTCATGCACTGTCAAAACAGATTTTTGTCGAGAAATATTGAAAATAAAACCTTTCCAGCAGATGATCATCGACAACATTTAATTCAGCGTAGTAAGGGTTAATGAACACGAATGAAAGTGAAGTGGGTTGTCTTGTGACAAGGAATTTTCCTTTTAAGTACTTCTAGGAAGGGGAATCCAATTTAAAATGTAATTTTGTTCCTAGTATTCAATCAGGGTTTATTATTTGGATAAAACCGATGACAAATCAGTTATTTTCATTTGTAAAACTGGGGGTGGGCGTTTATAACAAACATTATGGTATTTTAGAGGAGGAGAAAGAAGAGTACTATGAAGATGTTTCTGTCAGAAACAAGGCGAACGCCCACAATGATCACCAAGGTGAAGTTCAGACAAATCACACTGGGTGGACAGGGATTCCGCTGGGGAAAATAAAAAAATCGCCACTTCAAAAAAAAATAAAAAAATAAAAATATATAAAACAATTGGCGATAAAAAATTACAATTTTCGAAAAAAAAACATTTTTGGATTTTTTTTTGAAAATTACAATTTTTTATCGCCAATTGTTTATTTTTATCGCCAATTGCGAAAGTGGCGATCGCCAGCGGAATCCCTGGGTGGATATCCGATAGCCATCGTTGTGATGAAGCTATTAAAGAAGTTTGGTAATGATCCATTAACAGGTCAGAAGATAAACAACAATTGGACGAACACCCACAATTGTTGACCCATAGGATGACCACACTGTCGCCTATTGCCAGACCTGTGACCATTATTTCTCGCCCACCAGGTGTCCCCGAGACAATTAAGGATATCTGTATAGTCAAGCCCATGTGAGATTTCCTTGTCACATGCAATAGTCTCACATATAGCAACATTACATTTTCTAATATGGCAAGATTACGGCTAATGTGTCTTACAATTATCCTGTCAAATAACAATATAGTTGATGTATATTGTTTTCAATGGTTTTTGACGTGTTTATTATCACATCATAGCGTCATGACGTCGTTTTAATTTTGAAGACGTCGGCAATGTGCGATATAGATTTTGGCGCTGCCAGGGCTGTATGGCGATGACATCGAACATTAATTTGATAATAATTTGTAAATGATCCACTGAACTGGCATTAGCGTACAACTTATGTATGACATGGCGAACACGTTGGGCGTGTCAAAAGTCGCATCAATTCATACCATAAAAAGTTGAGTGTTGATCTTGGTCAGCTAAATATTTTCAGATTCGCAAATATGTTCTCTATTGGGGTGACAAAAAGTATCCATCATATGCACTGGTGCGTTACAAGGATGAGACAATTTGGATGAGACAAACATTTAGGCCTTGAAAGAAATGTGTTATTACCAGTTAATACCATCATCCACATTCGTAGGTAGTCATTAACGGAAATAATGACCTTGGGGCCCCGTTAATGAACAGTGTGGCAGAATACAATAAAAGGGGATCATTTCGATATTGACCAGATGAGAAAATAGAAAAAAATTACATGTATTGAAAATGTTTTTTTGATTTTATTTGCTCCTTGAGGGGTATTCCGCTTGTATTGGGTTAAACTGCAGACAGTATAGCCTATGGTCATCAGATGAGTGTCCGACCTGGATCTATACTCGTCACAAGAGAATCTCGCTTATTTGTCTTGGTTCAAGTCACAAGTACAAATATCCTAATCGGTGTATTTCTCATTCAATCTTAATGTTCTAACACAACGCTAAATATAAATGTGGCGGTGATGGCAGAAATGGGGCTTATCGGTTTTGCGACCAGTGTAAATCTAGATCAGACTGTGCATCCGCACAGTCTGATCAGGATCTGCACTGTTTGCAATTCCATCAATAAAACACCCGTCATGGTGCTAATAAGAAATACAGATTGTTATCAGGCTACAGGGGTGTGTTATTTGATCAGGAACTATATTTGTCACACATCCTGTAAGCCCCATTTCTCCAGTCACGGCCACAAATAACCCAAGGTTAAGTTAATTTCAGACCTAAGCTTCAGATTTCACTCTTAATCAGATTGAGTGCAATATGAAACAATTCCAAGAACCCAGTAAAAATGTGGCTGTGACCGCACAGACTGATCAGGATCTGCACTGTTCGCCATTCAATCAATGAAACACCCATTCGAACTACCATTAACTAGACATTATGTTTGTAAAACATGGATATGCCCCAGTGGCATACTGGACTCTAACTGGAGAAACTCTTACAAACTTTCAACTTTTCAACGTAAATGTACACGGACAAACGTACGGACGGATGAACGTACGGAATATGATACAGATCATTTTCAGGCTACAGGATTGTGTTGCTTGGTCCGGAACTACCTTGTTCACAAATCCCATAAGCCCCATTTCTCCAGTATCTTCCATAAATTAAGTTAGGTAAAAATAATTACTCAATCAAGCTACAGCAGCCTGAACAGGTGCAGTTGCCATGGCAACAGAAATACGAGGGAATAGAAATTACTGATTCCGTGCAGAGATTTTGTGATTAGTTACTGACAGGTTGAAGACAGTGCATGAAAAAGTATTAGCATTTTAGCATTTGCAAACAGTGCAACCTACTCATTCACTTAATGGTTTTGATTGATTGATTAATGTCTAATATTCATTAGACAGTGGGTAAAACAGTACACTAAGCAGGCCCCATTAACCCATTTCATGCTGAGGATACACCATCTTGTTTGTGGAAAATCCTAAATATTATATTTATATGAGCTCAGAAATATATGTCGTGACCACCATTTGAACCGTCTCATCGAGACGGTTCAAATGAGTGGTCACAACATATATTTTCATTGAGAAATAACAAAAATAAAATATTTTAAACATTTCATACCCATAAAGGTGTATTCCGAATTTAATGGGTTAACCGGGCCCCATTTCAACACCACAGGCCTGTATAGTGTTATTGGCAAAAAGTGTAGACCCAGATGAGCCGGCTCTTGACCAGCTGTCTCATCAGGATCTGCACTTTTTGCAAGTAATTTTTATAATTTGAGAAGAAAAACACCCCATGTTCATAAATGGACTGGTCTGAAATTAATTTTGTGACGATTGGATAGGTTGCAAAATTAACATATCAAAATCCATTCCAGTTATTTAGGGATGAAATGGTTAATGTGCTGAGGTCAGTCCGTGGATGTGCAAAAAAAATGTTTAGCTCTTTGCGCCGTTGATAACGCACCCCACTAAATTAATTCCTACATACGGGCCTGCTAAGCTCTAGTCAGCACAGAACATGGAAATTTTTAATGTAATTTTATATTTCATATTGTTTTACATACTGCATTTTAAGAATATATAGTCTGATGAAATTTGAAGATATTTGTTGAGAATGTCATGTGATCAGCTTCATTATAAAATCTAAACCTTTTTTCTGAAGTCATACTTATAGTGAGAGTGACATATAGGTCCATAGGGCTGGGTGTTTTGGTCAATATTATATTGTACATATTCCCTGTTTCCTTTAACACATGTCACTATAATAAACAAATTACTTACTTACTTACTTACTTATTTACTTTGTAGAATTTGGAATTTTGTTTTTTAATTTTTAGATTATAATAAAAATCTTGTATTGTTTTATTTGAAACTTGGTGTAATAATCATCGAATCTATAATACATTATACGTTATCATATTGTTAACTGACTATTGTCTGTTCCACGAAGTGCTGCCCAAAATTTATTGCTATAAAAACACTCCAAACAGCTTATTTTTTTATATAAAACAATGTAAAACTATTTTTTAGAAATGAGCCTACCGGGTACTTTTTATTTCAAGAAAATCCGTCTAATAACAAAGTGATTTCGAATAAACAGTCATGGATGGGCTTTTGCCTTATAAATTCATTTCACCGAATTTTAGTTGTTGACAATAAAACAAGAAACTACTATTGCAATAATCACTTCCGGTAAACAACAACAACAACAACTATTATTGCGAAATGAACACAAATTCTTAATAAATTTGTTTATTAACATCATTTTCTGGCATATAACTTAAACAATTTGCATTAAAATATACCAATTAATCATTTAATCTTCATATATTTAGCGAATATCATTCATCCATAGGGTTCAAAGTCGATCTGATACTATTGCTAATACGTCCTAATGTATTGTAAATTGTGAATGCTAACGAACTTGATTCAATTAAACTCATGACCTTCACCAACCAATCAGCATTTAGTAAACCAAGTTGTCCGCCGGAAATTCGTCCGGCAAAGAAACTGGCTCACAGGAAGTGACTGTATACTTCCGCCGGAAATGACGTATATATGGTGTTCCCAAGTCATACCATTAGAGAATGTAGATTTACACCGGTGTTGATGTGCGAGGATATGTGCAATTAATTTTGCGTGGTAGGAACAGCGTGCCAACCTCAGCTTGGCGTCGTCAATAGATACGAAAGCTGTAGCAGATGATGATGACATCATGTTGTATTTTGACCAAATTCTCGGCATTTTCTTCTGGAATTCTTGTACGAACACCGAGAAATGGAGGCTCGATTCCTTTATTTTTCAACCTGGCAAGATTTGCCCTCATAAATACAAGGTTAGAGTCTTTTTTTTTAATGATGAAATCCAGTAAGCAGTTCGATGCAGTTAACATTGCAACCCTGCATTCAATTCTTGATTTATGGCTATTACTTCATTATAGGACCGAAATTCAAAAAATAAAAAGATGGCTCATTGCTAAATTTTGCTGAAAAATGATTTTATGCCAAAAAATAAGAGTTTTAGGGTGTTTAAATAGGTGTAAAAGTTGGGCAGGTTAACGTGAAACAGACAGTAACCTATTATATGCACGACCCACCGTATAGATATAAACAATCAAATATTTATTTATGTATTTCATTATTTGTCATTGAAAGTATATGTTGTGTGTGACAACCCTTTTAAACAACCTCAATGAGAATTAACCCTTAGACCGCTACACACAACAATTGTCGTCTGCTGTTGTTTTTATATCTTGCCTTATTTGTCAATACTAGATGGCCGCGGCCTGCATGTCGCGCCTTGGGGCGAGGTATGGACACTAAAAAAAGAGATATAGTAGACGGAAAAACTTTAACCAAAACACTTTAACCGGACACACGTACGTACGTACGTACCACACGTACGTACGTACGTACGGATGGACGTATGCCAAAGTACGACTATATCGCACTTTCCGCAAGCGGTCGCGACAAAAACTTTAACCAAAAACTTTAACCAAAAATTTCAAAGTAATTAGACCTTGACATTGGGCACAGGGGCCGCACGGGTGGGGGGTAGAATGAAAATATAGATGATGATAAACATCCATGTGAAGTTTCAAGGTAATGGGCAAAGCAGTTGCAGAGATATAGTATAACAAAAAACTTTAACCAAAAAACTTTAACCAAAAACTTTAACCAAAAACTTTAACCAAAAACTTTAACCGGACACACGTACGTACGCCAAAGTGCCGACTATATCGCGCTTTCCGCAAGCGGGCGCGACAAAAAACATGGTTTGACAGCACTTCAGAATCATTTCCAATGGAAATGATTCTGAATTGCTGTCAAAGCATGTTGTAAATTATTCTAAAGTGCTGTCAAAGCATGTTTTTGATGATAAAAATGGAAAATAGAAAATAAACAGCAGATGACAAAAAATTAAGATAGCGGTCTAAGGGTTAATAAAATAAATATTTCAATCTTTTGTGAGAACAAATATTTACCCTTGGCATGAAATAGGTTAACCCATCGTGAAATATAATCGTTATAAGCTCAGGATCTACACTGTTGACAAGCTCAGGATCTACACTGTTGACAAAAGCGGTGGCCAAGAACATCTCGAAAATCAACAGTATGTAGACTAGTCTAAAATTAGGTTACCAAACTTGGAAAATAAAGAGTAACTTCCCTTAGAACTACATCCATAGCATCCTAGACATTACAATTGGCAGGGTTAGTCGGTTTGATGTCACGTTGCTTAGTTTAAACTACTGTCTGTTTCACGAAACCTGCCCAAATTTTACGGCCGAAAAACATTGCACATTTCTCGATAATATAAATGTTATCAAAATTTAAGAGTGAACCTTCTTTTTATTTTGTGAAATTGAGTCCAATATTGATTGTATTGTGAACTAATTTCAGAAATTGTGGACTGATTGTCAAAATTTAACAAATCAATTTTTTGTAATAAAATCAATAAGGCTCTGACATTCTTAAATTTTGCTAAAAAATACAAAAAAAAAATTGTTTTTGCATCGTTTATAAGGCCGTAACATTTTGGCAGGGTTCGTGAAACAGACAGTAAGCAATTTGACATAAACTGACAAAATCCGCCAGTATCCATGTAATACCGATGATGCCCCGGAAGAAGTTCCATGGGAAGTTTGTTGTGATTTTCCAACTTAGCATGCTAGCAGCGAAAATAACAGCCAACAAATTAGGAGTGTTTTTATATATTTCTCTCTGTAAATATGTCTTGGAATTTCATTAGAATTGTGTCCTCCGGACTCAATTCTAATGCAATTCCAAGACATATTCATGATATTAACGGGGAGAAATAAAAGAAAATAATAATTAATTGTCGTCTGCTAGTTTTAACTATTTATAGCCAACAAGTTTCCCAGCATGCAAAGAGTTAAATGACTGGTCTGTATACTGACTATGTGACACACCATGATAAAACAGGACTTATTGCCTTGAATGGGAACATTGTACATGTAGCTCCAAATCTGCATGTATCAAGGTACATGATCACGTGGTTACAACAACAACAACAAAAATTACTGAAACTTCTAGAAGTACGTATTCTGTTATATTGTCCTAATTATGTAATGGATTTTAATATGCATTGGCCCAAACGTCTGTCGTTTTTGTGAAGAATCAATTTCCACGTTCACTGTCAATACTGACATGGAAATCGGTTCTTCGCAAAAACGACATAAGTGTGTGCCGAAGTCCTGAGACCACCAAATGCAGGTCATGAAGACTCGTTTGCTGCGCCATATTTCATCAAAATCTGTTGCATATTAAGGAAACTATCAAATAATACTTACTGTGGAGTGGACGCGCTTTCAACACTTTCAGACATTGTTGTTGTTGTGGTAACCAGGTGATCATGCACCTTGAGTATAATCAGTCTACATTGTTCGCTTCTGAATCAATAAAATATTGTTGCTACAGACTACTGTAGATCCTTATCAAGTGGCACAGACTGATCAGTGGCTGCACTGTTAGCTGTGAAGACTACCAAGATATTATGAACATTCTAACATCCCATTTAGGACATTCCATCCTGTCAACACCACAGGCCTGTATAGTGGTATTGGCAAACAGTGTATATCATCACGAGCCGTCTCATCTGGATCTGCACTTTTTGCAAGTAATTTTCATATTTTTGAGAACAAAAACACCTCCTTTTCATAAATTGACTAGTGTGAAACCAATTTAAACAAAATAACGTTAATTCTTAAATGAACATGTAAAATTTCCACGAAAAGATTTATGTTTTTAACCCTTTGAACCTGAAAGCTCGCTATAGCGGTTTATGCAAACAGTGCAGATCCAGATGAGACGGCTCGTGATGAGCCGCCTCATCTTGATCTGCACTTTTTGCAAGTAATTTTCATATTTTTTAGAAGAAATACACCCCCTTTTCATTAATGGACTAGTATGAAAATAATTTTGTGACAATTGGATTGGTTGCAAAATTAACACAAGAAAATTCCATTCTAGTTACTTAGAGGTACAAGCTTGTGTCCTATCTGAGCTGGATTAAGCCATTCCAGTTTATAAAACAGTACCAAGGACAGACGAAGCAAGCCAAACACCCGCTGATGTAGAGCTGCAGGAGTGTGTTGCAGGATCTGGAGCTACACTGGGCAAAACCCCATCTGGGCCTGTTTTATCATGATGGGGTCAAACATGGAAGGCTGTGATCTGACAAAATTGGACTTTAGAGTGAGACTGTAGCCATACAGTCTTTTCAAGCTCTTCACTGTTTGCCGATCAGTCATTGAGAAATGCATTGAATTGAAAATGAATTATATGGATTATCACGATGAATGACCGTACAGAGTGATCAGGATCTACACTGGTAGAAATTAATTAATGTCAGAACACAGCCTTTATATGGCTTAACCTATTAATGGAATACACATTCAGTTCTATTTTTCTCATTTCTCATCAAAAGTTTATGTACCACTCATCTAAACTGTCTCGATAAGACGATTCAAACGGTGGTTACAATATTTACTTTTCTTGAGAGATAAACCAAATATTCATCCTTTCTCATTAGTATAACAAAAGTATATGTTGTGACCATTCATTTGGGGCCCGTTTCACTAAACTTTGTACGACTAAAATGTTCGTAAGTGCAAATTTAGGATCGTCTGGAAATTTCAATTGATGGATTTACATTTATTGAGTATAGGCTGCATATGCAGCCTATGCTCAATAAATGAAAATCCAATAATTGTTTACAAGAAAACAGTATTAATATGAAATTTACAGACTATCATAAGTTTGCACTTACAAACAGTTTAGTCGTACAAAGTTTAGTGAAACGGCCCCCTGAACCGCCTCGACGAGATGGTTCAAATGGTGGTAACAATATGTACTTTTATTTAGAAGCAAACAAAAATGTAAGTATTTATATCGGTAAATCAGTGTATCCTGACTAAGTAATGGGTTATAAGGGAATCTATAAACAAGGTTAGTTAGCAGGATCGACTAATACTGACGGGTTAGAAGTACGAATTACATCATGCAACTTACTTGTTTAGAGTTTTGTTATGTTTGTATACGACATTGTTGTCAGACTGATCGAATGATGGATAAAGATAGTGTTGTCCAGGACGTGGCGAAGTCGCCACCTTGAACCTTTGCAATCCATTCAATGTGTAATAGTTTGGCCTCAATTTTCTTTCCTTCTTGGTCATAACAAGAAGGTGGTCATTTGCTTCAATGTCAGTCGGATCGCAAACTTCGATGAAATTTTCCTTGCATCCGCCACAACTTACTATTTTATACAATCTGCAACAAACATGTATAAAATATGAAATACACGGTAATGGTGTGATAACTTACTTGTTTAAACTTCGATTGTGCCTCAAAAACGCTTTATCCACCGGGAAGTCATCGTACAAGTAATACTGTCCAACACGCGGCGACGTCGCCACTTTAAAATTAAGCTTCCCGGAATTTCCGTAAAGCTTTGGCTGAATCTTTCGCTCGTGTTTGGACATAACTAGAAGGTGTTCGTTAGGCTCCAATTCTGAGGCATCCTTTATTTCCGAGAAGTTTTCCATGTATCCCCCGGAATTTCTAATTCTATATAGTCTGTAAAAATGAAACAATGTTACGAAGCCGGGTATGGAAGGTTCCCCAACCCCATGCTGTGTGCTGTGTGCTGTGTGCTGTGTGCTGTGTGCTGTGTGGAGAATCTCATTTTGTGGAAAAGAATATTTTTCATTCATGCACGAAAATATAATATTGTGATCACTAATTTGAATCGCGATGGTTCAAATGAGCGGTAACAACATATACTTTGGAGAATAAATCAGAACAAGAGTGCTGCCAGTAACAAAATACAACAGAAACTCTATACAATATACAGGATTGTATGCAAACATGTGCAAAATGGCTAAGTTGAAAAGGGGGTATTTGTTGGGAAAAAAATAATTTTGTCATAAAAACATCGTGGTAGACATGTTCAATATGTGTGGAAGACATGTCTAAACGTTAACACAGAAAGGCAGTATTGTGATCTGGTGACAGGCACGGTTCCTACACCGGAACAATTGATAATATGTGTGAATCCCGGCAACAGATTTTGCATTTTTTAACTGCGTATTTACACAAACACACAGCTTATTTGTGTTTGTTTGGATGGTTGGTTGGTTGGTTGGTTGTTTGGTTGGATGATTGTTAGTTTGGTAGGTTGTTTTTATTGGTTGGTTGGATGGTTGTTTGGTTGATTGGTTGGTTGGTTGTTAGGTTGGATGATTGTTAGTTGGGTTGGTTGGTTGGTTGGTTGGTTGGTTGATTGGTTGTTTGGTTGGATGATTGTTAGTTTGGTTGGTTGTCCGCTTGGATGGTTGTATGGTTGGTTGGATGGATGGATGGATGGATGGTTGGTTGTTTGGTTGGTTGGTTGGTCGGATGGTTGTTTGGTTGGTCGTTTGACTGGTTGGTTACTTGGATGGTTGTTCGGTTGGTTGGTTGGTTGTTTGGTTGGTTGATTGGTTATTTGGTTGGTTGGTTGTTTGGTTGGTTGCTTAGATGGTTGTTTGGTTGATTGATTGGTTATTTGGTTGGTTGTTTTAAGTTGGAATCCTGGTAACATATTTTGCATTTTTAACTGCGTATTTTTTAACTCCATCTTAACTGGAGCTTATAGTCAGCAGGATAAGTTAATGACCAAAGGGACAAAATTGCACGAATATCATTTAACCGATAATTGGGCAGTTACTTATGAAACAGAACCCACAACTAGAGCAAATGAGCAAGGGCTCACAAATACCCCAACCACCACCTGCACCGACAAACCAAAACTTTATTGCAATATCATCAAGAATATGGCCTGTCACAAATGCCCCTGGAGGCCGATTGGACACAAACACACAGATACACACAGGGCTCCAGATAAGGAATTAGTAATTGAGTATTGTCACTCCATCATTTTTAATTAGGTAAAATAAAATCACTCTACTGTTTACACATCAAGAAACAGCAATTATTGAATAGTTTGCTTCAAAATGAAAATATGTCTTGGCATTTCATTAGAATTGTCTCATTGGAGACAATTCTAATGAATTACCAAGATGTGTTTTCATGGAAAATAATAAAAATATGCTATAATTGTGGTCTGTTTATTGTTTTCTGCAGCATGATAAAGCTACCACAAATTGTTATTGCTTTTTTTCTGTACAAAGTCCAAACACTAAATGCCTCCCAGCTCTACTGAGACCGGGTGAATAAAAATGTTCACGGACATATGGATGAACGGACGGACGTACCAATGGACGGATGGACTAACAGACAAAAAGGCAAAAACTATCTACCTTGGCATACTTTGAAATGCTGGGGTTCTAATTACACATTGCCTCACTGGTGCTATTTCACATCGAAAATTGCACCAGTTTCCTGACAAGATGTCAGTCAGCTCTGCTTAGTGCTATGGCATAAACAGGTAACTACAAGAAAATGTGTTTATGCAGTATCTTCTGCATGTAGCTGAATTGCAATCCATCAGCAATCCGGTGCCTATTTCGACGTGAAACCCTTTACGCCGGCGCGGAGTGCAGCACCTGGAGGCCATTTCACTAAACTTTGTACGACTGAAATGTTTGTAAGTGCAAAATTATGATAGTCTGTAAATTTCACAAAAACCATGTTTTCTACCAAACAATTATTGGATTTACATTTATTGAGCATAGGCTGCATTGAAGCCTATGCTCAATAAATGTAAATCCATGAATGGAAATTTCCAGACGATCCTAAATTTGCACTTACGAACATTTTAGTCGTACAAAGTTTAGTGAAAATGCCCCAGTAAAACTTACCTGTGTATGGGTGGTGTGTGATACACTTTGTCGTTTAGAACCGTTTGAATGGTGTCCTTTATTTTGGACATATCGTTTCGGTCCTTGGTTTGTATAGACACCGGACAGGCTGCCTTCTCATCCATCCCGTTAATGTGCACCCTGCAAACGGTGGAAGTGGTTGGTTGGTTTGGTTTGGTTTGGTTTGGTTTGGTTTGGGTTGGGTTGGGTTGGGGGTTGGGTTGGGTTGGGTTGGGTTGGGTTGGGTTGGGTTTTGGGTTGGGTTGGGTTGGGTTGGGTTGGTTGGTTGGTTGGTTGGTCGACTGATTGGACAATTGTTTTTTTACATCTGTTCAACAAGGTCATATATACAAGGGAATGCACCAGTCAGGACAGAGCACCATACATTTAGAATTGAAGTTACAATACAAAATATTCAGCACTGAACAACAGCATCCTGATCCAGTGCCAGGTACCCTTACTACACCAGATCGCGTGCTCCAGATGTGAATCGCAGTAAGATTCTTCAGTAAGATATGAATCCTTAACTGTTGGGAGACCGGATCTGAGATGCAGGGAATGAATGAAACATGTCAACATGCCACAGCCTAAATCCCACCCAGTGTCAGAAATTGTCAATTATACGACGTTGTAGATCTCCACAGTCACATTACTACTTGCATTTATCCGTCTCGCGAGGATCTGCACTTTTTGCAAGTAATTTTCATATTTTTTAGAAGAAAAACACCACTATTCGTAAATGGACTAGTCTGAAAATCATTTTGTGACGATTGGATTGGTTGTAAAACTAACCTATCAAAATCCATTCCAGTTACATAGGGGTGAGAGGGTTAAGTCCATTTTTCTTGTGGCGAGTGACATTAACTTACTTGAGGATCAGCCCCTTGGAGTTGTCATTCAGGTAATATGAGCGACCAGATTTCCGTCGTAGCCGTTCTTCATGGGCATGCTGAACAGGTGTGTACTGAAATTTAACATGTGTGTACTGAAATATACATATACCACACAGGTGTGTACTGAAATATACATATATCACACAGGTGTGTACTGAAATACATATAGCACACACATGCGTATTGAAATACATATAACACACACATGTGTGTACTGCAATATACATATATCACACAGGAGTGTACTTAAATACATATAGCACACACATGCGTATTGAAATACATATATCACACAGGTGTGTACTGAAATATACATATATCACCAGGTGTGTACTGAAATATACACATAGCACACACATGTGTACTGGAATATACATATATCAGACAGGTGTGTATTGAAATACATATAGCACACGCATGTGTATTGAAATACATATATCACTGTGTACCAAAATATACATATATTACACAGGTGTGCACTGAAATATAAATATAGCACACACATGTGTACTGAAATATACATATACCACACAGGTGTGTACTGAAATATACATATACTACACAGGTGTGTACTGAAATATACCCGGTACATACACTCGCATGAAGAAGAAAGTATACTTGACCATTTAATTGTTAGCGCATTTCCCTAAAGCTCTTTGACGCCTTTGGGACTGGAAAGACCGACTACGCAGCGACAGGCTAAAGGTACTGATGCAGAGCTCCAGTTAAGGTGCGTAATTTGGAGGTAAATTTCTTATTTCTCCATCAAAAATGGCAAGTTGGGAGGGCTTTAGAATCGAGACGATTCTAAAGCACTCCCAACTTGCCATTTTTGATGAAGAAATAAAACAAATTCACCCCAAGTTGGTCAAATTACGCACCTTAACTGGAGCTCTGTACTGATGCCCCGGCAGGCCGCCTTGATACAGTGAACCACCTGTGCAACCGGTTCCTCACTGTGTCGGAGACCGCACGGAGAACGGTTGGATCACATGGGTAAGTTTTGCTGATTTTATTCACTAGTTTTAGAGAAATGTGATTTTGAAGATATCCGAATTATACGAAATTAGTGTTACGTTATTTTCCACTCACACTATACCAGCTTATGAAATAAATCCAGAGAAATCGATCAGTGTCAACAAAACAAATGTTTACTCAATTTTTTAAGCAAACATAAAATGCAGGAAGACACAATATTTAAAATACACATTCTTCATTTTACATGTAAGTGTTCTTAAAAGTTGCTACAGGCCGACGTACCCAAACACTATTCGGAAGCAGTTACGAGGCAGGGGCGTACGGCCGGCAAGGTAAAGAGTGATGCTCAGTAGCTTATTTCACCAAAATTGCAAAGTATACTTATCTTGTTACGTACACTATGAGGGAGAATTTTTAAGGATAAATTTATGAATTTTTATTATACATGTACTGAATTTATTACATTACCACATCCATTTTGGCAGCCATTTTGGCTGTGATAATGTAATAAATTCAGTATAATAATTCTACATAATTTTAATCATCAAATATATGCAGTCGTTAGTTCTATATGAAATAATACATTGCGGGAAAAATAAATGATTACATGTACTCCCTCAAAGTAACTTTGTTAGATAAGGCCATTTTTTTTTTATTTGTTGGTTTACAGATCCGCCGACCCGATTTTTTGGCAATGTGAAAAAAAATTAAATTTTAAATTTCCGATTTTATTTAGATTTTTTTACCGCCGTTGGAAAAAAAAAATATATTAAAAAAGAAAAAGGAATTTGAACGCCCATACATGAAGTACAACTGTACAAGAACAGACTATAATATCTACCGACGCGCACTGTTTTGGCGGGGAATTTCACAATCACATTTCTCGTTTTTTTATGTTCTAAGAAAACGGTTGGTTGCTGGTATAATCTATGGCGAGTCTTGTGGATTCGTGTCCTCAGAAGGACCCATTATTGCACTGAGAAGAGGAGCGACACTTTTTTTACTGACCGACCCAACCCTGTGCCAAAAAAAAAAAAAAAAAATTGAAAACCCTTTTTTTTTATTTTTATTTTTTTCCGACCGACCGACTCGATCTCGCGGAAAAAAAATCCGTAAACCAACAAATAAAAAAAAAATGGTCTTAAGTAAGCTTAGCAATTTTTGTGAAATAGGCTACTGGACGCCAAGTGGAGCAATATTCCACAGGTATTCGCATCAGTCATCCAGTCCATGCGACGTCGGTCTACAGCGTGCATAGCGGCCCATCGTGGACATACACACTATTAACATTTTTGTGACCTTTACTTTCGACCAAGACTTACGATACCGTCAAGGTTTCCATAATGGTGTCACCAAATTTGATAAAAGTTTTAGTAAATCTGTGTCTTATATTTCATTTATTTTTTGTTGTAAACGAAATTCCATTGATTTGCTGCAGCTCCCTAAAATGAACCATGTATACTTTCTTTTTGATTTGAGCGTATATCACACAAGCATGTACTGAAATATTCATACATCAGCAATCTGGGGGCTGAAATATTCATTCATCAGCAATCTGGGGGCTGAAATATTCATACATCAGCATCTGCTGAAATATTCATTATCAGCACTCTGGGGGCTGATAATCATTCATCAGCAAGGGGGCTGAAATATTCATCATCAAGGGGGCAATCTGGGGGCTGAAATATTCATTATCAGCATCGGGGGCGATTCATACATCAGCAATCTGATATTCATTCATCAGCATCTGGGGGCTGATATCATCATTCTCAATTGGGGGCTGAAATACTTAACATCGCAATCTGGGGGCTGAAATATTCATTCATCAGCAATCTGGGGGCTGAAATATTCATTCATCAGCAATGTGGGGGCTGAAATATTCATTCATCAGCAATCTGGGGGCTGAAATATTTCATTCATCAGCAATCTGGGGGGGCTTGAAAATATTCATACATCAGCAATCTGGGGGCTGAAATATTCATTCATCAGCAATCTGGGGGCTGAAATATTCATACATCAGCAATCTGGGGGCTGAAATATTCATTCATCAGCAATCTGGGGGCTGAAATATTCATTCATCAGCAATCTGGGGGCTGAAATATTCATACATCAGCAATCTGGGGGCTGAAATATTCATTCATCACATCTGGCATTCTGGAAGCTGAAAATATTCATTCATCAGAAATGTGGGGGGCTGAACTATTCATCATCAAGCAAGTGTGTTTCATACATCAGAAATGTGGGGCTGAAATATTCATTCATCAGCATAAATGGGGCTGATAAATTCATTACATCAAAATGTGGGGGCTGAAATATTCATTCATCAGAAACTGTGGGGGCTGAGATTGAAAAAATATTCATACTCAGAAATGTGGGTGCTGAAATATTCATTCATCAAAAGTGTGGGGGAAATATTTATCATCAGAAATGTATTCAAATATTCATTCATCAGAAATGTGGGGGCTGAAATATTCATACATCAGAAATGTGGGGGCTGAAATATAACATGATCACACAAATGCAAGTGTGTACTGAAATATAACATATCACACACGTGTGTACTGAAATATGCATACATATATCACACAGGTGTACACTGAAATATACATATATGAGTCAGGTGTGTACTGAAATATACATATATGAGTCAGATGTGTACTGAAATATACATATATCACACAGGTGTATACTGAAATATACATATATCAGTCAGGTGTGTACTGAAATATACATATATGAGTCAGGTGTGTACTGAAATATACATATATCACACCAGTATACTGAAATATACATATCAGTCAGGTGTGTACTGAAATAGACATATATCACACAGGTGTATACTGAAATATACATATATCAGTCAGGTGTGTACTGAAATATACATATATCACACAGGTGACTGAAATATACATATATCAGTCAGGTGTGTACTGAAATATACATATATCACACAGGTGTATAATGAAATATACATATATCAGTCAGGTGTGTACTGAAATATACATATATCACACAGGTGTATACTGAAATATAACAAGCATGCACTGAAAGAAGGCGATCAATGGCGAGTGTCTCACCCAGGAATGCCAAGGTCACCATGGTCAAGGACTGGGATGGATATCCGTTAATGTGAGGAAGCTATTGATAAAATTTGGTAATGTTCCAATTAACGGATCAGGAGATATTAGCTAGTTAGATCATTGGCAACCTTCATCAATAGCTTCCTCACATAGATGGCTATCCACCAACATGTCATTAGGGTAACCTTGGTGACTTTGACCTTTGTGTCCACAACTTTGGACATACAACCAACTGTTGAATATCTCCTGAACCGTTAGCTCGATCATTAACAAACATCATCAATAGCTTGCACATATTGATGGCTAGTCACCCAGTGACCTTGAACATGGTGGCCTTAAAGGTACATGCCCATGCAGTAGGCACACAATGTTCTTTATAGGAATTAAATAAGTGTATAATTATGTCACTATTCCACCAGTTCTAAAAATTACGAGTGCCCGATATACAAATTTAATCATTTATTAATTATCAATTTACTGTTAGCGACACGCGGCGGTAACAGTCTATTTTGATAATGTGCGGGGACGACGACTTTCACATCACGGCTTGCGGTGCGCATGCGCAGTATACTACGTGCGCCAGTAGGCTTCCCAATATGTAAACAAGAATATCAACATGTCGAAACGTCCAGGACGGAAATTGTATGAAACGGAATCGGCCAAAAAAAAGGCAAAATGTCTGAGGGACAGGCACATACAGAGAGAGAGAGTGGTTAATATTGGCGACCAGATCACCAAATGGAAAGAGTTACGTGGAGATTTAAATTTGGACTCGAACAGAGATTTTTCTTCTCAACTTCCGATACTTCACTGCACATGTCAAAGATATGATATGATTGACCGTGTCACGTGACGCGTGTTGGTAAAAATAGCACGAGGTTGGAAAATACCCTTTCTGGTCGCGACATATAAAATACGATTTAACACCAATTAACACGCGCCGTAATTAAAAATAACTCGTTAGTGGGTAGACAAATGGCTCATATAAGGCATGACAGAAAATGAAAAGTAGTAGTACAGTGTAACCTGCTGCGTGGGCATGTACCTTTAACCTTCATGTCAACAATTTTGGATCTACATCCAAATGTTGAATATCTTCTGATCCATTAGTTGGATCATTACCAAATTTCATAAATAGCTTCCTCACATTAACGGCTATCTATGTAGAGTATTTCTGGTGACCTTGACCTTGGTAACCTTGACATTCACCTAACTTCTTTGTGCTTGACACCTTCGCCAGTATTGCCTTGTTATTATAATGTATGTCGAGAACGTGCAAAAATACGTGAGATTTTAAACAAGGAAATATGCAAGAAATGGCAAGGAGTACAAACAAGTACAATGTAATACTATGTTAATGCCAGGCACGTGTACAATAAATTCTATTTTTATGATATGAATGTACATATGACATCATGATGTTCATAAACAATGCAGAAAAATTAATTTAATCGTCTGCATTTTTGTTTTTTAATCCATTTTTCTTATGATTTGACAGCACAATGGAAATGATTCTACAGTGCTGTTAAACCATGTTTTATTGAGAAAAAAAAACAACAAAATATGACACAACAGCAGATGGCAATTTTCGTTTCCTGCATTCGAAGGACAGACACAAACTACTATATCTGACTATTATGCAACTACAAGCAATGCAATATTTTTATGTTGAGTATATGTACAGAAATTTGATTGCATGACTAACACGCCAGGGTTATTTCTGGCAGAAGATGGCTAAAGCAAAAGTCCATTAATGCAATAACAAGAAATGTGGCCTGTCGGCACACGAATGCCCCCGGTGGCAGATTGGAGAAACTGTGGCAAACTTAATTAACCAAAGTTATAAGTATTCACAAGCACAGTTATGAAGGTCAAAAGGTCAAAGTCATATTAAGGGCAGTGTTGATGTGTAGCATTTGTCCACAAGTACGATGTATTGAAATATTAAAATAATCCGTCAAGAGATATAGAAGTTATGACAGAAATGAGAAGCAAACTTATTAATGTGTGAAAAAGTTCAAAGTTGTCAAGGTCATATTAACCTATTTCAGTCTGAGGATACGATAATTTTTGTTGAAAAAATCTCATTATTTTGTTCATTCATCGATAAAGGTAGTTTTTACCACTCATTTGAACCGTCTTGTTGAGACAGTTCAAATGAGTGGTAACAACATATACTTTCGAAAGGATATAAAGAAAATAGGGATATTTTTCTCTCTCAAAAGGTTCATACTACTAAAAGTGTATCCCGTCTGTAATGGGTTAAGGGTAGCATGGATGTGTGGCATTTGTCCACAAGTATGCTGTGTTGAAATATTTAAGTACGGTAATCCTTTCAAGGAATATAGCAGTTATGACACAATTGAGAAACTCTGGCAAACTTCTTAATGTGCCAGACACACAGATGGACGGACAAACACACGGACACACAGTCCAAACACTATATGTCTCCGGCTCTACTGAGACTGGGGGTCATAATAAAAAATATTTCTGATCGTCCAAAAGATATCATACCGAAGGTGAAATGGTTAACTCTTAGAATGCGGGAACCAAAAATTGTTGTCAGTTCATATTTTGCATTTTCTCTCAGTAAACGCATGGTTGGCAGCATTTTAGAATCATTTCCATTGGAAATGATTCTAAAGTGCTGCCAAACCATGTTTTTGATACGAAAAATGGAAAATAAATGGAAATGATTCTAAAGTGCTGCCAAACCATGTTTTCGATGAGAAAAATGGAAAATAAAAAATATTCAATATTCACTTAAGGGTTAATGTTACCAAACACAATACAAGTATCATGATGGAAAAAATATACAAACCTCAATTAAGGAATAAAACATTGGCTGTTGCATTGCATATTGTGCTGATTAACTTGCATGGTGTTTGAAACCGCAATAAACATAACAGCCGATGACTTTAATACTTATTGTATGTTCTTCAAAAATGTGATTACAAAATAATTACCTCATATTGTTGCAATTCATGGAACAGCGATGTTGATGCTAAAGAGCATGATGTTACCGGTATACAACCTCATGGAGATCAATGAAGTAAAACAAATGTTAACCCTTACTACGACGAGTTAAATTCTGTCGTCTGCTGGAAATGTTTTATTTTCAATATTTCTCGACAAAAATCTGTCTTGACAGCACATGAGAATCGTCTCCACTGGAGACGATTCTCATGTGCTGTCAAAACAGGGTTTTTTTTTAAGAATTAAGGCAAAAATGAAAAACAGCAGACTACAACTGGTTAACAAATCCACGACATTACACAATTACACAATGTCATGTGGGGTTGATGTATTCATTGAAACGTAAATGCAATTCCTGGACTGTGGACTTAGCATGCATAGTGCAATGGCAATGCAAATATTTATAGACAGGAAAATGTACAGACTTCAATTACAGACAAGTGCACTGGTTTGTATTGAAGCAAGTTATGTAAACATGAAATAACAATGTGTTAGAAAAACATTTTTATAACAACTATTGATATTTCATCTCATACCGAATCATTTTCAAGTATGGTAACATTGATATTTGGAATTAAAAAGGTGCTCAGACCTATGACTTAGAAAATGCCTCATTTGAATGAGTTTTCACCTGTGGGTTCCAAAAAAGTACTGAATGTTTTTTGTGACAAATGTAGATCCAGGACAAGCCTGCATATATGTAAAAGTCATAAGGGCTCTTTTCATTGTGCACAGGTGGCCAAACATTCATTCAGTGCAACAATAAAACCAGTGTTCTTTCATTTATTGTTTCTCATACTTTAGTCAAATAAAACACTTGACAAAATCAGTGGTGGAGTGGTGGGTTGGTGGGATGGGGAGGAAATGTTGATACTAAGGCCTCAAAAACTAGAAAATTGAAACAAAATTCCACCGCTGTTGAGCATTCAAGAATACAACAGCAATCAACGAGCGAGTGATTCAAGAAAAAAATATTTTCAGAGTCGAAAAAGGGGCATTAACTGTGGATGGATCAGTGGGACAGCGACAATTCGCCGGACAAGGAAAAAAATAATTTCAGAGTCGAAACAGAGGCATAACTGCAGATGGATCGGTGGGACAGCAAAACTTTTTGTTACGCACTCCTGCACTTGATGGTTTGGAAGTATATCGAGTATGAAGAGAATTGGCCAAAAACTGTAAAAGTAGTTCGCTGGACAAGGAAAATTGTCTACTGACAGACGGACGGATGGACAGAGTAAACACTATATGCCACCGACAACTACTATTGTTGCGGTGGCATAATAAACAAATTAATTCCAATTTTAAATTGAACTAGAAAAAGTCGATGGCGCGCCATCGCAATATACCCACTTTCCCCAAATGCTAAGTCCGAAAGGGGGAGGTAATCCATGATGGAGGGTCGGATAAAAAATCCGAATTCACTTTGCGCATCAGCACATCAAAACGAAGCTACGAACCAAATATCAGACGCGTAGGTATTAAGGTGAAAAAGTTTTTCGACCTACGAGGAAAAATAGTGAAATTCTAAGTCCGAAAGGGGGAGATAATCCATGATGGAAGGTCCGATCAAAAATCGGAATTCACTTTGCGCATCATAACGAAGCTACATATCAAATATCAGAAATGTAGGTATTAAGGTGAGAAAGTTTTTCGACTTACAATGAAAAATAGGGAAATTCTGAGTCCGAAAGGGGGAGATAATCCATGATGGAGGGTCGGATCAAAAATCCGAATTCACTATGCGCATCCGCACATCATAACGAAGCTACATACCAAATATCAGGCGCGTAGGTATGAAGATGAAAAACGAGTTACGAGGAGGGAAATTCGATGATGTCTGAAAGTCCGAGAGATAATCCATGATGGAGGGTCGGATCAAAAATCCGAATTCACTTTGCGCATCTGCACATGATAACGAAGCTACATACCAAATATCAGGCGCGTAGGTATGAAGGTGAAAAAGTTTTTCGAGTTACGAGGAAAAAATGGGAAATTCTGAGTCCGAAAGGGGGAGATAATCCATGATGGAGGGTCGGATAAAAAATCCGAATTCACTTTGCGCATCTGCACATGATAACGAAGCTACATACCAAATATGAGGCGCGTAGGTATGAAGGTGAAAAAGTTTTTCGAGTTACGAGGAAAAAATGGGAAATTCTGAGTCCGAAAGGGGGAGATAATCCATGATGGAGGGTCGGATGAAAAATCCAAATTCACTTTGCGCATCTGCACATGATAACGAAGCTACATACCAAATATCAGGCGCGTAGGTATGAAGGTGAAAAAGTTTTTCGAGTTACGAGGAAAAAATGGGAAATTCTGAGTCCGAAAGGGGGAGATAATCCATGATGGAGGGTCGGATCAACAAAAAATCCGAATTCACTTTGCGCATCTGCACATGATAACGAAGCTACATACCAAATATGAGGCGCGTAGGTATGAAGGTGAAAAAGTTTTTCGAGTTACGAGGAAAAAATGGGAAATTCTGAGTCCGAAAGGGGGAGATAATCCATGATGGAGGGTCGGATGAAAAATCCAAATTCACTTTGCGCATCTGCACATGATAACGAAGGTACATACCAAATATGAGGCGCGTAGGTATGAAGGTGAAAAAGTTTTTCGAGTTACAAGGAAAAAATGGGAAATTCTGAGTCCGAAAGGGGGAGATAATCCATGATGGAGGGTCGGATGAAAAATCCGAATTCACTTTGCGCATCTGCACATGATAACGAAGCTACATAGCAAATATGAGGCGCGTAGGTATGAAGGTGAAAAAGTTTTTCGAGTTACGAGGAAAAAATGGGAAATTCTGAGTCCGAAAGGGGGAGATAATCCATGATGGAGGGTCGGATCAAAAATCCAAATTCACTTTGCGCATCTGCACATGATAACGAAGCTACATACCAAATATCAGGCGCGTAGGTATGAAGGTGAAAAAGTTTTTCGAGTTACAAGAAACGTGACGGACGTACGGACGGACGTACGGACGTACGGACGGACGGACACCCGTGACGAAAACAATATACCCGTTTTTTTTTACAAAAAAAGTGGGTATAATAAGGGCTTTCTTGTGAGTAGACACTTTGGAATGGAATGGTGCTTAACTGCCCATCGACACAGTAGAGTATCATTTAGGATCAAAGACACTTTGGAAGAAATGTGAACACTTTATAAATCCTTGTCAAGAAAATTGTAAATGATGTCTGAGAAACAAAAAATCTACAAACCCCTGACTAACATGTTCATAACACAATACAAACAAGTTTATACTATATTATAACATGCATGTGCAATAACAACATACAGGTGCAGAAAAGCAACAATAACATATAAATAATCATCAAGCAACATTTATAACAAATAATACTAACTTGTGTGTGACATGCTATGTACAAATCAGTGTTCATTGAAAGAACGTGCTTTTACCCATTTCATGCTGAGGATATGCCATTTTGATCGCGGAAAATCATAAATATTTTCTTTAAATGTGCTTATAGTCTGTTTCACGAAAGCTGCCCAAATTTTACGGCTATATAGACAATTTAAAAATAATTTTTTTTTGATAATATTAAATTGAAGGAAAATTTAAGAATGAGCCTTCTTTTTATTTCGTGAAATTTGGTCAAATATTGATTTTATTACGAAAAATTAATTTCTCTATGGGAATTTAACATGGGGGAAAAAGGGGTAAGGAAGTGTGGGAGGAGGTAAAAAAACAAAATTTTTTGGAAATTGACTCCGAAACCTGACTAGATAGCTTGGATATGATCTAACTAAGAAAACAAAAGTTAAATTTTAAAAATCGGTCCAGTATTTCTGACATTCAAAAAAAATTCCTCATGTTAAATCCCCATAGACATCTTCACTGTGTGAAGATGTCTATGGGGATTTAACATGGGGAAATTTTGTTTTCGCAATAAAAGAAGGCTCATTCTTAAATTTTGATAACATTAATATTATCGAAAAAAATATTGTTTTCGAATTGTTTATATGGGCGTAAAATTTGGACAGCTTTCGTGAAACAGACAGTAGAAGTATATGTCGCGACCACTGTTTGAACCGTCTCATCGAGTGGTCGCAACATATGCTTTCATTGAGAAATAACAAAAATAAAAGTAAAATATTAAAAAAAAAAAATCATACCCGTAAAGGTGTATTCCGCATGTAATGGGTTAATGTTTGTTTCACAGCGATTTACCATATAGTCAAACCAGTGTGGAGAAAAATGCAAATTCACAGAATCTATAAGCTCCTGATCTGGTGCCAGGAGCCAAAATATAATTTAGGCCAATCTTCTTTTAGTCTCATTTCTGAGAAGCAAGACATAAAATTTACTATTCTTGGAAACAAAAGCAGAGCTGCTTTTGTTTCCAAGAACAGTCAATTTTATTTGTTACTTATCAGAAAAAGTGATCCCATTCCAGGCCCGGTCCAGCACCATTTGAATCGTCTCAGAGATTGTGCACATGATTATTCACAATAGATACTTTTAATGAAAAATAAAAAAAATTGCCAAACTTTTCATAGGCTTAAAAGTGTATTCTAAATCAAATTAGTTCTGAAATAGTTGACATTCAGCATGGCTCTGGAATTATCTCCCTTGTCTTATATTTCACCGAAATTGATTGATTGATTGATCCATAAGGGTTTTATGTCCATTCAGCAGCTACCCATAGGTCATATTACAGACTATTTTATTTTAAATAGATGATGCTGAAAATTTACCAAAAAATCAGACCTCATGGCGAGTTTAATTATGAATCAGCTCTGAATTTTGTGTCTACTTTCGAAATTGTTTACAGAAAATAATCCAATTTTTCAAACTTGATATTGCCGAAGAACAGTGATGTGAAATACCAGAATCTGGAAGATTTAGCAAATTGAACTTGAACACAGATCTGTAACAGCATGTCAAACATATACCAGTGCCTGGGATTATAATACATTTAGAGTACGTACTCAGATCTCAAACTCACAATTACACATATGTTGTTACCACTCGTTGAGATGGTTCACACGAGTGGTAGCAACATATATTTTCGAGATGAATTAAATCAAGACTGATCCAAATATTTTCTCAACATGTACTCAAATCTCAATTTGAGCCAGAGATCTGTTGAGTTCATGTTTCTAGAACATACTCGAACGTTGCATAATCACAGGTCTTTCGTGTCGCTCCATCACCAATTGGGTAGAACACGATAAGACGGGGCAAACGTGATCATTTAAAAGCGGGAATCAAAGTATGTTGTCTGCTACACTAACAATTTTCAAAAATATTTTGGCGGCAAAAGATTTTTGTTATGGGTTAGTCATTAGTCTTTTTTGTGTTTTCCTGCAAATGTTTTTCATAAAATAAGCCAATAAAATATTTTGGCTTCAACAGTCTTTTGGTTTAAAGCATATAAAGAGTATTTTATTTTTTAGACTAAGAGACTGTTGTCAATAATCAGAGCTCCAGATAAGGTGCATATTGGCGTATTTTACGCACTTACTTTAAGCAGAATACGCATTGATTATCAAAAGTGGGAGTACAAAATACTCACAGAAAATGTGAAAATACGCATTGATTTTCAAATTGAGTAGTGAAAATACTGTCATAAAGTTTAAAATTTACTTTGTTCAGCTTTTTGCAGCTCAAATAAGTGAATTTTCAAAGTTGTTTTTATTTTTTATCAATTGTTTAATAAGGAAAAAATCAATAATACATTTGTAAAAGTAAATACGCATTGATTTTGAAATATGGGGGTATAATACTCTGTAGATACAAAACTTATCTGGAGCTCTGAATAATGGCACAACAAAGTTTTTATCTGAATAAATAAAAACTGTTAAAAGAAATTAAAATGAAAGCAGACGACAAATATTTCCCGCCTTTAAGAGTTAAGCTCCATACTCACTTGCTTTTCAAAGTCTATTTTCCTATAACCTTTATATGATGGCCGTGACTTTGTGCAAGGTATTTCTTTATAACTGAAAATACAGAGGCAGTTGACAATATCTGGTTATAGAATGGAATGGATGATCCTGACTCTACGGTACTTACTATTCTATTTATATCTATTTTCCTAAAACCTTTCCGGTGCACTCCAGGTGGACGAGGCGGTTCACAAATCTCTCTATAGCTGCAAGACAGTAAAGGAAGTGCTTGATTACTGAAAGACTAACCCTTAGACCGCTACTCACAACAATTATCATCTGCTGTTGCTTTTATATCTTGCCTTATTTCTCAATAAAAACATGGTTTGACAGCACTTCAGAATCATTTCCAATGGAAATGATTCTGAAGTTCTGTCAAAGCATGTTGGAAATTATTCTAAAGTGCTGTCAAGGCATGTTTTTGATGATAAAAATGGAAAATAGAAAATAAACAGCAGACGACAAAAAAAATAAGATAGCGGTCTAAGGGTTAACAACAGTTACCATATTGATGCTAATATGTGGCCATGACAGTAGAAATGGGACTTATGGGTTTTATGACCAGTGTAGCCTCTGACCAAATAGCACACTTCTGTAGCCTGGTGACGATCTATTTTCCTTGTTAGAAGCATGGCGGGTGTTTCATTGATCAAATGGCGAACAGTGCAGATCCTGATCAGACTGTGCGGATGCACAGGCTGATCTGGATCTACACTGGGCGCAAATGCCAAAAGCCCCATTTCTCCAGTCACAGCCACATATACGGACTAGAGTACGGTTTCCCCCAGGGTAGCGAGATATAACGGGCGCGATACAAAACATAATACAGTTCCACTAAACAATGGAATAACTTAGCCCCATCCCTTAAAAGTAATAGGATTAGTACTAATCTTATTACTCTTATAATGGGTATAACTAGATTCAACTTTCAATACATGACAGCCGAAAATGGACCTGAGGGCCAAACCAGGGATATTGGAATACCGGTAAGGACGAACCCTATAGTTATCAATAAATTACTTTTCACATGCTCCAAAGCATATACGGTTACACATGCGAGTATGCAGTGGCGTCAATAAACAGTATAGTGTTAGAGCAAACACTTGTGCAAGTACATTAAAGTCCCTGAGGGAGTTAGCCCCCTTATTCCACTGACCCGTCATTCCTACTCTCTCGCACTCGCTACATGTACACTCGTCGCAAATGTAGTTCTCACAGCTGAACACATATGAGACACGCCATGTGATTTTGTACCTTCGGACATCTGCGTACTTTCATTAAATACGTTTACAAAATTTACAATATTTTTCATAAATAAAGTCAAAAGTTGACAAAATTTTCAGAGCACATGCGGAATGTTATCAACTTTAGATGTCATTTAAGGAAAATATGTCTCAAATGTGCTGTGACTGGAGAAATGGGTGGGGTTTATGGGCTTTGCAACCAGTGTAGATTCAGACCAGCCTGTGCATTCTCATGCAGTCTGATCAGGTTCTGCACCCCATTCTATCAATGAAACACCTGTCATGCTTCTAAAAAGCAATATAGATCTCTATCAGGACAAGTACAGGGTCTACTATTTGTTCAGGAACAGTCAGAAATAGACTAGCAGGTGGAATCATTATTGGAAGCAGTAGCCTGCAGCTGTATGATTGGCAGATCATTATTATTTTCAATTAACCTTTATACTGCTATCTTAATTTTTTGTCGTCTGCTGTTTATTTTCTATTTTCCATTTTTATCATCAAAAACATGCTTTGACAGGACTTTATAACAATTTACAACATGCTTTGACAGCACTTCAGAATCATTTCCATTGGAAATGATTCTTAAGTGCTGTCAAACCATGTTTTTATTGAGAAATAAGGCAAGATATAAAAGCAACAGCAGCCGACAATTGTTGTGAGTAGCGGTCTAAGGGTTAAATAGCCAGGTATTCCCAAAGGTCAATATAGTGTCATCGGCCTATCTGTGTCATAATGACCCAGATGGAGGTGAACATGATGTTTAACGGTGTTTAACAGCCTGTAAACAGCTAAGGTCATTTTAGTCTGGGTCATTGGGTTTAAATCATGTGTATTTAACCTGTACTGGTGGGGAGGTGGGGGAGAGAATCACCAAATCAGAACTGTTTTTATAAAAAGCAAATAGTCCTAAAATTAGAATAACATGATCTAAAAGTAATAGAATTAGTACTAATGAAGTGACTGATATGTGGCTGTGACTGTAGAAATGCGGCTTATGGGTTATACGGCCAACATAGAGCCATATCAGTATGTGCACATGCACAGTTTGATGCACTGTTCACCATTCCATCAATGAATCGTTCATCTTGCTTCTCACAAGCAATATAAAGATCGTTATCAGGTCACAGGAGTGTGCTATTTGATGAGGAGCTATAGTGGTCACAAATCACATAGCCCAAGTATTGGGCTATGTGATTTGTGACCACTATAGCAACTCCCCAATTTGTCCAGTCACAGCCACCAATGGTTATATGATGTGAGAAATGGCAATGGCTCATGCAATGTCCTGAAAGATGAAACAGAAATGTTAAAAGGTTAAATTAAAAATGGTGTAAAATATCTCAAACTAAAACTGTTATTGAAACATGCTGTAACACAAAGAAACTAAAATGTTAATAGAACATACAATACTACAATACTATTAGAAATGATAATGTAAGGTGAAGAATGGGCCACATAGATGGGCCCATTTTTATGAATGTGACCCAAATCTAAGTATCTATGAATTTGTGGTTCAAATTGAAATGTGTATGAATGTTGTTCGAATCTAATTTTTTATGAATGTGGCCAAAATAAAAATGTGTTTGTTTGCAAATACAGGCTAAAATTTGTATAAATGTGGCCCAACTATAAATTTGTCTGCATGTGGTCCAAATCTAAATGTGTATGAATGTGGTCCAAGTCTAAATACATGTATGTATGAATGTGGCTCAAATCTAAATGTGTATGAATGTGGCCCAAATCTATATTTGTATGAATGTGGCCCAAGTCTAAATACATGTATGTATGAATGAGGCCCACATCTATATTTGTATGAATGTGGCCCAAATCTAAACTGGAATTTTGGCCCAAATTTAAAATTTGCTGCATGTGGCCCAATACTAAATTTGTATGAATGTGGCCCAAAGCTAAATTTGAATTTGAACAAGGGCATCATTATCACTAAGCTAATCCCCTCGCTGGCAGCCTTGATAATAAATTATTTGTTTAACATTTGTGCTTTACAAACAAGGTGTGGTCGGACGTGGGTCGTATGCAAAACAAAGCACCATCACTAGTCACACAGTGTGGTCAAATATTATCAAAGTCGGTGAAGCGGTTCATAAGTTATTGTAAAATGAAAGGTGTTACTAAAGCACACACGTACGCACATACATACACATGTATGTACATAGACTAATACTATAATATTCCCTTTTGCCTATCGACGAGGGGATAATGAATGTGGCCCAAACCTAAATTTGCATAAATGCGGCTAAAAAAAATCTGGTCTACATGTGGCCCAGAAAATAAGTGTATAAATGTGGCCCAAATCGAATGTGGAACATAATGGCATGCAACATAATGAGTGACATGACACACACAGATGCACAGCATGAAATGTGCAGATGCACCGGCTGATCTGGATCTACAATGGTGGCAAAACCCATAAGCCCCATTCTCCAGTCAGTGACATTTGAAGAAATGACATCAACAACGTCACAATGACGTGCTTCCTTTGACTAATCAAATAATTTTCTTGGACACACTCTCTGCTGACTCATGAGACAAGTCACTACGGTGCGACTGCATACAACTATTGGCCATAGTTTAGCTTCATTCACTATATTTTTATAAATCATTTGAGACACGCCTGTGATTTTGTACCTACGGACATCTGCGATATTTCATAAAATATATTTACAGAAAATGGGATATTTTCTGTAAATGACCCAAGTTGACACAAATTTCAGCATGTACTCTGAATTTTTGTCAACTTTTGTTAAATTTTGTAAAATGTATTTCATGAAATAACGCAGTTGTCAGAATGTACAAATGGAACATAAGAAAATGTTTATTGTCAGGTGAGCTGATTATCATGAAATAATGCTCTCATGATTGGATCCTATTGCCAAATAAGTTCTGTCTCTACACTCACTCGTTTGTTTAATGGACGGATCCAATTACATATGCATTATTTCACGACAATAATCTCACCTGGTAAGTTGAATAAACAGTACAGAATACATGACTAATTATGGACGAATTAGAATGAAACTAAAATTTGTGCAAGGAACATGTACAAATATAAATAAAATAATCATGAAATGCGGTGATTTATGGTTAGACGGTGATTTATGGTTAGACGAATACAATGGCAGAGCTCCAGCTCCAGATAAGTGTTGTATCTAAAGAGTATGACACCCCCATATTTCAAATTCAATGCGTATTTTACTTTTACAAATGTACTATTGATTTTATTCCTTATTAAATAGGGAACAAATGATAAAAAATAAAACAAATTTAAAAATTCACTTATTTGAGCTGCAAAAGCAAATTTTTCCAGCTCAACTAAGTAAATTTTCAACTTTATTACAGTATTTACACTACTCAATTTGAAAATCCATGCTTATTTTCGCATTGCTGTGAGTATTTTGTACTCCCACTTTTGATAATCGATGTGTATTCTGCTAAAATATGTGTGTAAAATACGGCAATACACACCTTATCTGGAGCTCTGCAAAGAGTTCACCTATGTGGACATGTTAATAAGGCTATCTATGCTGCATTGATTCACCTATGTGGACATGTTTCACCCATCATGCTAAATGAGAAATTAATCTAAAACTGTTAACAAAGTTTTTAAGAATCCAATAAATTTGTAAATATGTTAAAGGATTGAATGGATTATTGCAAACATCTAAAGTGATTAGTAGAAATTATTATGGAAACACCTAAAATGAGTCATGAAATATAGTTTGAATCAACATGCTGGTGAAGCCATTTTCAGCTCTTCAATATGAAGACTGACAAAGCTGAATAAATAGTAGTGTGATTTTGACCAGGCCATTCTAGAACTGCCATACCATATAACAGTGGCCAATATAATATGTTTACTATTCACTTGTGACAACTGTGTAATCTGATCTGTATACTAGTATAGCTGTCCAAAATTGCCAACCTTGGCTTGTATAGCCAGAATAAACAGTAACATTCTGAAATCGTGCCAAGTACAATTGTTCAACAGAAAACAGATTACCAGATAACGCAGAGGGTAATACAATACTAAACCGACAGTATTTAAATTCTGTATTTGTTTTTTAATTACACCTATGTTTAGATTGGCCTAGAGTGTTTGCAGAGACATGTGTCTGAATATTTTAATTAGCCGTCAACCGAGCACCAAATGTCAACTTCAGGTCACTGTGTATTGACTTATCTGTTGACATTCAAACTTCTGTCCAGTGAACAGGGCTCCAGATAAAGAATTAGTAATTGAGTAGTGTCACTCCATCATTTCTGAAGCAATTGGGTATTTCAAAATTTTAATTGGGTAAAATAAAATCACGCTACTGTTTACATATCAGCAGACAGCAATTATTGAATAGTTTGCTTCGAAATGAAAACACATCTTGGCATTTCATTAGAATTGTCTCCTTGGAGACAATTCTAATGAAATACCAAGATGTGTTTTTATGGAACATAAGAAATATATGCTATATTTGTGGTCTGTTTATTGTTTTCTGCAGCATGATAAAGGTACCACAAAATTTGTATTGCTCTTTGATACGCGCTACTTCTGATTCCAATTGGGTTTTTGGCAATTTTAATTGGGTATTTAAGCAAATATGCAGCTTATCTGGAGCAATGCAGTGAATATAAAAGTCCATCTAGAGAATCCTTTCACAAATACAAAATGTGTAGATCCAGATGAGCCAACGCATAATGAGCCGTCTCATCAGCGGATAGGATCAACAAAAATATGAAACCACCATAGACAACACAAGGTGATCAACGAGGAGTGTCTCACCCACTAAACAAGGCGATCACCACGAAGGTCAAGGTCACCAAGGTGAGTGGCAAGGTCACCCAAATGACACTAGCTGGATAGCTATCATTGTGCGGAAGCTATTTATGAAGTTTGGTAATGATATGATCAGGAGATATTCAACAGTTGGATGCATGTCCAAAATTGTTGATACCAAGGTCAAGGTCAGCCAAATTACATTGGTGGATATCAATCAATGTGAGGAAGCTATTGAAGATGATCCGACTAACAGATCAAGAGATATTCAAGATTTGGATTGATGTCCAAAATTGTTGACATGTGAGGTCAAAGTCTCCAAGGTGAAGGTCACGGTCACCCGAATGGCACTGGTTGGATAGCCATCAATGCGACAAATTTATTTATGAAGTCTTGTATCGATCAAACTAATGGATCAGAAGATATTCAACATTTGGATGTAAATCCAAAATTGTTGATACCAAGGTCAAGGTCACTCGAATGACAGTGGGTGGATGGCCATCAAGGTGACGAAGCTATTGATGAAGTTTGGCAAGGATCCCAATAACGGACCAGGAGGTATTCAACATTTGGACATTCGTCCAAAATTATAGACACAAAGGTTAAGGTCACCAATGTGAAAGTCAAGGTCACCGGAGTGATACTGGGTGGATAGATATCAATATGAGGAAGCTACATGTATCGATCATGTTTGGTAGTGATCCGACTTAACGGATCAAGAGATATGGGAAATTTGGCTACCTCCAAAATTGACGTCCGAAATTGTTGATGACACCGACAACGACGACGCAGACAGATTTGTGACCACTATGTCTCAATTTCCACTATCATGGGTGTGGGTGAGACAAAAAATTATTTGTTTTCAATCTTCAAAATCGTTAATGTCTACTACTACCTACCAACTGACGTCCTATTAACCCTTTCAACACCAAGTAACTTAATAGGATGTTCCATGCCAATGTTTCACGCTATTTCATTAATTTTGTTCATTCAAATTATCCCATTCTTCTAAAAGGGTAATCTGTACGACGTTTAAAATTATTAACAAACAGTGGAGATCCTGATGAGACGGCTCGTTACGAGCCGGCTCATCTGGATCTGCACTGTTTGCAAACATTGTCTCTATAGAGGTCTGTGGTGTTGAAAGGGTTAACCCTCAAAGGCGGGAAACAAAAATTGTTGTCTGCTGTTTTTATCCATACCGTATTTATTCTAATAGCAGCCAGCTGTCTAATATAGTATAATATAGCCCCCCATATTTTCATTCTAAATATTTTATTTTCACATAAAAAAGCCATTTAAAACATTGTTTTAAACGGCTTTTGTATGTGAAAATAACATATTTTGATCATATTTTCCAAGTTTTGATCCCCACAAATTGCATAGCCCCGGGGACGTTATTAGATGAGCATTCAAATGAGTGGTAACAACATATACTTTTGAGATGAAATAAAGAAAATAGGATTTTTTTTCCACAAAAAAGTCTCATATTAAAAACTGTATCCCGTCTTTAATGGGTTTAATATATATACCTTGAATATTTTTTGGGGTACATAAAAATTAAACAGCAGATGACAAAATGTAATTCAGTGGTTACGTTGCTAACCTCCATCTAATTATTCAGCTACTCAGATAGGCACCAAGATTTATCACGATATTTACCATGCCGTCAGTTTCAATTATTAATCAAACTCCGACCACTCATCGGCAAATTTGTACTGTACTTGACTTGAGTTGCGGACGGCCATGTCTAGCCACTACATTAACAATTAATATGCAATTATGGAAATATATTCATGTTTAATGAACTCGAGCTTATGGGAATTCAAGTTGTTGGCATCAAAAAGTAAAGAAATCTCACTGATTTCGACTCTTTTGTACAAGGTCGTTCACCTAAAATAATAAACTTTAACCCATTGAATTCAGAATGCACCTTTAATAGGGTATGAATCTATTGACTATTTTATTTTTTAATATCTCAATGAAAGTATATGTTGTGACCACTCATTTGAACCGTCTCGATGAGACGGTTCAAATGGTGGGCGCCACATATCTTTCAAATCACATATAAAGAATATATTTATGATTATCCACACACAAAATGGTGTATATCCACAGCATAACATAGGTTAAATAATTATTAATGGGTTGAAATTTGTTGATGGATCGGAATTGTTAGTTATCTGCCTACTGAAATAATTTTAATATGCAATGTATCACAAAAAAGTTCAATTATCCGTTATTAACAGTTTTCAATAATCCAAATGGCATATTAGCAGATAACGATGGGTAAAATGATATATCTATAGTACATCTATTGATATTCCATTTTGCTGGGAGAGCCAAACACAACATGGAAAATATAGAAACAATGAAGAACCGGATCAGGGGCCCGTTTCACTAAACTTTGTACGACTAAAATGTTCGTAAGTGCAAAATTATGAGTCTGTAAATTTCACATTAACACTACATGTATTTTCTTGTAAACAATTATTGGATTTACATTTATTGAGCATAGGCTGCATATGCAGCCTATGCTCAATAAATGCAAATCCATAAATTGAAAGTTACAGACATCTTAAATGTGCACTTACGAAAATTTTAGTCGTAAGAAGTTTAATGAAACGGCCCCCAGATTCCATTGATAATTACATGTCACACGTGGAAGTAAAAAATACTCACAGCAATGTGAAAATACACATTGATTTTCAAATTCAGTCATGAAAATACAGTCATGAAGTTGAAAATTTACTTAGTGAGCTGAAAAAAGTGAACAGTGTTTGCTTTTTGCAGCTCGAATAAGTGGATTTTTAAATTTGTTTTATTTTTATCATTTGTTCCTATTTAATAGAAAATAGGTGTTTGTTTGTTTATTGGTGTTTAACGGCCTATCAACAGCTAAGGTCATGTTAAGGCCGGGCTTACGGGTTCGATCCCGTTTTAACCTGCTGCACTGGGGGGAAAATCCCAAAATCAGAACGGAATATTTACATCGAGAACAAATATATTCAGTCCTGAAATTAGGCTAATCGGACCCGGTGCCAGGTCCATACCACACCAGTCACTTGGCCCCGTCCCCTAAAATAGGATTATGAATAATCGTAATATTACCCACATAAGGGGTATAACCAGATTCAACTGTAGCATACAATATATTTGTAAAAGTAAATTACGCATTGAATTTGAAATATGGGTGTATAATTTAATACTCTTTAGATACAAAACTTATCTGGAGCTCTGGAATATGCAACCTGATCTAAGACTACAAAAGGTTGCAAAGGCAAAAACACGAGATCATGCCCAATATGTTCACCCATGTATCTGTACTATAGACCACATATCCACCCATTTATTACTTTAACAGACAAACTACATGTACCCCCTGTTAGTATTCATGTCTTTTTAAGAGCAGGATTCAATTATCAAAAGCAAACTATGGCTTAATTAATATTTAATAAAGTAGAAAAGCTCAGATATCTAGTGTTTTGTGGAGTTTACTGGAATAATATTTACACGACTTTGTCGTCCTATATATCTGGGGCATATTGCACCAAAGTTTATTAGGTTTGCTGCCATATGATTGGCTGTACGTGTCAAATGCTCCCAGTGGTCAAACTGTCCAATAGTATGTAGAAACTAAAATGGCGGAGATTGCAACTCAATGCTTGTACATGTATATTAATACTCTTAACCCATTACAGACGGGATACACTTTTAGTAGTATGAACCTTTTGAGAGAAAAATATCCCTATTTTCTTTATATCCTTTGGAAAGTATATGTTGTTACCACTCATTTGAACCGTCTCAACGAGACGGTTCAAATGAGTGGTAACAACATATACCTTTATCGATGAATGAACAAAATAATGAGATTTTTTCAACAAAAATCAGAGTATCCTCAGCATGAAATGGGTTAAGAAGAACAGGGTGAGATATACTTTATATAGATATTCAGTCACATGTATGAGTCTACTGCATTTGAAACAAAATGTCATATTCTATATAGTCAGTCCTTAACCCTTTCCCTGATAGAGACGACTTTTGACGTCTCTGCAGAAGATGTCTTTTGAAAACATTGTGGGAAAAGGAGAAATTGCTTGTAACAAGCAATTTCTCCTTTTCCCACAATGTTTTCTACTCTATCAGATAATTTAACCATCATTTGACCCAGCATTTGATTCTTTTATTCAGATGTTTTCGATTTGGATGAGTCGAAATATCGCAAAACAGGGAAAGGGTTAAGGCTCAACTTAATATACTGGTATTTTATATTTGATGGCACTAACCATGCATTTACTATTTACATACCAGTACATTCTATTCTATTCTATTCGTATAAAGTGTGAATATGAAAAACCACGATTAAGATTATTTACAGCTATTTCCCATATTCGTGTTAATCTCTATAATCCACTCAGCGGTCAGTGTATGGGAAATATTGTAATCCCTGTATTGAATTGTAATACATATTGGTGCTTACACTTTATTAATGGAACTGTTTTCTCTAATAGAAAATGTAAATGAAAAGTAAACAGTATTAAAGCTATTTGTGCATGGTTGTGGGATGGATAAATGGCAATATATTTGAAATCATTAATATTTACAATAAATAATTATATTCAATCAACATACGTTGTATACATATATATATTATATAGACAATGGTATATATGATATATCACTATTGTGAAAGGAAATAGCAAAATGTGACGTATCCCCCTAATATGCTATGTGGGAAGTTAGAGATTTCTTACTTTGGCATGAACAGCACGACATTACGGAACAAAGAAGAAAATAAATCAGAAATGTTGATTTCAATAGATCTACATTTTTTGAAAACTTTCCGTCATTTATTTATTTTATATGCATGGACAGGTCATTTTGTACAGTAGAGCGCGGTAGAAATGTATACTTGTTGACACATAAATATGGTAAATACTGGAGAAATGGGCCAGATGGGATTAGTGACTATTGACCAGTAGACTATTTCACCAACATTGCAAAGTATACTTATCTAGCAAAGTATACTTTGAGGGAGAAATTTCAATTTTAGGATAAATTTATTAATTTTTATTATACTGAATTTATTACATTATCACAGCCATTATGGCTGTGATAATGTAATAAATTCAGTATAATAATTCTGCATATTTTTAATCATCAAATATATGCAGTCGTTAGTTCTATATGAAATAATGCATTTCTGGAAAAATAAATGATTACTCCCTCAAAGTATACTTTGCTAGTAAAGTATACTTTGCAATGTTGATGAAATAGGCTACTGATCAATAGCACACTCCGTAACCTGATAACCATCTACATGTATATTGCTTGCTAGAAGCATCGCGACAGGTGCTTCATTGATGGAATAGCGAACAGTGCAGATCCAGATCAGACTGTGCGGATGCACAGTCTGATCTGGATCTACACTGGTTGCAAAACCCATAAGCCCCGTTTCTCCATTCACGGCCACAAATATGAATTAATGAGCATCAGGAATGAACTTGATTAACAGATTATTGAATATTCATTGGGTGGTATTATTGATATCGGTCAATATGGCGATAATGATTTCATTCTGTGGCACTTCAAAATGCAAAATCAGATAAACAGCAAAATGCTACAGTAACAACATACATTTCTGTCCATAATTAACCCTTACACCGCTATCTTATTTTTTTGTCGTCTGCTGTTTATTTTCTATTTTCCATTTTTATCATCAAAAACATGCTTTGACAGCACTTTAGAATAATTTACAACATGCTTAAAATTTGAACCCATTACATTCCGAGGCTAAACCCTATTTCGCTCCAAAATATAACTATTGTCTTAACCCTTAGACCGTTACTCACAACAATTGAAATGATTCTGAAGTGCTGTCAAACCATGTTTTTATTGAGAAAGAAGGCAAAATATAAAAGCAATAGCAGACACCAATTGTTGTGAGTAGCGGTCTAAGGGTTAAGACAATAGTTATTTTTTGGAGCGAAATAGGGTTTAGCCTTGGAATGTAATGGGTTCAAATTCAAATTACAGTGAAAGCCAACCAAATGACATGCACAGATTTTCCAAGGTTCAGAGGAGGTTGGCTCCACAATACATGTCTATGCATGTTGTTAAACTGTTTAACAATACTAGTGTTTAAAGGCCCATCAACAGCTAAGGTCAATTTAGGTCAGGTAAGCGAGGTCGAATCCTGTATTTCACCCAAAATCAAAGTTTAATATTTATATTAAACAAATATATATTCAGCCCCGAAATTAGAATAACCTGATCTGTTACCAGAATCACTAAGCTCAGTTAAAAGCAACAGGATTAGCACTAAAATTAGAACTCCGTCTTATACTGGGTTTAACTGGATTCAACTCTTATGTACAAGAAAGCCAAAATACTACCTGAGGGCCAAGCGAGGGATATCAGGATTCCGGTAAGGTTGAATCTAATCACTAACCCTTTCAACACCACAGGCCTGTATAGTGGTATTGGCAAACACAGGCCTGTATAGTGGTATTGGCAAACACAGGCCTGTATAGTGGTATTGGCAAATAGTATAGATCCAGATCAGAATCTGCACTTTTTGCAAGTCATTTTCATATTTTTAAGAAAAAAAACACACCCTCTTTTCCTAAATGGACTAGTCTGAAAATCATTTTGTGACAATTGGATCGGTCCGGAAATTAACATATAAAATGCCATTGCAGTTACTTAGAGGTGAAAGGGTTAAATTACCATTCACATGCTGCTAATTAACCTGCCTCGAACTGTCAAACTGTATCCTTGTGGGAATTTTCTTCAGATAAACAAAGCCAACAGTGGCAAGTCACAATACAAGACACAAATACAGTGCACACTTATTGATTCTGGTAACGAGATACACTCAGGTGTGGCGCTTAATGGAAAAGATGATCAGAATTATTGGTAATTTGCGATGCCGTTCACGTTTACAAGATCCATAACAACATTACTTGTACGTCATCAGGAGATGTACGTTTCTCTTCACATTGTGCAAAATTGTCAGTTAAAATTTATTTATTTATTTGAAGGTGTTTGTGACAGCTATGGTCAATTTAGGCCGGGTTAATGGGGTCGATTCCCATATTTCACAATTACAGAAGGTTAGTGTTCTGGTGCCGTCACTTAATAGCCACATTCCATAAACATAAAAGAAAATTACCTGCAAAAAAGTGCAGATCCTGATGAGATGGCTCGTCACGAGCTGGCTCATCAGGATCTACATTATTTGCCAATACCACTATACAGGCATGTGGTGTTGAAAGGGTTAACATTTAAAACATTTTACTATTCTTGCAAGTTATTACACCACCCACCATGCAGACTTTCATGTCACAATAATAATTCCAGCACAAAAATATTTACACAATTCCCTAACATTTGATTGGCCCGTAGCAAGTCTCTGTCCAAAATTTATATCCCAGTAAACTCCCACGCCGAACTACTTTTACAGGTGCGCTGTCAGTGCTGTCAATGTAAACAAATGGCTGCCGTCTGTCAAAATAAACACATTTTCTTGATGAATTTATTTAAAATGCTAGAATTATAAGGAATGAATGGCCTTTTTGTTGAATTTATCGGGGATATAAACTTGGAAAAGTCGCGGGAATACTGGACGAGGCCTTCCGGCCTTCGTCCAGTATTCCCGCGACTTTTCCAAGTTTATACCCCGATAAATTCCACAAAAAGGCCATTCATTCCTATAGTGAATGATCGGCTGATTGAATATCATTTCATGTGCAGTTAATACAACGGAGGTCATAATTATCCAGACGAGTGACTGCGTTCAACCAATCAGCGCACTGTAATATGGGAAATTGCATATTTATTACACTTAAGATATTACCACATCAAAAGATTACATCCATCAATCTCTGTTCTCTATTCATTAAGATAATTGATTGATTGATTGATTGGAGTCTTATGCACTTTCAGACAAATAGCAGATTGGAGAAACTCCGGGAAACTTCTCAACCGGATATACGCACACACACGGACGGACGTCTTCGCGAGAGAGCATATGTTGTGTATTAATTCAGTTTTCTGGGTATGCAATAAGAAAATCTTCTATTGTTCAATATACGGAAAAAGCAACAGAATAAATGAAATTTACAGGTACCTTGTTCTCAGTACCAAATAAATGACCTCATGTGCTCGAACACACACACAGACGGACACACAGTCCAAACACTTTAATATACCAACACTGGCGGTATAAAAAGCATTACATACTTAAATGATACCGGGCATGGAAGGTGTTCGAGTCAATTACCAGCCTTAAATATAAGCCGAATGAATGATTGAATAAATGATATGTTAACTGGGGATAAGAGCCATTGCAGTCAAACACTTAAGCACTGCAACAAAACTTAAACATGGAGGCCTAAATATATTTCAACTTTAATAGTAATGTGTACAATGAGTAATTCACAATCCTATAGTAATATATACCTACACACACCAGTGACAATCAGATCCACCGCTAAATGAGTCCCGTCTCAACAAAACGGGCCCAAATTTGGTTGGGGCCAGTCCCGATTAGTTACCTACACTCATCAGGAACTAAACGGTGGATTCAACCGATGTTTTGTGAAACAGATGGCAAACAATGTAGACACAAAATCAGACTGCGCATATGCGCAGTCTGATCTTGGATCTACATTGGTTGCGAGTGATATTTTTGTCATTTTTCTTAAAATCACATGACAAATCGGAACCTTCAGAATATGAATGCTATCTTGTACACCATTATACAATATTGTTCCATTATACAGTAAACTCATATTTCACGATACCAGCCAACACTTGGGAAAATGTCTTATCGCAACTACGGGTATTGTGTGAAACCCGTGTAAAATTAAAGGTCTGATATTTTGTAAATAATATAATAATTAAGTCCACAAAAATATGGACCACGGCAACTTTGAAGTATGTTTCATTGTCAAGTAACAGTATATATACAAGGAAAGTTAGAAATCATACTAAGATCTTGCATACTATGAGAGTTATGAATGGCCAACAAAGCAGCATAGACTTATATCGCTAAATTGTCAAAGAACTTGAACCCAGGACCTCCCACTTATAAGGCAGTTGCTCTACTGATCGAGCTTAACCCTTTGAACCCGAAAGCGTTTATGCAAACAGTGCAGATCCAGATGAGCCAGCTCGTAACGAGCCGTCTCATCAGGAAATGCACTTTTTCAGGAAAGAAATTTTCGAGAACAAAAACACACCTTTTTCATAAATGAACTAGTCTGAAAACCATTTTCTGACGGTTGGATTGGTTGCACAGTTAACATATCAAAATGTTTCCAGTTACTTAGGGGTGAAATGGTTAAACCGGGCTCAGATACACATCTTCTGTCTTGAGTGAGTACATTCAAGAGTAAAAGAAGTGACGTCAGTAACTCCTCCTCCAAACTGAAATTTGTCTCCAAATTTCTCATATTGCCATACACATTACGGGACGCAACTCCCATACGATCTATGACACACGGAGTTACACTTTTGCAACTCTAATGTGTTTACCGGTACTTGTGTTTGCCTATACACACACGTGTGTAGTCGAACTAAGTATACACATCTGTATTATCAGGGTGGAACAAGAAAAGACAATTCAAAGCAGTAAAGTAACATTTTATTATGTTTAACTAGAAAAAGTCGATGGCGCGCCATCGCAATATACCCACTTTCCCCAAATGCTAAGTCCGAAAGGGGGAAGTAATCCATGATGGAGGGTCGGATAAAAAATCCGAATTCACTTTGCGCATGTGCACATGATAACGAAGCTACATAGCAAATATGAGGCGCGTAGGTATGAAGGTGAAAAAGTTTTTCGAGTTACAAGGAAAAAGGAAAAAATGGGAAATTCTGAGTCGGAAAGGGGGAGGTATAATCGATGATGGAGGGTCGGATCAAAAATGGGAATTCACTTTGCGCATCTGCACATAACGAAGGTACATACTAAATATCAGGCGCGTAGGTATGAAGGTGAAAAAGTTTTTCGAGTTACAAGGAAAAAATGGGAAATTCTGAGTCCGAAAGGGGGAGATAATCCATGATGGAGGGTCGGATCAAAAATCCAAATTACACTTTGCGCATCTGCACATGATAACGAAGCTACATACCAAATATCAGGCGCGTAGGTATGAAGGTGAAAAAGTTTTTTCGAGTTACGAGGGAAAAATGGGAAAAAAAAAAAAAAAAAAAAAAAAAAAAAAATAAATTCTGAGTCCGAATAAAGGGGGAGATAATGGGGGCCTATGATGGATGGGTCGGATGAAAAATCCAAATTCACTTTGCGCATCTGCACATGATAAACGAAGCTACATACCAAATATCAGGCGCGTAGGTATGAAGGTGGTGAAAAAGTTTTTCGAGTTACGAGGAGAAAATGGGAAATTCTGAGTCCGAAAGGGGAGATAATCCATGATGGAGGGTCGATCGGATGAAAAATCCAAATTCACTTTGCGCATCTGCACATGATAACGAAGCTACATACCAAATATCAGGCGCGTAGGTATGAAGGTGAAAAAGTTTTTCGAGTACGAGGAAAAAATGGGAAAAAGAAATTCTGAGTCCGAAAGGGGGAGATAATCCATGATGGAGGGTCGGATGAAAAATCCAAATTCACTTTGCGCATCTGCACATGATAACGAAGCTACATACCAAATATCAGGCGCGTAGGTATGAAGGTGAAAAAGTTTTTCGAGTTACAAGAAACGTGACGGACGTACGGACGGACGTACGGACGTACGGACGTACGGACGTACGGACGGACGGACACCCGTGACGAAAACAATATACCCGTTTTTTTTTACAAAAAAAGTGGGTATAATAAATAAAGCATGTAAACCGGAAATTGGTGTCAAGGAAATCACCTTTAACACTTATTCAAAGTTTGTTTACACAGGTAAATTGGCGCCGCGAATTCGCACTTGGAGCGCAAACTGACACTTTGACTTAACAAGAGTGAAATACCACAAATTTCTGTTTTCTGGACCTAACAATTAGTTTGAATTGGCGAAAATTCGACATAACGGTTGCCAGTTGAAAATAATAGGATTTGATACGGGACTTGGACACGAATTTGATGTAACGAGGGAAATCGACGTAACCGACTTTAAGTAAACGAATGTAGACTGTACTCCTCTTTTTCCAATTTTATTCGCTTATCATTTTTCAACGACTCATTGGCTCAAAAAAAGTAGATAAAATACTGTACATGTATTTGACTGTTTATTTGATACTAAATACCATTATGGTTTACTGCAGAAAAATCCCCTATTGTCAAACTCATGTTTCATTTTCCACCTCCAGAAGGCACTGACCGACGACCCCCTTCCCCCAAAAGTAAAAATAAAACACTTCTAAGTATAACGTATAAACATTGCGACACTCTTTGTAGTGGGAAACCAGATATTTATATGCGTTTCCTAGAACAACTTGTGTCTGAATATCTAGTGTTATTACGGTACCATTATACCAAGTGTTGGCACGCACTGTACAGTGTAAACGATAACAATAGTAAACATGGGTAATAATTCTGCACAGAATCAGGCTTCGTTAGCTTTAATTGTCCGTTATTGACAATCAATAAACGGAGACGTAATATGTGCTTAAATAATTAACAAGGTTATCAGGCAGTGCATTTAAGGTAAATACAGCATGCAGTGATGCTCCTTTAGTCACGGACAAGCGCGATGTAGTAATTATAATGGTTGCTGAACACCAGGGATTTACAGTTTTAGAGTACATTATTTTTTTCATTTTTCAAATCTTGGTGAAATCATGAATCTACATGTTTTCTTGAATCATTGTGATGATTCTAAGAATGTACAATGTCCATGTTTATCATTAATCCATTTCATGCGACTTTCATATTTCACAAGCAGAGAAGAAAATCCTCTTTTCGATTTATCCTCAAAAGTATATGTTGTGACCACTCATTTGAACCATCTCGCCTAGACAGTTCAAATGAGTAGTCACAACATATATTTTGATGCATAAACGAGGAAAATATTTATATTTTTTTGTCAATAACATAGTGGACCAGCAGCAATGAAATGGGTTAAACTTAAAAATGGAACACACTGCCATGGGGTCCAAAGTCGCGCTGGGACCTTTTTTCCTCAGTTGAGTGATTTCTCCTAGCATGACTTCGGACCCTTGGGAAAACAAACATGATATCTGGAACACCACAGTACATGTACTACCTTGATACCGGTACTCGGTTTCGCTCGTATTTTTTATAATCAGACGACGCGTTGTTCACAAATTTCCTGCAATCGAACTCGTTCATTTCACTTGCCCGTTGCATGCGACTGTGGAAGCTGGATATACTGGCTCCGGTTCTTGACCGATGAACGGGAAAGTCGTCATAGACGGCCATAGCAATCGTGATGTCCAGCAACTTCTTTTAAATTTTATTCACGACTCGAAACTGAATATTCCCGGTAGTACAGGCTATGTATACTACTGCTGATAGACCATATTCTGGTATCTCCATAGAAGAACTCTGTATTCATTAGCATTCTACATCGTATCGTAGACGTAATTAAAGAAATGAACATGGCGATGAGAAATAGGTGTTTGATTGATGGATCGATTGATGGATCGATTGATTGTGCGCAGAGCTCCAGATAAGGTGCGTATCGACATATTTTACACACTTATTGATGGTAGGTAGGGCTGTATACCGAATATGAAGAGAATCGGCCAACTACTGTAGAAGTAGTTCGCCGGACAGGGAAAATTGTCTACTGACGGACGGACGGACAGGGTAAACACTATATGCCACTGACAACTATCATTGCGGTGGCATAATAAAAGTCTTCCTCGCAATGTACAATCTGCGGATAATTTTACATACTTTAAACTTGAATGATTTTGATTTTAACCCTTAGACAGCTATCTTATTTTTTTGGTTGTCTGCTATTTGCTGTCAAACCATGTTTTTATTGAGAAATAAGGCAAGATATAAAAGCAACAGCAGACGACAATTGTTGTGTGTAGCGAGCGGTCTAAGGGTTAAATTTGCATTGTTGTAAGCTGTGTATTCTGATTTCCATAAAGATGGCAACATAGTTAGACTTCTGGACATGTCATATTCCCACCCAACCATGGAACTGTTTGGCTGTCTAATTCCCGCCTCCTTTTTACTGTCTAATATCACATTTTTGATTATGGTGCCTGCAAACTTTTGCAAGTTCCCTTTTGTCAGGCATAAACATGCAAACTCCAGATAACGTGTGGATTGGTGTACTTTACACACTTACTTTAGCAGAATACTCATTGATTATCAAAAGTGGGAGTACAAATTACTCACAGCAAAATGTGAAAATACGCATTTATTTTCAAATTGAGTAGTGAAAATACTGTAATAAAATTGAAAATTTACTTAGTTGAGCTGCAAAAAGCAAACATAAGTGAATTTTTAAATTTGTTTTATTTTTTATCATTTGTTTCCTATTAAATAAGGAAGAAAATAAATAATACATTTGTAAAAGTAAAATATGCATTAAATTTGAAATATGGGGGTATAATACTCTTTAGATACAAAACTTATCTGGAGCACTGAACTTGTGTAGTATGTGATTGGAGAGCTGGGGGCCGTTTCACTAAAGTTCTTACGACTAAAATGTTCGTAAGCGCAAATTTAGAATCGCCTGCAAACTTCAATTGATGGATTTACATTTATTGAGCATAGGCTGCATATGCAGCCTATGCTCAATAAATGTAAATCCAACAATTATTAACACGAAAACATTGTTAATGTGAAATTTACAGACTATCATAATTTTGCACTTACGAACATTTTAGTCATAGAAAGCTTAGTGAAACGGCCCCCTGGTGCACTCATGCAGCCTGATAAGGATCTATACTGTTCTTTAAATGCACAACCGGTGTTTCACTGACTGAATGGCGAAGAGTGCAGACCCTGATCAGACTGCGCTGATGCACAGGCTGATCTGGGGCTAGACTGGTCTCAAATGCCATTAGGGCCCATTTCTCCAGCCACAGCCCCATTTAGGCTGTCATAGGATAAAAACAAACATTTGAACCTTTTATAGATCTGAATGGTCACTCTGCCAAACAGATGATAGATTGCGATAAATGACAAACAGTGAAGTCGCTGGTCAGATTGCACTGGTTGATCTATAGCAAATTTCACCAAAATTGCTAAGCATACTTATCTACTTAAGTATACTTTGAGGGAGTAGTAATTTATTTGATATTCATATAGAACTAACGGCTGCATATATTTGATGATTAAAAGTATGCAGAATTATTATACTGAATTTATTACATTATCACAGCCAAAATGGCTGTGATAATGTAATAAATTCAGTATAATAAAAACTAATACATTTATCCTTAAATTGAAAATTTCTCCCACTTAGTAAGATAAGTATACTTCGCAATTTTGGTGAAATTGGCTACTGGTGCTACAAATTATGTTGGAAACAACGACAATTCCCTTTTGAAAGCCGACGACAATTTTACTATCTCAGAAGCATTCTTCGTCTGTCCGTCATTTCATCAATAAAATAATCAATGATGTCTGAGCAGTTACCAAATAATTTAAGAAGCCACACGCACAGAAAGAAAATATATAGAATTCCTTTGTAAATGTCAAAGAGACAGGTGAAAAACACATAGTAGCAATGGTCAAACTGTTTACAAAAATACCTTTTAGAAACCAGTGAAAGATTAGAGAGATAAACATACAGTTACCGAATAATTTAAGAAGCCACACGCACAGAAAGAAAATATATAGATTTCTTTCGTAAATGTCAAAGAGACAGGTGAAAAACACATAGCAGCAATGGTCAAACTGTTTACAAAAATACCTTTTAGAAACCAGTGAAAGATTAGAGCGATAAAAATAGCCAGGAAAACCAATAATCACCTGATCACAATGAAATGCCAATCTAACAGGGGCAAATTATCACTGAGCTTAATCCCCTCACTGGTAGGCTAGCCTTGATAATAAACTGTATGTATAAGTTCCAAAATCAGAACTGAATATTTAGAATAAAAAGAAATATATATTCAGCCCTGAAATCAGAATAATCCTGATCTGATGACATGTCCTCGCCACACCAGAATCACTTGGCTCCCTCCCAAAAGCAGTAGGATCAGTAATAACCTTATTACTTTTATAACCAAACATAAACCAGGCAAATCGCGATGCCTATAAGGAGGAACCCATACCGTTAATTTACGCCGTCGCATTCGCCCGACCAACTGCCCACTTTACTATAATTCGTATGAGCACGCCAAGACATGTTTGTGTGTTTTTAAATCATGAACAGACATTATCAGTGACAAATGACAACGAAATTGATGACAATTAAAACATATCAGTGTTTGTTGTGGGTCTAGTTAATAGCAGTTCTAATGCATGTCATTTATATGTGTCAAAACCATAAACTTGGATTGTCGTTTTGAAAGTATCAGAGCTCCAGCAGCCTATTTCATCAACATTGCAAAGTATACTTTACTAGCAAAGTATACTTTGAGGGAGTAATCATTTATTTTTCCTGAAATGCATTATTTCATATAGAACTAACACATGCATATATTTCATGATTAAAAGTATGCAGAATTATTATACTGAATTTATTACATTATCACAGCCATAATGGCTGTGATAATGTAATAAATTCAGTATAATAAAAATTAATAAATTTATCATAAAATTGAAAATTTCTCCCTCAAAGTATGCTTTGCTACTAAAGTATACTTTGCAATGTTGATGAAATGGGCTCCAGATAATGTGCGTATTGGCATATTTTACGCACTTGTTGAGCTGAATAAGCATTGATTATCAACAGTGGGAGTACAAAATACTCCGACACATCAATGTGAAACTATGCATTTATTTCAAATTGGGTAGGGGGAGGAATACTGTACTAAAGTTGAAAATTTACTTAGTTGAGGTGCAAAAAGCAAACTTATTGCAGCTGAAGTAAGTAAATGTTCAACATCATTACAGTATACATAAGTGAATAAGTAACAATACACTCAAATAAATGAATGTTTAATTGTTTTTATGTTGTTTTGATCATTTGTTCCCTATTTAATAATGAAGAAAATCAATAATCTATTTGTAAAAATAAAATACGCATTTAATTTGAAATCAGGGGGTACGATACTCTTTATGCACAAAGCTTATCTGGAGCCCTGAAGTTAAAATTCAATTTCTAATGTGTCTATATATCTTACGACAACTCCTTGTGCTCTCGATTAAATTAATGATTTATTATTCAAAAGTGACCCGATATGAACTATATATTTATTAACTGCTCGCAAAAGTTGATATTCATTGCCTAATTTAATATGTATTTAATACTAGTGTTCATTGAAGAACGTCGCAGAGGGCAAAGCTATCGTAAATTTTCAATGGAATGTAATTACAAAAATTCTTACAATTTTACTCCCCAAGCTATTATCATTTCAAAAATGTCACAAGACCTGCAGCAATGAAATGAACACTTACAACAAAAATGTCACAAGACAAATGCAAAAAGCAAATGAACTGAACTTACAACAAAAATGTCACAAGACCTGCAGCAATGAAATGAACACTTACAACAAAAATGTCACAAGACCTGCAGCAATGAAATGAACACTTACAACAAAAATGTCACAAGACCTGCAGCAATGAAATGAACACTTACAACAAAAATGTCACAAGAATGCAAAAAGCAATGAAATGAACACTTACAACAAAAATGTCACAAGACGTGCAGCAATGAAATGAACACTTACAACAAAAAGCCACAGATAAACATCAAATTCAGTTTTCATTTTCGCTATAACATTTTAATATCTATGTTGAATTAAAGAAGATAAAACATGCATGTTATTTGTTCTTTACAATGCTCCCATTCAGATGATTCTAAAAAAGCACCTGTGTCAGTTTTCTATGTAGAGAGTATATTAGTAAGGAAATATATTGCTTATCTTTTCATGTGAATAAGCTAGTTCAAATAGGTGACAATGGCACAGTGCTCCAGATAAGGAATTAGTAATTGAGTATCGTCACTCCCATCATTTCTGAAGCAATTGGGTATTTCAAAAATTTAATTGGATAAAATAAAATCACACTACTGTTTACACATCCACAGACAGCAATTATTGAACAGTTTGCTTTGAAATGCAAACGTGTCTTGGCATTTCATTGGAGACAATTCTAATGAAATACCAAGAAGTGTTTTCATGGAAAATAAGAAAATATGCTATATTATTGTTTTCTGCAGCATGATAAAGGTACCACAAAAATTGTATTGCTTTTTGATACTCGCTACTTCTGATTTCAATCGGGTTTTTGGCAATTGTAATTGGGTATTTAAGCAAAAATGCAGCTTATCTGGAGCCCTGATGCCACATAATATCTACTAAAATCTTACATAATTGATCAATTTAATCCCTTGGCGGCTAAATACGTTTAATGAATTACGTGCGCGCGGAAAAGAAATCGGACACTAATCGCCAATTAATGACATAATATTGATACAATTCCAGAAACGCAGAAACACGTTTCCACACCATTCTAGAACATTCCCACATCTAGCCACCGGATATTACAACAAATCAATTGGACGGGTTTCCTCACATAAAGTATAAATAATTTAAGTAAAACAGATAGCAGACCACATAAGTACACACAATTACCCAGCATAATCAATTGTAGATCAAGCACCCGCCACTAACATTCCAATCAGACATGTACTGATGAGCTTTGAACCGAACAGTAGAGGTGAAGTTAATTTATTTATTTAATGTTGGTTAATGCAAGTTTACTGAGTAGAATCCCATATTTCACCTGTGGGGGGGGGGGGGGGAATTGCAGAATCACTTATCCCCAGTCCCTGAAAGTGTTAAATTTACCCTTCACATGCTCCCATACAAACAAAATTGCTACCCCGCTACGCTATCTCTCCATCTCTCCATATCGTAGGCAACTCTTGTAGCTAATGCTCTCCCAACTCCTGTAGCCTGATAATTACCTATATTGCTTATACATTATACATGTATTGGTGTTTAACAGCCTATCAACAGCTAAGGTAATTTAAGGCCGAGCCAATGGTTCGATCCCACATTTAACATGCTACATTGAGGTGTTGGAGCACCTATATGCACAGGCTGATCTGGTCACAAATGTAACAAGCACCATTTTTTCGACCACAGCGACATCCCATACATCTACATGAACAATCGGCCATAATTATGACATGTTGCTAAACATAATTCTGGATTGTGTTAGGGTTAACAGTTTTCTAAACAATTTATGAAAAGTGTTGTTTATACATTGTCAAAGAGAACTTATATGTTCCTACAGGTGGCAATAAAAGCAGATTAGCAGGAGCTGTGAAAACATTAAGCAGGTGAAATAACTGTTAAATTAACCCTTAGACCACTACACACAACAATTGTAGTCTACTGTTGCTTTTATATATTGCCTTATTTCTCAATACAAACATGGTTTGACAGCACTTTTTGCCTTAAAAACATGTTTTGACAGCACTTCAGAATCATTTCCATTGGAAATGATTCTGAAGTGCTGTCAAAGCATGTTGTAAATTATTCTAACGTGCTGTCAAAGCATGTTTTTGACGATAAAAATAGAAAATAAACAGCAGACGACAAAAGTTTAAGATAGAGGTGTAAGGGTTAACATGACAGTACATGAAAACAGACATTATGATTAACTGGTGTCTGCGACAGTAAATGGAATGTAATTGCTGTTCAGCTTTATAAAATGCTGTAACCATTCATTTGAACCATGCATACAAAACCAGTAAACACCTTAACCCTTACACAGCTATCTTAATTTTTTGTCATCTGCTGTTTATTTTCTATTTTCCATTTTTATCATCAAAAACATGCTTTGACAGCACTTTAGAATAATTTACAACATGCTTTGACAGCACTTCAGAATAATTTCCATTGGAAATGATTCTGAAGTGCTGTCAAAACATGTTTTTAAGGCAATATATAAAAGCAACAGCAGACGACAATTGTTGTGTGTAGCGGTCTAAGGGTTAAGCAGGTGAAACTAGAACTATCACAGGAGTGATCATAATACCCCCACAAAGAGTTGGACTTACAAATAGCTTAACATTAGAAGAGTTTTATAGGTTTGAATAAAAATTTCATGATCATTATTTAATGCTGGCCTTAGAGATGTGTGACATTGACCTTTTACCTGCGTACGTGGTCAATGAAAACGAGATAATCTGAAAACGTTTGAAAATTCATTCATCAGTTATAGAGGATCTTACACGAGTAATGGATTAATATGATTTTGATTAAAAACTCTGTGCCGAGTTTGTCAAGAACGCAATGAATCAATTTAATAAAAATATAAAAAATGGCTAAGTTAAAAGGATGATATTTTTGTAAAAAAAATATTTGTTCGGCATAAAAAGTGTGTATAGTTTCAGATCAATCCACTGAATGGTTTCAGAGGAGTTGTGTACACAAACTATGCAGTTTATCTGTCTGCCGCCTGCAATAGGTTTGACCTTTGACCTTCAACTGTGACCTTAACCTTGGATGTAGGTGCGTGGTTATTGATCGCGACACACCTTCTCATCCTGAGAAACATTTGTGCCAAGGCATTTGATAATCCATGCATCGGTGTAGAAGATATAGAGCGGAAGGGAATTTCAATAGGTTTGACCTTTGACCTTCAACTGTGACCTTGGACGTAGGTGCGTGGTTATTGATTGCGACACACCTTCTCATCATGAGAAACATTTGTGCCAAGCCATTTGATAATCCATGCATCGGTGTGGAAGATATAGAGCGGAAGGGAATTTCAATAGGTTTGACCTTTGACCTTCAACTGTGACCTTGACCTTGGACGTAGGTGCGTGGTTATTGATCGCGACACACCTTCTCATCATGAGAAACATTTGTGCCAAGCCATTTGATAATCCATGCATGGGTGTAGAAGATATAGAGCGGAAGGGAATTTCCAACAGACAGACCGACAGACAAAAGCTGACTCCTATATACCCCCTCAAACTTTGTTTGTGGGGGTATAATAACTTTAAATCAACATGACAGTACATGAAAACAGAAATTAAATGGGTTCTGCTACTGTAAATGGCATGTAATTGCTGTTCAGCTTTATGCTGTGACCATTCATTTGAACCATGCGTACACAATCAGTAAACACCTTAAACTATCAATGTCCCTTAAAATATAAGAACCTCGCTATCATTTGAAACAGAAAAGGGCACAACTATTTGCAGTCTCTGCGAAACTCGTCGGACCGACAGAGATATCCGGGTAAAATTGCTGCCGACCGAAGCCTTACTTACATGACTGATATACATAAAATATTCGCGGAGACTGAAATTTTCCAACTGAATCTTCGACCTACATGTAGGCACAACACTGGCACTAACTGGAGATTATCACATTTTTGGCCACTGTTGCTCCTGACCTTCGAGCACACTCATGCTATCTGATAGAATATTAGATAAGGATCGGATCTATAATGTTAGATATCAAATAATGACAAGTATTCCCTGACTGATTGACAAACAGTGCAGTCTCGGATCAGAATGAGTGGATGCTAGACATAAAGCCCCAGACACCCATACCAAGGATGAACTACGGTCCACGGATGGCCACGGATGCCCTGGAGGGTTCGGGGTTCACCACCAGGACCGTCCGGGGAGCTGATCAAATATTTTGCGAGGAACACGGTGCATGTACAGTTCTACTCTGGTGATGCTACGGATAGGCAAGGTATAACTATGGAGGTCCGAGGTAGACCGTAGTAGGTCCGTAGTATATCTGCAAAACATGAAGGATTCAACACGGTGTTCATAGTGTCACTACAGATGGTCAAGATTCGTCCCAGACGGCCCTGGCAGCACTACAGATGCACTATGCTGCTGCCACGATCATCCCGGTGCCACTACAGTGACACACGCCAAGGACCGTCGTAGTCGCTGTATTGATACCACGGGGTGGTTCCATTTTCAAACATATATTTGGAAATTCTTTTTGGTACATGTAGTGTTCAAATGAATAAATCGGTGATATACATGTAATTGAAGACTACGGATACAATAATTTTTATTGAAAAAGTATGATATTTTTTTGTATTTCTCTATAAAAGTATATGTCGCTACCACTAATTTGAACCGTCTCGTCGAGATGGTTCATATGAGTGGTAGCAACATTACTTTCTGACAGAAATAGAGAAAATAGCGAAAAGATTCTCCAAATTTTCATATTTCAGTAATTGTATCGGCCTATTAAATGTTAAAATAATCCTGTGCAATACACAGGACAAATGAATATGATTACAAATACACAGTAATCCAGGATCATGTTATTATAATCCTGCTACACAAGGGAATCATCCATATCAGGCCAGAGTAAGCTGTATTTAATTACTAACTTGTCCTCCTCACGTTCAAAACTACTGATATTTTTCAGCTAATTGAATGGGTCAGTGGAAGAAGGGAGCTTAGCCGCCTTATTCCACAGAGCCTTTCCATTTAAAAAAAAATAAAAAATTACAGATGGCTTGTCATAATTGCAACCTTACGTCTAAAATAGATGGTAAAACATGATTTAGTTTTTTCTGCACAATTTTCTCAAACTTATATATATATACGACAAGCATTTAGCTTATTATGATGTACAATTTGGTCTGTTTTACACAGTTCTCCATTCATCAAATAGTTCTAATTACATTTACTGAAAATAGTGAAAACATTATAGTGCTAAATTCTAAATATTCAGCAAAATGTTTGTGAAATCCTCCAAAATAAAATTATTCAATAAATTTTAATATAAATTATTCTGGTCAAATGAAATATAGCCCCAATTGTCATGGATTCGTGCCTTCTCATTGATTCATGCCCCTAGAAAACAAGTGAATAAGCACATTCTAAGAATTATTTTAAAAAGGTATTTTAATTTTTTCCCCACGGTTTCCTAAGTTACAGTTACATATAATTGTGAAGTTACAACCTATTGTGATTTTTCTACATACTTCCTTAATCCGAAGAGGGTCTGTTCGCAAATTATGTATAAAATGTGATATATGTTGATTTATAGGTGAATCTGGACTTCACCATATTTAAATTTGATGCATCTGAGCAGCAACACTTCTTTATTGTATGAGTGATCAACGAATGTCACTAAATGTGCAAATAGTTGTAGTGCACGAACCTGATGAGAAGTTCCAAGATCAATTAGGTGACTTGGGTGGGTTATTTCTAGGGACTCTAAGACCTGCACAAACAACAATTTTGGCGAATTCCTTATGTGCACTCACAGTCAAGTGTTTGAACGTTATGTTGATGTATACATTTTCAGGAATTAATCAGAATATAACACACAATATGAATTTATGTGCTTAGGGGCACGGATCCATGAGAACAGTGACTATCTACAATAATAATGTACAGGGCATTTACAGTGTCCTTCACATACACAAAAATAAAAATATATGTACCTCAAGATTGTATGTAATAAAATGTTGCCTATGAATCAATTATAAACATTTTAGATTGATTGACCTATGTTCTTGAATACTAGTTCAGTATATAGTTGTGATTCCAGTCATTGGCTTCCGCTGCAGAATTGCAAATCAGATCCGACTCGCACTTTAGTAGTTAATTGTGAAATATTTTCTACATTTTTTAAATGAAATGAGTGTCAACATTATGAAACTAGTCGAATAGCATAAACTATCTTATTCAAGTTGCTCTTTATTTTATTTTATTTCTCCATACATAATTTAGTCCCTTTCTCATGGATCCGTGCCCCTAAGCACATAAATTCATATTGTGTGTTATATTCTGATTAATTCCTGAAAATGTATACATCAACATAAAATTCAAACACTTGACTATGAGTGGACATAAGGAATTCACCAAAATTATTGTTTTTGCAAGTCTTAGAGTCCCTAGAAATAACCCACCCAAGTCACCTAATTGATCTTGAAACTTCTCATCAGGTTCGTGCCCTACAACCTTTTTCACATTTGAGTGACATTCCTTGATCACTCATACAATAAATAATTGTTGCTGCCTAGATGAATCAAATTTAAATATGGTGAAATCCAGATTCACCTAGAAATAAACATTTATCACATTTTATGCATCATTTGCGAACAGACCCTCTTCAGATTAAGGAAATATGTAGAAAAATCACAAAATAGGTGGTAAATCACAATTGTATTTAACTGTAACAAATCCATGAGAATTGGGGCTACTATTAAGAGGAAACAGGATTGGGCTACAAAGTTTTTACATTTGTTACAGCCTTTAATCCCAATAATCTTCACTCATTAAATGTTGCTGTGACTGTTTGGCAGCCATGCCACCAACGAAACACCGGTCATGCTTCTACCAGGCTACAGAAGAGTGTGGTTTAATCAGGAGCTACACTGGTCACAAATCCCAGTGCCCCGTTTCTCCAGTCACAGCCACAAATTGTTTTTCAAATGTAAAATCGGTTTACCTTCAGATGACGACTTGACATCAAATAAAAATTATAGAATTTGCATAATACATATGTTTTTGTACTTACGGCAATGGTCTGAACTTGTCATTGGTAGCAGCAACATAGTGCTCACCATCCTTAATATCCTCGACAGATCTCAATCTGGTGCCTCCCGTTGGAGTAAATATGTTCCGGACATGACCTGGATGCTTACGATTCTCTAACAACGTTTTGGTAATCTCATCTTTAACACCATCAAACGTTCGGATTCTGTTAGAAATGCACAATTTTGATCCTGGGAAAAATCCATCCCCATTCAAATAGAAAACACATTTTGGACTGTGTTTCAAATTACGGGTTTCAATCGGCGCATAAGACGCTGGTGAATATGATTGAGACATTGTTTCGCCTGACGTGTAAACACAGAAGCAGAGGAATAAAAAATGTATCGACAACAAAATGAACTGTCACACTTGAATAAGGCACTTTCTCCGTTTCTATGAACCTGTAAACAATCTCAAGCCAACCGCTGTCTCCATTATTGCCGATGCATTGTGGATCTTGACCTTTGACACGCTTCCTTAGTTACCACATATCCGGCTACTTTCGATTCGCAGTTTGTTGTTGTTGTTATTTATTTCACATTTCTAAAAGTTCACAGTTTGCAGTTCTCGACCGAGAAATTCTGTGTAAAACAGACAATATAACAAACGGATTTAATCAATAGCAATATACCGTCACCGAGAAATATAGTTAGTGACACCCACATTGGCCTACAACTCTCAGAGCATGATATAGTCTCGCAGTATTGGCTATTGGATATATCTATGTGTCTGTGCATGCAACACGAAATGAGGCTTATGATATCTATGACCAGCCTATTTCACCAACATTGCAAAGTATACTTTTCTAGCAAAGTATACTTTGAGGGAGTAATCATTTATTTTTCCTGAAATGCATTATTTCATATAGAACTAACGACTGCATTATATTTGATGATTACAAGTATGCAGAATTATTATATTGAATGTATTACATTATCACAGTCAAAATGGCTGTGATAATGTAATACATTCAGTATAATATTAAAAAAAATTAATAAATTTATTCTTCAATTGAAAATTTCTCCCTCAAAGAATACTTTGGTAGAAAAGTATATTTGGCAATGTTGATGAAATCGGCTACAGGTATAGCGTACACAGAATGATCAGGATACATTTTAATTATTGTTTGTTACAATGCAACTCGAATTTCATGGCTGTCACGTAGCGCAGCACCCTGCCAGAAAATTCATGTTAGTCAGAACGCATTGTATGTTGAAAAGGCCATATATCATGATCTATACACCTCCTAATTTCCTCTCAGTCACATCCGCTTATGTATTGATCATTGTTAAAAGCACTGCGCCTCAGATATGCGATGAACTAAATACGCAGAACAATAACGCAATTAAATACAGCCTTTAACTTCATTTTTTACTGAACTATTAAATGTATAATACAAACAAACATATACGGAAATTAGACAGCCATACAGTTCCTCGGGCGGGTATTTTTTTTTACAAGACGACAGTGTCTGCCTATACTATCTATAGACATGTCCCTAATGGGAAAAAGATGCCGGGCGGGGGGCGGGAATCAGACATTAATTCAGAGTGTCAGGCATTAGACAGTCGATTTGAGAATGTGTCAAATTAACATTTAAGTTTCCCACGACCCATCCGCCCGAGGAAGGAATTCATAGGACCAGTGCGTTAATTGGTAATCAGATTGATATACATTGTACGTATGAAAGCGTCCTGGTGCCAATGCTAAAATATATTTATCTCCTACTTAGGAGATACTAAGTCCTTATTATTATCTCCTAATTAGGACTTACTATCTCCTAATTATCGCTTATTTTCTCATAATTAGGACTTAGTATCTCCTAATTAGGAGTTAGTATCTCATAATTAGGATGTAAAACATTTTTCTGCATTGGCACAGATAGTAAGTCCTAATTAGGAGATAGAAAGTCATAATTAGGATATACTAACTCTAATTAGGAGATAATAGTCATTAATTAGGAGATAATAACGTCCTAATTATGGGATACTAACGCCTAATTAGGAGATACTATCGTGTACATGATACGAAAACCGACAATTTGAACATTAGAGAAAAATGCCAGATTTTACTGATCGTCTAAGTAAATAGTTGAACACATCGACAGTCTATATCCCATCAAGAATGGGCAAATGCAAACAAATGCCGATTATCATAATCTAGACATGTGTGCCCAAAGCCGACCCACGGACAGATCAGTACGGGAGCGAACATAATCCACGATAGCATGACACAATATTCGTGCATTAATTTACGGCAGCACATAATGGATTGTGTACGTTGTCCTGATATAGAAATAATCATGCACATGCGCGGACCCAGACAGGTCGTGTCCGACGCACGTCCCCTATAAAAGTTGCCAAGATTTAGATTTTAACCGGGAGCAGACCGTGGCCGAGGGATAACACCACCAGACTGCCACGCTGGCGGCGACCCGCGTGCGATTCAGAGTTCAGTTTCAGGGCGTCAGTATTTCTGAGATAGGCCTATTTTGTATTTCCTGCTCTACTAGTCATTTCGGATGGGGACTTTAAAAGGCAGTCCGTGTATCAGATTTGAAGGAGAGTCTTGGAACGTTAAAGAACCAGATGGGCATATTCAAATAAGAGCTAGGTCCTCTGGGGCCAGTTTCCTCTGTATCCACCTCCTTCCTTTCTCCCCTTCTTGGGAGACGGCATGCACGGTCATCGAGCCAGTGCCGTCGTAAAATCCAAGACTTTACATTTTAGATTTTAACCAATTTTTAACGTGGACATGTGTGCTTTTATTTCTCATTTACAATTGAGAATGCACGCCCTTTCTAAACCAAAATCCAAACTAATGCGATAGAATCACGCGATTTGATGTAGATGTTCCGTCTCAACTAAATCTTCTAGTGACAGAAGAAATATATTCGTCGCTAAAGATGGTAACACACATATTATGAACATAAAATGTTCAGTGTGAACATAAAATGGCCAACTGCAATCATCTTTGAATCGATACTAGTCTCCGTAAATTGATAATACAGTGAAACCTATCTAAACCGGACAACCACGGTAGGTCCACAGGGTGTCAGGCGTAGAGAGGTTTCACTGTAGATCAGGCATTTTATCATTCTGAGCCATAGTTGTGTGCTATGCGATCACGAACACACATTATCACCTGAGATAAATTACCAAGAAACGCATCAAAAATAAGAGCACATGTGTATTCTTGGTGTCCGGTTTAGAGAGATTCCACTGTATACTGAAAGTATGACACGTCTCTTTTCCCATTGATTAATTAGTTTGTTATATAGATCTCTAAAGCCATACATTCATTTCCAGTTTTTCGTGTCAATTTTATTATCTAAGTTATAATAACTATATATTGGTCATTCAGAAGTTTGGTTCAAAGCGACAATACGGCAGCATTTGCGCTTTTATAAGAAATCTTACAGTGTACATATTATTATATAATTGTATACGAAGTGCACGTAAAGAACGCCTGGCGACGTGTTTGTAAGCACGTCTATTTAGCAATGACGAAACTGGATAGGTGGCTGTGACTGGAGAAATTAGGCTTATGGGTTTTGCGATCAGTGTAAATCCAGATCAGCCTGTGCATCCGCACAGTCTGATCAGGATCTGCACTGCTCGCCATTGCATCAATACGTCACCCGTCATGTTTCTTACAAGCAATATAGATCATTATCAGGATACAGGAGTGTGCTATTTTATCAGGAGCTACACTAGTCGCAGGTGTCATAAGCCCCATTTCTCCAGTCACAGCCACATATGAGGTATCTAAGTTCAGTACTGTATTTTTCAGACAGGTGAATACCGCATAGCCGGGATTGTAACATGGTACTCACGTACAGTAGCGTAACCATTTGTCGGGATTACCCCCGCATCGGGAATTTTCGTAAACCGCATTTGTCACTAATCACGGAAATTTTCACTGTCAATTTCCCAAACAGTTTTTGCAGAAGACACCTATCTGTCAATTGGAGCAAAATGTTCCACATCGCCCCAATGCATGTAATGTTTTAATCAAAATTGTTAAAATACCTTCAAAATGTTGTATTTCAGCTATTCCAACTTTTGTTCACTCATAAACGTCATAATTGAAAAAATATTTATAAAGCATTGTTCTGTCAGTCTGCGTCACTGGATTCTTTAGCCATTTTGAGAAGTCAAGGTCATGTAAAGACAGACTGGTAGCTGTCAAATTACCAGAATAGAGCTTCTCATTATACTGGGGGGTATTATATGAAAAACAATATAAAAAAAACAACCTAACACAGAATGATATTTGATTACACAGATGTAGTAGAGTGTATTGTTCTGTTGATTATAAAAATGCTCAGGATAATTTGCTATATGGCATGTCAAACGTTGCTATATTACATATCTATTTTATTATTATTGTATGTTTGTTATTGTTAATTCAATGTTTCGTTAAATTGTTATTCAATGTTTCGTTATTGTTATTCTATACTTCGTTATTGTCATTGTATGTTTGATATTCTTATTCAATGTTTCGTTATTGTTATTCAATGTTTAGTTATTGTTATTCAATATTTAGTTATTGTTATTCTATTTTTGTCATTGTATGTTCGATATTCTTATTCAATGTATCGTTATTGTTATTTAATGTATCGTTATTGTCATTGTATGTTCGGTATTCTTATTCAATGTTTCGTTATTATTGTTCAATGTTTCGTTATTGTTATTCAATGTTGCGTTATTGTTATTCTATACTTCGTTATTGTCATTGTATGTTCGATACTACAGTTTTAGTAAGTACAAACATGTTCCGAATATTTATTATGTCTCCCCATCATGGGCCAGGGGATTTGCCTTCGCCGACTGTGCGTACACCATTGGTGCAGTGTAGTGGTTCCGGAACATGTTTGTACTTACCAAAATTGTCGTAAACTAAGAGAAAGTGTGACATTCCTTGTTATTGACAATATTGTGGTAGCATTTTATGTAACCTCGATTCGGAATACGCCTGTAGTATGCACCATAATGAATATATGGTACATACACATTCAATATGTGCATTTATGGAGGTTCTCCATGGTTTGCCGTATGTGTGGTATGTGTTCCATGCTATTTTACTATTTATTAATATGTACATGCACTTGTAAATATGTTCCATTCATTAAATGTATGCATTAGCTCTCCTTGATGGAGGAAATAAAGAATATATTATGATTATTAGCCTTGTGGTACTATTATTGTCATTTATGACTGGCAAAGGAAATAGTGGAAAAGTGTTTACTGTACACTCCTCGGATAATTTAGATAACTATTTTTACACTGTATCGATGGTGCGCCGCAATACAGGATGAGAAAAAAAACCCAACAACAAAAATCCAGATTCTAAGGTCACAGTCTATTTTCTACAAGCGCCTGTATGATAATACGTTAACAAAATGGACGACATGGAAACAAGCGGGACTTTGAGATACATCTAGTTTCACAGCACTTTTACGATAAGTTTATTGTTTTAAAAAGTTTAGAATAATTGTTTTATATGCTTATATCTCTAGTAACTGGCCAACGAAGGCTTATTATCCAGAACCTAGGTAAATCCACTGTACATGTACTAAGGTAACCCGAATGTTCTGCCTGTAACGCAGCGGCACGGCCAACTTATAAGTCGCTATACTTATGTTACAGACAGACACATCGGGTTAGTACTAATAGTCAAATAGTATTAGACATAAAATCGCCAAAGATCGGAAAAAAATAAGAAGAGCTGATTTTTTCAGTGTAGGTCTGGAATATCAATAGGAGAAATATATCAAAACTCCCCATGAATCCCACTGGAGCTTAATTCAGAATTCAAGATGGCGTCCAAGATGGCTGCCATAAATGTATTAAACACATAAAGGTAACATTAATGAACATATTCACACATATGGCAGCATATCACTGAACAATGCATATACTAACATTTTCAATAAGTATCAGTCGCTTAACCTTTCAAATATCCAAAATGGCTGCCAAGATTGCCAATAACATATGTAAAAGTTACATTTTCTTCACAACATAATATTATTATATGAATTGATTTTTAATTGTCTTGGAGTTACATTCACTATCATTAAAGTTTCAATAATTTTATATTTGAAATAATATGGCGTCCAAGAACTTGAAAAAGTTGTCCAATATGCATACAGAAGGCCACAGCCCATATGTTGAGCCCGCCTAGGCTGTTGTTAGTCCGGGGGTGTATTGATAGTCCCAATATTTAGTGATCGTATCAGGGTGTATTTATGTGGTTAGAAATACATGTATATGGTACATAAACGTTGAAGTCAAATTTCGTAAAACCGTTAACGCAAAATAATTTGATATTGACCTTGTGTAGGAAGGCCAAATGGATGGTCTACGGAATCATGTATGGATGGTAACAAAACAAGTTTGACGTTTCATGTTGACGCGACTTTGCGTTGCAAATCTACGTATAAGGTATTACAAAACGGAAATTTTGTGAACAACGTTATAACACAATTTGATCATGATTATAGAGATATAAGCGATGTTACTTTTCGGACGGACTCTCCCACGGGCGGACATACATGTGTCATCATGACCACTATGTCTCGCTTTCCACGATGGGCTCGACAAGCAATTACTTTAGCATATGTCTATCTTCTGGAATTAATTCACATTAACTATATATTTGATAAAATAAAGCATATTGCAATACTGTATGTAAGATCCATCTAATTCAATGTGGCCTCCGATATGACTGACAAAACCTGCTAATTTGTATACTATATTGATCTGAAGTAACAAATTGTGTATCTTCCTTTTACCTTAATTACATTTATATACGAGTACATTGTAGACATAACGTATACATTTAATGTGAAATAACTAATTATTTGTGAGGAAAAATGTGTAGTTTTGCCTGCCATCCTATAATTGTATGCTATTATGATATTGTCATATCTTATATTTTAACATATATATATATATTATGTATTATAATACATAGCATATGTTACTAATCAAAGGTTAGATAGCATATAACCTTCTCAGGTGGTTACCAGGAATATATATTGTTTACAATGGTGCAAGTTATATAGTATGTGTAATGCATATGGATTGCACGGCAATGCAAACATTATATAAGTACACACTTTGTAGAATCATGCAAGACTATATGGAAGTATGTGACACACTGTCCAGGTCTTATTCCATTGAAGTTTGTTGTTGACAACCGACGTTTAAAGAGTCTCCTGTCAGTGGGACCATGTTTACACTAACTGACAAGCTGTGGGCGGTTGGCTGGGTTAGTGGTGCGGGTCATCCTTACTGCTTTTCACAACCGAGTGTGCACACAGGTGGAAGACTCGGACCTGTGACACACACAAAAGCCCATTACAAAAAAATCCATTACCCCCACCCATTTGGTCTCATACAGTACTAACTTCTATAATAGAAGATAATACTGTATGAGACCAAGTGGGTGGGGGCAATGGATCTTTTGTAATGGGCATTATTTTTGTGTCACAGGTCCGAGTCTTCCACCTGTGGGTGTGGAGGGCGCGGGGTGGGAGAGGACAATTTATTGTTTCTGATTTTGGGGAATGCAAATAACATTTATCAGGGTGATATATCTGATATCATTTTAAAGTACATTTGAAGAGATTTATTAAACGTCTTGTAGAGATTCGTTTTTGTAACATAAACCAAATGCTAAAACGGTCTAAAATAGGAATGCACTACAAGTATTTTAAATATGAATATTCGAATAGGTGACCCGGACCTTTTAAAATTGATTTCTTAAAATTTCAATTTTCAGGAAAATTTAATTTGATACAATACCATTAATACCATGTTAACATGCTCAACGCAAAATTCTATTTTTAATAACAGTAACATTAGTTGTATTACGACATCTACAATTTTAAATAAACTGCATTTCAGGTTGGGTTGCTATTTTATATATTTTATGAGATATAGTATTATAGAATGTTGCCCTTAGCAATTGCTGCCAAGGAAACCGTCCAGATTATATGATGAAATTCGATCAATGAGAATTAATTCATCTCTATATCTGTATTACATTTTTAGCTTGCAATTGATACTTCTTTCGATATAATTAGTCACCTATATGATGCGGAAAGGTAAGCTCCTTAACCCTTACAATGCTGACTTAAATTTTGTCGTCTGCTGTTTATTTTTTATTTCATTTTTTCTCAACAAAAACTTGGTCTGGCAGCACTTTAGAATCATTTCAAATGGAAATGATTCTAAAGTGCTGCCAAGCCACGTTTTTCTTGAGAAAAAGACAACATATGAAAGAACAGCAGACGACAATTTTCGTTTCCCGCATTCAAAGGGTTAATTTCTGTTATTGTCGCATGTGTCAGCCAAAATGGACCTTGCGACTTTTAAAGGTACATGCCCAAGCAGTAGGCACAAACTGTTCTTTATAGGAATTAAATGAGAGAATAATTGTGTCACTATTCCACCAGTTCTAAAAATTACAAGTGTCCGCTATACAGATATAATCAATTAGTACTATTTATTTTACTGATAGTGACGCGCGGTGATATCAGGCTATTTTCATATACAAATGAGGCATGATATGTTTTCATTATTTATACTAATTAAATGTGTCCCCTGAACAAATTATATTTTCGACAGATTATCAAGTATGATCATTGTACATCAACAAATAAATACAGATACTAAATAGTAATGTCCGTTAACATTTTAAGGAAACACGGTTATCGCCCCTGATATCAGTGTGTACATTTACGGCTAATATAAAATGTGTAATGATGCCAATCAATACGTGGAATAACGGTGAATGAATGTTTATTTTGCCAGAAAATGTGTCAGATGATGTCTCTGATGTAAGTAACAGTTTGTGCCTACTGAGTGGGCATGTACCTTTAAGACCACCGTTGCTACGTATCATTCTGCAGGGAATATACTGTTCGCTATTTTCAGTAAAGGGGATACTTTATTCGCTACTCAGAAAATACTGACTCATACAGTCAGCGAAAGAACAAGGTCCTTATTCACCAGTGGAACTGCGCGTAATGACCCTTTTTAGCTTAAATTGGCTCTTGGCTTGAAGACCTAAACACGGGCATTTGAGCCCAAAAAGTGTCAGGCCAATGGCCGTTGGCCCGTTTGTTTCCGAAGTTACTAATATGTGCGATACAGTCGAAATACAAATGTATGTGCATTAATTGAAGGAGGCGATGAGGCTGTTAATTTAACCTAGCTAGGTGTGTCGAACTGCTGATCCAACAGTCGTGGGTTCCAGCCTCACTGGAGGCGTGTGTTTGAATAAGAAGCTTTATCCACACAGCTTCCGTTCACCCAGCTGTAAATGGGTACCGGCTAATTACCGGCAACATCGCTTGTATTTGAAATTGTATGTACAGTCGAACCTGTACTAAAGACCACCTCCGAATAGCAATCACCTGGCTGAAAAGGCCACAGTTGTGTTGTCCCAATGACACAATTACTATATAAATGACCCTGCGAATAAAGACCACCTGTAAAACAAAGGACAGATTTTTCATTTCCCATGGCTGGCATTTATTCACATCCACATCTATAAATAAATCCCACCAAAAGGGGTTGAGATTAACCCTTTCAACACCACAGGCTTGCATAGTGGATTTGACAAACAGTGTAGATCCAGACGAGCCGGCTCGTGACGAGCCGTCTCATCAGTATCTGCACTTTTTGCAAGTAATTTTCATATTTTTGAGAACAAAAACACACCATAGTCTGAAAATCATTTTGTGACGATTGGATTGGTTGCAAAATGAACGCATCAAAATCCATTCCAGTTACTTAGGGGTCAATTAAAAGGTTAACGGGAGGTAGAGAAAATCCTTACCCGTAGTTTCTCCCCATCCGACTGTATTTGTCCTTGGAGACGACATATTCATGACCCGCTTCGATTTCATCCAAGGCTCGAACCTCGGATCCGTTCGGAGTGAATACTCTCTTGTAACATCCGCCTGTTCTGTTGGGGACCTTTTGTGTGAGGAATTCGCAGAACTTGTCGAATGCTGGCGTATCGTGTGGGTTCAGATTGATCACCTTTCCATTCATGAAAGGATCTCCGTTCACGAATACCGTGATCCTCTTTCCCTGGCGTTCTTGCGGAGAGTACATCATTGCGTTTGAAAATCCGAGGTGTGATGAATAAACAGCAGAGTCAAAATCCGAGACAACGATACCGACCTTGGAAGAATCACAAACGTTACTTTTCCAAATCAACTAAGTCATAATTGTGTTGAATCGTTAAAACTATAAGAAAAAAAAGTAGAAAACTCAACCATAACGTCCCGTTAGAAACCGAAACGCAGTGTATTATGGGAACGTAATTGTCAATGACGTTCGTGATCAAACAAACGCTTCAAAGATTTTCTTTGGAAACGCGCATACACGAACGTCACGGAAGATCGACACTTTTATTCACTTTGAAATACAAGCCTTTGATAGTCCAATAGGTGTCTTACATATTAATCTTTTCAGGTGTGCTAAACTTTCACATTCTAACTTTACATAATGTTTACAGTATATCAATCACATAATTATACACATTTACTACACCCAGACAGGGATATTAGAATTCAATGTTAGATCCTGACAAAAACATGTGCCTAAAATCCTCGCCACTCAGCCACAAATTATCAAATTATACTAATTGGAGCGATTTCACCAATTTTTTGGGAAATGCGCAACACATTTAAAGGTACACTAGCTAAGGTATTGTTGTCACAATTTCTTTTGAAAATACACAATGAGTTAAATGCTGGAATATATATACCTGTATAGCATATATACAGTGTTATTTTATATCTTAATACATTTGTGTCGATATTTATGAATACATATGCAGCTAACTTCGATACCAAACACAATATGTTCAATATGTGTATTAATATTATAACGTATCATGTTATACTATTCATTGGCAACAACTAACTTTAATTCTTAACTACAAAATAGGGTTCGAGTGCGGAGTTCACCTCTGCCACAAATTCATTGATCACTCGTCTTGAATACAATGGCTGATCTGAAGTATTTATGAGTTTGTGTCAATATTTTTTCCATCCGATAAGCGCAATGATGTAAGATTAGTAAATACAGTAGATAAACTGTGCCTAAGGTTCTAGACACTCTCCAGACAGCTTCTGCATAAATCATAAGAAGACGGAATGCACCGCATTGCACAATGTACACACTGTATTCAATAGCTGTGATCACGAACGCCAACTGCACACAAACCTCATATGTGGCTGACTGGAGAAAATAGGCTTATGGGTTTTGCTACCAGTGTAGATCCAGACCAGCATGTGCACCCGCACAGTCTAATAAGGATATGCACTGTTCACCATCAATATCACCCGCCATGATTATAGCACTCACTATGGATTTTATCAGGTTACTGGAGTGTGCTGATGGTCAGGAGCTACACTGGTCGCAAGTCCCTTAAGTCCCATTTCTCCAGTAACAGCCACATACACGTGTTTCTTCAAAAAACAGGCGACAGTGTAGATGGATGAGGATGGGCTGCATGCAGGCCCGTACGCAGGAATTAATTTAGTGAGGTGCGTTATCGACGGCGCAAAGGGCCAAACAATTTGTTTGCACATCCACGTACAGACCTGGGCCGATTACACATTTTACCCAAGAGTAACTGGAATGGATAAGAACTACGGCGAAATTTTGAGTACGGCACGTCGACTACTCGTCCCGTACAGTATTTCGGAATCGGACAACCTCGTATAGTACAGTTCTGCTATGATTCGTTCGTCAGTAGTACTAGTGCCATACATTAAAGGATAGCAACTGTTGTGATGACCATAAATGACAACAAAGCCGACAGTAGCGAATATTTCGGATATAACTTTGTGTAGGCTACACTTGTAAATTTAACCCTTAACTGGAATGGATTTTGATATGTTAATTTTGCAACCAATCTAACCGTCACAAAATGATTTTCAGACTAGTCCATTTATGAAAAGGGGTGTTTAAGTTCTAAAAAATATGAAAATTACTTGCAAAACGTGCAGATCTTGATGAGACGGCTCGTCACGATCCAGCTCATCTGGATCTACATGTTTTGCCAATACCACTATACAGACCTGTGGTGTTGAAAGGTTGTCGTCTACTACCAGACTACGCAGATCATATATGACTAGATTGGGTAGAAAAGTCATGTATATTTCCATGGTATTAAGTCAACACTTGTTTGCCACTCGTCAGCAACAGCAATTCTTATTGAACAGAGATGTACGCATACGTATATACGATCGTTTATACATGTACTTTCAATCTGTGTAACTTTGGCCGGCGAATCGGAGTTTATGGCATTTGCTACCAGAGTAGTCCCAGACCAGCCAGCACATCCGCGCAGTCTGATTAGGGTCTCATGCCACAACCACATTAACTGTCTGTTTCACGAAAGCTGCCCACATTTTACGGTTATATAGACAATTCAAAAACAATATTTTTGTTCGCTAATATTAAATTAAAGGAAAATTTAAGAATGAGCCTTCTTTTAGAATGAGCAAAAACAATTTCCCCATGTTAAATCCTGGGGATTTAACATGGGGATTTTGTTTTGAATTTCAGAAATACTGGACCGATTTTTTAAATTTAACTTTTGTTTTCTTAGTTAGATCATATCCAAGCTATCTAGTCAGGTTTCGGATTCAATTTCCAAAATTTTTCGTTTTTTGGCTCCTCCCACACTTCCTTACCACTTTTTCCCCCATGTTAAATTCCCATAGACAAATCAATTTTTTGTAATAAAATCAATATTTGACCGAATTTCACGAAATAAAACGAAGGCTCATTCTTAAATTTTCCTTTAATTTATTATTATCCAAAAAAATATTGTTTTTGAATTGTCTATATAGCCGTAAAATTTTGGCAGCTTTCGTGAAACAGACAGTAATTCAATGACGTTAAATAACAATGAAAATCATTGTGAACTACTGACTTTCGATTGATAAATGTGGTGTCAACTTCTAAGGACACTGACATAAATAATTACATATATGTGGCTGTGACTGGAGAAATGAGGCTTAAGGGTTTTGCGACCAGTGTAGATCCAAGATCAGCATTTTGCAAGGCCCCATGTCCATGCATGACAATGGTATCTCTCTCGAAAGAGGTTCCACTGTAAGACATGTGAATATGACACTACTAACTTGAACTGACATATAGTGGCTGAGACTGGATGAATGGGGCTTATGGGGTTTTCGACCAATGTGTGTGCATCCGTCATGTTTCTAACAAGCAATATAGATGGTTATCAGGGTACAGGAGCGTGCTATTTGATCAGGACCTACACTGGTCATAAATCCCATAAGCCCTATTTCTCCAGTCACAGCCATATATATTGAGACAGGATAACACAATTTGAATTTCCTCTTTTTTGCGGATGTTCATCATAGAAACGGATCTACAGACTATGTTATTATCTACTTGTATGCCATTACAGTGGAACCCCTCTAAACCGGACACTCGGGAAAATATAGATGTGTACCATAGATGTGACCTTTCATGATTGCAAAACACTATAATGTGTCATGAAGTGCTCAATTGTCTGATTTACAGTGGAACATCTCCAAACCGGACACCCTGGGGACGTCCCAGGGTGTCCGGTCTGGGGAGGTTCCGCTTTACTTCTTTGGACGTAGACTTACTCCGTCCCAGGTCTGAACCTTATATTTACGTCTTACCTAATCACTGGAATATGGCTGAAGATACAGTGAACCCTGCTCTGGGAATGTCATCTCTATCGCATCGCCACCGCTTTTTATTTCGAAAAAAAAGTAACTATGATCTGTAAACGATGTTGAAAGTAGACATTAATTATACTTTAATTAAATATGGACTACTAAACATCTTTGAACTCCATAGAGGTAAAATATTACCTTTTAAAAAAATATTGGTTAAAATTTGAATATACGATAAGGAAGATTATCCAAGAGTACATACCATGAATGCGTCTTTTATTGTCGTTTTCAATGGGATATTGGGTAGAATCATCATACGTACGATTGCGCTTAGTCAGTCTGTAGCTAAGCATACTTATCTGGCTATGTATACGTTGAGGGAGTGAATCATTTATTTTCCCCACAATGCATTATGTCATATAGAACCACAGGTGATGGGAACAACTAATCTGATAGTCTGTTGTTACTTGTATAGATACACCAAGTAAACGGCACTGAGACCCGGACTGGTGTATTTTCACAAATATTAAACATCAAATGGAATAGTAAGGTACCGATTTCTATCATATTAACAGATTTTTAAAAGGCACGTCTTTCACTTCGTAAAGTTCGTTGTTAACCTTTAATATACTATATATACACCGTCATGTGATTTTTCCCCGTCACCTGTGTATAGAACTAACGACTGCATATATTTGATGATTAAAAGTATGCAGACTTATTATACTGAATGTATTACATTATCACAGCCAGAATGAGAATGGCTGTGATAATGTAATACATTCAGTATAATACAATTAATACATTTATCCTTAAATTGAAAATGTCTTACTCAAAGTGTAATTAGCAGATACGTATACTTTGCAAGTTTGGAGAAATATGCCACAGTGTGTGAATAGTAGACAGGGATGGCTATTTGGGATCCATCACGAAATACAAAGCACGCTTCGTCCGCCTGTACGAGCAAATGATCCGCGGCCGTAATTGAAGTAAAAGTGAAAGTGAATGGGTGTAACGTCCCAGCAACAGCTAAGGTCATATAGAAACGGGACCACAGTTAAAAGTCACATCCGACAGTCCAGTGGGATGGAAATATTATGTAAGTAATGTTCACGCAACAACATCTTCTATTGAAGTCTAACGCCATATTCCTAGCCCACGGCACATCCCTCGTACTCGAAGTAAGTTATCACGCCCACATTCCCGTACCATGTCTGGGGGCCGTTTCACTAAACTTTGTACGACTAAAATGTTCGTAAGTGCAACATTATGGTAGTCTGTACATTTCATATTAACAATGTTGTCTTTCAAACAATTATTGGATTTACATTTATTGAGCACAGGCTGCATATGCAGCCTATGCTCAATTAATGTAAATCCATCAATTGAAATTTCCAGACTATCTTAAATTTGCAATTTTTAGTCGTACGATGTTTAGTGAAAAAGCACCCCCCCCCCCCCAGGTTCTCATGACAATCAGATGAAGATGAAATTTTCTTATAGCATAAACTAGGACCCAGTTTGAACCTATCTCAATCAAAGTACTGAAAGTACTGCCACCAGAGCCTGATATATTAGTTCCATAAAATAAGAAAATGAATCTCAACGTATGGACAAGAGGATAGTGTTTGAAATACGAACAGAATTCTATCTCAGAATATTATAAATTGATACACCGGTTTTGGTAAGGCAAAATTGAGAATTCCCAGTCCAACAGGGGGTGATAATTTATGACACACAACAAGCATCAAGTCGCCAGCTATTACGTGCCGGACGGATGGACATAGGCAATGAACCATTTTTTTCTTCTAAACGTGGGTATAAAAAGCATTGTAAAGCGGTAACTCTTACCATGTTTCGTCAAAATTAGTCTGGTAATTCATGAGATGGTGTTGGAAAATGCTGTTTGAAGAATGTGAGATATTATTATATGGCTGGCTCTATTCAGTGAAAACGTGAGTTTTAAAGAAAAGAAGAAATATATTGGCCCGAACTGAAGACCCTTATATAGTAACGCGAGCTCACTGCCGATTGCGCTATAGCGGCTGGCGTCTATTGATGCATTTCTAATGTATGTTACGGTACCCATGGTACCCCGCCCGATAGACAGCCGCATTTGTTCTAATTTACACTACCATCAAGTTATTCAAACTGTTTTCGAAATGTTTCCAGAAGAACTGGCTGAACATATCAGGGAAGGGCTGGCAGTCTAGGTTACTACATACTTTCGTAAGACCAGTGAGCTTTATTTCATCAAAATCGATGGTATAATAAGCAAGTTATTAAAATAAATGCTACCCAAGTTATTAAAATAAATGCTACCCGAGGCGAAATTTGACAACTAGCTTCGCTCTTGTCGATTCTCCATCGCCATTTTCATTCGAGTTGACTTAATTGTCAATCCTATAATTATACATATTAGGAAATCGTAGTAAAATATGCGTGTGGAAAATGACGTAACATACTGAACTGTCCAATGACAATAGCATTGATGTGATTGGGGCCGATTTGTCGTTGTTCCGGTTATCCTGAGTCGATAGAAATAATTCTTAAATGTTCTTGTCTAATTTCAGCAAATATCGCGTTCTTCATTCAAAGGATCGTAAATTAATAAATTTAAATACAGATTTGTTACGAAAAATAGTAAATATACGAGCTTCAGTGAGCATGTTTTGCAAACAATCTTCCGACTTTGGGAGAAGTTGGATATGTAAGAATACACCATGAAGTCTGTTTTGTCTGCTTTGGACGCAGAAGGTGCGAACTGCTCAGTATTTCACCAACATTGCAAAGTATACTTATCTAGCAAAGTATACTTTGAGGGAGAAATTTTCAATTGATAAATTTATTAATTTTTATTATACTGAATTTATTACATTATCACAGCCGTGATAATGTAATAAATTCAGTATAATAATTCTGCATACTTTTAATCATCAAATATATCCAGTTGTTAGTTTTATATGATATAATACATTTCGAGGGAACAAATTATTACTCCCTCAATGTATACTTCGCTATATAATTGTAATTTTGATGAAATCGGCTCCTCGGGTAAAAAGGCTCGTCAATCCAATTGCGTAAAGAACATTGTTAAAACGGAAGTATAACTAGCCAGGCTGATAAATACCACATGCTCAATGAGAGCCTCACAACGGTTGCCTACCATTACAGCTTATGATATCATATACACCTTTCGTAGTTAAATACTTGACAACTACTATCTATTCTATTGCGAAACGAATTAAAGTTGATATCTTTTATTAGCTTAATATATATGCTACCCGCCGCGATAAAAAGTATTTATCTTTTAGTGTGTGGGGCCCGTTTCACTAAACTTCGTACGACTAAAATGTTCGTAAGTGCAAACTATTGATAGTCTGTAAATTTCACATTAACAATGTGTTATTGTAAATAATTATTGGATTTAAATGTATTGAGCATAGGCTGCTGCTCAATACATTTAAATCCATCAATTGAAATTTCCAGACGATCCTAAATTTACACTTACGGACAATTTAGTCGTACGAAGTTTAGTGAAACGGCCCATCGCATTGGCAATATACATTGTGACCTCTCTAAACACACCATCATAGGGATCCAGTTTGCTGAATTTTGTGGGACTTCAGTTCACTGTAATTTATATTATTATATGACAGAAGTCCAGCCAATGGGATTGCCCAATAGAGGGTCGCATGATTGCGTACATATATGCTATTCACCTAAATATCAGTCTCGGACTCGTCTCGTTTGCGAGACCAGTCCGAGAGTGATATTCTAAATGTAATATTGACTTAGATGAGCGAGTCATTGGTCACGCAACGGAAACATGACACGGTTCAACGACGAGCCAATTGAACAAAACTACGCAAATAGTATCATCCAATCAGCAACAAGCTTACAAACGTACTTCGCACTTGACAGAACAACAATGGATGCAAACTGAAGCAAGCTTGTACATAGATGTCAGTCGGATTTCAGCAAAACCATAAGTCATATAATAAAATAAGTATTGTCTTTTGAGTCGGTGTACACGAGATGTACGGACCTTCGAAAAGTCATATTCACCTCGGACTTCGGCCTCGGTGAATATGCCTTTTCTCAGGTCCGTAAATCTCGTGTACACCTCAATAATTGTATAATGTTCCAGGCGCTGGGTCCTAGACATGCATATAAACAGATGAGTAATTATATTAGTAAACCGTTGATATAGACTTACATCGTGTTTCCGAGCCTACTTTTAGATATGGCTCGCCTGAAAAAAATGGGATGAGTAAAACAAATGTTTATAGACAATAGTTCTTAAAAATAACCAGAGTTGCAAATTTTCTTGAATAAATGGTTACTACATTACTGTATTATAATTTAATTTGATTTATATTTTAAACCTGTGCCTCTAATGGAAACTTTATTTTAATTGTATGATGAGTATATTTCATACTATTTTTTCACTGGTACATGCATAGCGAAACTTCATAGCAAACTTATCTCCCCGGTTTGTCACAGATTCTGATAGAATGTACGCGAATATTGTGCAAACATTTTGAAATTTGATCAAATAAAATGGTGCGTATGGTTGATATAATTCATTTGCAGTGCAAGAAGCGGAGCACCATATATTGAATATCTTGGACATTATTGGAGAACGTGTATGTAATGTCGTTTCATGATTACAACGTACAAACACGTGCCACCTAATGCACAGGCCTAACACAATAAATAAATAAATAATGTTAATTTTCGATCCTTCGTGGGCTTAAGGCGTCCTTCTCGTACTTTAGGCGCTTGTCGACAATGTTCCTGCAGCAATAACAACAACAATAAGTACCAAAATAGTGAACATATTTCATCATATTGGCACACACAGCCGTCTAGTAGTATTAAACAAGCCGACCCTCCCTACCTAGGTTTTTCTGGACCGTTACCTACCTGCACCACAGGTTTTGTATAGGCCCCACGTCCATGCATTACATAGAGGATATTCATATTTTTGCAACGAATATGACATATATGTTCATCGAGTGCTGTGAAATGTCCATATTTCACGAGTGCCGTTGCAAAATATGAATATTCTATTTCTTATATACCGCTCCATGGAAATGAGCAGTTTTTTTAGACTGTATACGGTAATGAATGTGTATTTTCAGCCGGCACTGCAGATGCGCGTTATGAATATAGATAGCGGAAGTAGTCGTATTTTCACCGGAAGTTGTTTATTTCATCGATGAAAACATATGACTTTTATTTACATCGTATAACTATGTATTTCATGGGTAGGTATATAATAAAATGGTATCTCTCTCGAAAGGGGTTCCACTGTCAGGAATGTGAATATTACACTACTAACATGAACTGACATATAGAGGCTGAGACTGGATGAATGAGGCTTATGGGGTTTTCGACCAGTGTAGATCCTGATCAGCCTGTGCATCCGCACAGTCTGATCAGGATCTGCACTATTCGGCATTCCATCAATGAAACACCCGTCATGCTTCTAACGAATAATACAAATCGTTATCAGGCTACAGGAGTTTGCTATTTGTAGCTACACTGGTTCGAATTGCATAGGCCCCATTTCTTCAGTCACATTCACAAATCATACACGTAGCAAGGACCGTCGACGTCTCTATCTTCATCCCTGTAGCCTATTTCACCAAAATTCCAAAGTATATTCATCTTGCAAAGTACACTTTGCGGGGGAAATTTTCAATAAATCTATTAGTTTTATTATACTGAATTTATTACATTAAATATGCTTAGCAATTTTGGTGAAATCGGCTACTGATGTACGGATGAGAAGAGAAACAAATGTTCTGACCAATTTGATTATTTCGTTCTAACGAATTCTAATTCGTTAGAACGCATTCCAATTCGTCCTAACGTATTCCGATTATTTCGTTCTAACGCATTCCTATTCCAATTCGTTCTAACGATTTCAAGTATGTCGTTCTAACGAATTCGAATTCGTTCTAACGCATTCCAATTCGTTCTAACGATTTCAAGTATTTCGTTCTAACGTATTCAAATTCGTTCTAACGCATTCCAATTCGTTCTAACGCATTCCAATTCGTTCTAACGATTTCGATTATTTCGTTCTAACCCATTCCAATTCGTTCTAACGATTTCAAGTTAGAACGAATTGGAATGCGTTCTAACGATAGAACGAACTAATCAAATTGTTCAGAACATTTTTTTTCACTTTTCATGTCCTTATAAGGCTCCGTAAGTATCCAACGTACGTGTTGCGAAATTCGTTCGTACTGTGATTGGCAATTAAATATTGACACTCCTTCGATAATGATGCTAGGCGACAAATCCAGCACGTAATTTTCTCGTGATTGAAATACAATAATGGACCTGTGGGTGAAACAGAGGACCTTCTTACGCCAGTGTAGGCCCAGATCAGACAGTGCATTCTCAATGAGGGATCGTAGTTGGTGATCTCTTGTTGAATTTATTTATAGAAATCCGGTCCAAATTGTTTAGGGCCTTCTTGATTGTAAAAAGAGCGAATGTAGCATGATTTGTTGTGCAAAGGTGTCAATATAGTGAGTTCGACTAGTGTTGATCCAGGTCATCCTATATAGCTGTACAATCTGAATCGGGGCTGAATTATTTGCCAGATTCATATGTTCTTGCTTATTAATTGTATTGCAAACATTATATTCTCAGATAAGACAGTCTGATCTGGTTCTACTCTGTTCGTAAAACTATTTTTTTTTTTTGTGTTTTTCAGTAACAAATAAACGCTGAAATACAGCATAGGACCGGATCTCTATGAATAGATTTGCAAAGGGAAATAACTAGCTACGATCCCTCATTGTAGCTGTGTTTTATTCGAAATGTGTACTACATGTAGTTGCAAGGATACTACTGTCTGTTCCACGTTTTGCTGCCGACGAACTTTTGGCTATTAAACACATTAAATCTAAAAAATATTTAATAGTAAGTACTTTTTCATCAATAACAAAATGGTCACCCTCCCCCCAAAAAATTATTTGATGAAATTCCATCAAATATTGATTATTTTGCGAAAAAAAAGATTTTCCTATGGGAAAAATAGATTTTTTTAAAAATATTTTTTTATTTGTGGACCGATTTTCAAAATCTAACTTTTGTTTTCTTAATTACATCATTTTCAAGCTATCTCGCCAGGTTTCGTAGTCAATTTCCAAAATATTTGGAAATTGACTCCCCATGAAGGATAAAAAAAACGAATGTGTTTAATAGCCAAAAGTTCGTCGACAGCAAAACGTGGAACAGACAGTAGTCTACTCTATCAGTATCACAGGTATGCACACAAATTAATAAGACAGCAGGCGCGGAGATACAGGGGGAGGATGCAGGGGGTCCGGACCCCCCTCTCCCCCCCACCCCGCTGCTCCTGGCAAAAAACAAAAAAAAGACGAAAATCTACAATACTTGAATAGTTGGATGACTTTTTCGTGGCCTATGTGTCAGGAAATCGCATCTGCGGCGATCTGGCATGTAAAAATTTCATGGGGGAGGACCCCCAGACCCCCCAACTTTACGATTTGTAATTACAGACCACCCCCCCCCCCCGCCCCCCTGTAATTATTTCTGTATCCGCGCCTGGACAGATTACTAAAAACAATTTATTTAATGGCAACGTTAGCTATGTAGTTATATAACTTTATATATATATATATATGACATAGCTGTTTAGTCGATGTAGTGAACGTTTGTGCAATAGTTATACCTTAATATTTAAAAAGCAATATATTAATTTATTATTGGAATAGATTCACGATCGATAACTCTCGTATTAATGTGGCAAAATCTCATTGAGAGTTTACTTTCCTGTTTGAAGAACTTGATAATACTCTTCACATTCGTCCGTTCGTCTGTTCGTATTTCGTAGGGTCTAGACTTTGCTATCATCTCAATGTCTAATTGTTACATAATTGTGGCTGTGACTGGATACATGGGGCTGATGGGCTTTGTGACCGACGTACATGCAGATCTGAACAGGCTGATCAGGATCAGGGGCCCGTTTCACTAAACTTCTTACGACTAAACTGTTCGTAAGTGCAAATTTAAGATCGTCTGTAAATTTCAAATTATGGATTTACATTTATTGAGCATAGGCTGCATATGCAGCCTATGCTCAATAAATGTAAATCCAATAATTATTTACAAGAAAACAATGTTAATGTGAAATTTACAGACTATCATAATTCTGCACTTACGAACATTTTAGTCGTACGAAGTTTAGTGAAACGGCCCCCTGGACTGTTCGCCATTCCATCAATGAAACACCGGTCATGCTTCTTACAAGCAATACAGTGAAACATATGTACACCGGACACCCTGGGAGGTCCCCAAGGTGTCCGGCTTAGAGAGGTTTCACTGTAAATCAGGCATTTGATCATTCTGAGCCATAGCTGTGTAGCATGCGATCGCGAACAGGCAACATTTCCTGAGATAAAGGACCAATAAACTCATCAAAAATAAGATCACATGCGTTTTCTTGGTGTCAGGTTTAGAGAGGTTCCACTGTATATATCGTTATCAAGTACATTAATGTGCTGTTTGATCCGCAGCTACACGGGTCACACATCTCAGAAGTACCATACCTCTAGTGACAGCTACATATAGTGATCAAGGTCATCAATCGACCTCTATATACACGTTTGCCATTGTCAACCATCGCAAATTTAGGTAATAAATAAAATACTACAAAAGATTAGATATCGTGAAGATATACTGTAGCAAAAATATATTACACATTTCAACAGGTTAACTGTTCGTGCCCACACACTCAAATATGCATCTATTGTGCGATATTTAAAGGAACTGGGTCTCAGGTCCCGATGAAATAAATAAGTAAAATATAATTTACTTGTAGATCTGAAACTTCATCTGAGCTGATATGCACCAGCGAGTAGCTTGGATTTTGTTTTTAAATTTAATCCTTTCACCCCAGTAACTACAATGGATTTTGACATTTAATTGTGCAAAAATCCAACCGTCACAAAATGATTTTCAGACTAGTCCATTCATTTAGGAAAAGGGGTGTTTTTGTTCTAAAAAAATATGAAAATGACTTGCAAAAAATTGCAGATCCTGGTGAGACGGCTCGTCACGAGCCGGCTCATCTGGATCTACACTGTTTATCAATACCACTATACAGGCCTGTGGTGTTGAAAGGGTTAACACATGTTCACTGAAAACGATTCTGAACGTTAGAATTATTTTCTGTGAATGTGGTTTCTGAGTTAATAACATGCACATTAAATAAACTAACTTATAAAATGGACATTTAATTCGTAACGTGGTATAGTATGATCATTGCTCAACAAAAATAATTACATTTCTTACCATCAAGAGCAAGATACACAGATGGTCTATATTTCCGTGTTATTCATCTTTGATGAAAATGCATGTTCGTGAATGCAAAATACACAACATGTCTCGGACAACTGAAATGCCTAAATTACAGTGGAACATCTCTAAACCGGACACCCTGAGGATGTTACAGGGTGCCCGGTTTAGAGAGGTAACACAGTTTAAACACGGTACATGGCAAACATTCTCACGTTTTCTTTCTCAAATCAAATAAATTGCTAAATGTTTGACAAAAATACTTGATAAGACATTGGCAAGTGCGTGATGATATTTACATACATGTCCGAAATAACTTACTATAGATGTGTTAGCTGTTGGAACACAGAGTCTATATAGATGCATAAATATATATTATATATGTACAGTGGGACCTCAATAAACCGGACACAAAAAGAAAACACCCGTGATATTATTTTTGATGTGTTTCTTGGTCATTTATCTCACGTGAAAATATCTCTTCGTGATCGATTAGCACACACAAATGGCTCAGAATGGTCAAATGCCTGGTTTACAGTGAAACCTCTATAAACCAGACACACTGCGGACCTCCCAGGGTGTCCGGTTTAAAGAGGTTTCACGGTACCATCCTGATATGACTATTTGCATTCTTTTGGCGAGTTGCTATGTGGTGCATTGTGCTATAGTTGACGTTCTCCGAATACAATATTCGTTTTGCAAACAATTTAGACCCTGGTCAACCTGTGCTTCCGCGGAGTATAATCAGGGTATACACTGTTTGTGGTTATTGATCGGTGAAAACGAGTGGTCTTAAACCTTTCAACCCTAAGGAACTGGAATGGACTGTGATATGCTAATGTTCCGACCAATCCAATGGTCACAAAATGATTTTCAAAGGGGGTGTTTTTGTTCTCAAAAATATTAAAATTACTTTCAAACAGTGCAGATCATGACGAGTCGGCTCATCTGGATCTGAACTTTTTGCATAAACCGATGTAGCAGGATTTCGGGTTCAAAGGGTTCAGGCGTAAAGTGTGTAGCAGTTAAGACGACTTATATGATGAGTATTAAGACGACATAGCTATAACGTGATGCCGCTGAGTAGATGAGACATGTCACCATGCATAGTCAATTTCTTATCGACGAAAGTGCAATTTTCATTTTTTTGGCAAACGTCTGTGCTATCATTATTGCATTTTAATGACACCGTTTCCATGGATACGAACATTAAATCAGACTGTCTTCCGTACAATTATTGTCTATGGGAAGGAAAGTCTGTAATTATCTGCGCAAATGATATTGATCCCTACGTGGAAAAAACTGTCTTACGATGTTTGTGACCACACTAGTGTCAGTCCGTGCTAATATATATCCCCAGGAATGGTGATCCCTGGCTGAGGAAATGGCCATTAATACCACACGTGTTACCAGCGTATGACGAGATACGCAGGCGCATATGCAGTGTGACCTACGCTTAATCTGTTCTGTCACTATAGTAGCATTATCAAGGTGTATAATCAACAACAACAACATGTACTGAAACTTCCAGAAGCCCTACATCAAATGAGTCTGCATTTTTGTGGTCTCTGTACTTTGGCCAAAACTACTGTCGTTTTTGGGAAGATTCGATTTCCGTGTCTACTGACACGGAAATCGATACTTCGCAAAAACGACATAAGTATGTGCCGAACTCCCGGAACCACCAACTCCAGCTCATGAAGACGCGCCTTATTTCATCTAAATCCGTTGTCTATTAAGGAAAATATCAAATAATACTTACTCTGCAGTGGGCGAGATTTCAACACTTTCAGCCATTGTTGTTGTTGTTGTAACCACGTGGACATGCACATTGATTATTGAATCACAACAATTTGGGTCTACAATTGTTGCAATTCACAACGCTAAATGATTGCACAAGCAATCCAGTCTTATACTATATAGTGGGTTGGCGAAAACCATAACAATAATTTCTAATGGCATTTTTTAGTACAAAATGCAATCCATGCTAAAACTATTCCACGTGATTTTTTTTTTTCCTAAAGGGAAAATTTAATGAAAAAGAATAGTACAAAATATAACTCGACTGACTTTTGTAAATTTTATCAGATTTATTTTTAACTATGTATGTATGCAATATGTATATTCATTTAAAATGGAAGTTGATGCCCTAAAATTGGCGAATTATGATGGAAAATAATGAAAAGGTTCTTAAAATTAATATAAAACGAAGTATGTTATTGAATTTTGAAAGGCACGAGTGACTTCCCTTAGAACTCAATGGCGTTATAATTGGTGCAGTTAGTCGGTTGACTTAGTTTAGTTTAAACTAATGTCAAGTGGAGTTTGTCGGTTTGACGTCACGTTGACATTAGTTTAAACAAAGCAATGTGACATCAAACCGACAAACTCCGCTAATTATAACACCGATGATGCGACGGAAGTAGTTCTAAGGTAGTTGCGAACAGTAACTCTTGCAATCTACTTTCGTACCAGATCGGCACAGACATGTCGTTTTTGCAAAAACGACAGAAGTTTGGGCGAAAATACAGAGACCACCAAATGCAGCTTAACAAGACGCGTTTGATGGGCCATATTTCATAAAAATCCGTTACGTAATAAATACAATATAAAACAATACGTACTTTGAATCAGATTTTATTCTGGAGGTTTCAGTACTTGTTGTTGTTGTTGTTGTTGTTGTTATTACCACGTGATCATACACCTTCAATCAGGATTGTGTTTGATCTTTGTCCGCGATTAGTTATATAATACTGCAGTAGCGTCAATTCAACTATCAGTTGGAAGGATTGAATTTATTTTCCGAAATGAGTTTAAGTGCGAGCTAACTAAGCACTTATCTGTTATCTGTTATTAACTTGGAAAAGTCGCGGGAATACTGGACGAAGGCCGGAAGGCCTCGTCCAGTAGTCCCGCGACTTTTCCAAGTTTTTTTCCACAGTTACAATTACATTTTCATTCATTCATTCATTCATTCATTCGGCTTATATTTAAGGGTGGGAATTGGCTCAAACACCTTCCATACCCAGTTACATTTGTTTTAACCAGCCGTTTGAACCGTCTTAATGAGACTACGGAAGACACGGTGTTGGGTAACTATATGTATATTTACATGTAGTATAGCAAATGTTGTGTACATACAATGCATGTGTACCAGGCGCGGATCTAGCACTGGGTTGTGGGGGTTGCAACCCCCCCCCCCGTTCAGCCACGGAGGTTACGCAAATATGAACTGATATGAAATTGTCATGATGGTATTCATGATGGACAAACATGTTCGATATATGTTTAAAAACGTGAACCATACACAATTAAACGATTGAATATGTATATGTATTGTGTTTGTTACTGTAGCTACTTTACATTGTATTCGCATGATTCATGATTGATCATAGAGCGTTGATCATTTACGGTGCCATGAAAAGTAAACGCGGGAAACATGTGCACGCAGCACAGCAGAAACAACAACAACAATAACCTGACGAATATCATCATAGCGGTACAAAATATAACAGTTTATTACCAGCTCGAGTCGGATTTTAAATCCCGTAAAACCCAGGAAAATGCATTTCAGGACATCTGTATTTCATTTTTTTCCTCCGGGTGGGGTGGGGGGGGGGGGGGGGGGGGGCATGCCCCCGGATCCACCTAGCAAACTCGGTCCACTGCGTGCACCTCGACAAACCCCCCGTTCTCAGAAACCTAAATCCGCGCCTGTATACGCATATATTTACACCTTCCATACTTTCATAATATAAACGCCCATTCGACGTATTGCGTTTACATCCTAATACAATACATTTAATGAGAGGAACTCATAAGATAGCAATCTTTCCTTCCAATCATCTTTACACTGTTTGTATACCGAACAATTATGTAATTACTATTCAATAAAATATTCCAGGAATTACGACACACTGACGTAAAACAAGATCAGTCTTAATTTTAACGACATATACAATGTATAGTAATCCTTAAATATAACGTGATGCAGTGTATTGATTCCCTCTAAATCGGACACCCTGTGTGCCAGGGGTTCCATTCATTTTGAAGGAAATAAGTGATATTTGGTAATGTGACCTTTAAATGTATAAGTAATCCTTGATACGTTATTTAGTGTAATCACCATTTATCACAATATAAGTTTTGCATAATAATGTATTACCTGCCACCAGAACATATTATATACAAAGTACGGAGACCAAAAATAACTCGGAAACTCGTGGTGATCCACAAGGTGTCCATTTTATAGAGGTTTCACTGTACCGAGGTTGTATCAGAAAATCTTAATGCCGTTAATATGAACTCACGTACCTGCCATATTTACCGAATTCATAAGTATTACCTTTATTATGTATTAGCACTCTTCTTATCAATATTTCAAGTGGTCATTAATCCCTTCGTTTTATTAATTTTATCAAATTCTCGAGTGTCCAGATAACAGCTAGGCCACAATGAATTCAAATATATCAATATATTATATACTTAAGTGGCATCGTTAAAAGGGCCAAAGGCGATTGAACTCCTGGGGCCCGTTTCACCAAACTTCGTACGAATAAAATGTTCGTAAGTGCAAAATTATGATAGTCTGTAAATTTCACATTAACAATGTTTTCTTGTAAACAATTATTGGTGTATATTTATGATGATAATGCCTGTTCAAGTTCGCAAAGCACAGCCGCATACCTTGGCATAGTCATATGTCTGATTTGCAGTGGAACCTCTCTAAACCGGACACCCTGGGGCTTTCCTAGGGTGTCCGGTTTAGAGAGGTTTCACTGCACTGTAACAATGGCATCGTTATCACTGAGCTAATCCCCTCGATGGCAGCCTTGATAATAAATAAAAAAGAAAACGTTAACAGTTTTGCCTTACAACCAAGGTGAACACTACTCCTCTTGGGCCGTCGGACGTGGGTCGTATGCAAAATAAAGCACCATCCATAGAGACACATTGTGGCCAAATAGTATCAAAATCAGTGAAGCGGTTCATAAGTTATTAAAAAATGAAAGGAACGCACGCACGTACGCACGTACGCACATTGACTAAAGCTATATCCCATTTTGCCTATCGGGCAGTAAATGTAAATGCTTTGATTTAACGACGGCACTGGCTCGATGACCTTGCATGTCGGGACCGACTATTTAAGTCCCCAACCGATAGGACAAGGCTAGCACGAAGTAGTCTTGCCCAAGGACACACCGAATCGACAATTCGCAGCGGCACAGGTGGGAATCGAACCCGGGGTCTCCCGATCCGCAGTCCTACGCTCTACCTACTGAGATAATCCGGCCACTAATACCAGTGATATAGGTATGACTATATTGTACCAAATGAGGCCATAATGTGCCCGTGGTGTATGTAAAAGTAGTCCGGTAAAAAGTAATCCCAGATCACAGACACAGTTTGCTTGCACTTTTCAACTGTTGTGTATATCTGCCTGAGAGGCATGTTATGGCATTCTCATGCACATTTGTAGGATATTAAAAAAAATTACAAGAACACAATGGTCGCGTGAGAGTTAGAGAACCCATGTTTCCTTTAGTTCAGATGTTTTTATTATGTGAGTAATTGAATTTATGCACCATCCGTGTGGAAAATAAAAGTAGGAGAGAACGGCCATAAGTGTATGTGTTGTGCATTGAATACGTGAAAAAACCTGGTTTGGACAATTTAGTGATTAAATGCCGTGGAACGTTTCTAAACCGAACACCCTAAGGACCTCATAGGGCGCACGGTTCCACTGCATTAAGCAGTTCTTTACATCACTAGGAAGCAACGGCAGATAATAGAGTAAATTGCATGTAAGTAAATAAGTCGATATTTACGGAGCCCCGCAGGGGACGTGGATTTTTTTTTATTAATTCGATCCCACGAAATAACAATTCGTGGGAACGAATTGTTATATCGTGGGAACGAATTGTTAATTCGAGGGAACGAATTGTTAAATTGAGGAAACCAATTGCCATTTCGTGGGAACGAATTGTTAATTCGAGGGAACGAATTGTTATTTCGTGGGAACGAATTAATAAAAAAAAATCCATGTCCCCTGCGAGGCTCCGTAAATATCCAATCGTAAATGGTTTCATAATGCGATGTTGTCTAGCACTTAGAATCCGTGCGAATTGTGGTTAACAAGATAATGAAGTTACTTTGACCTCTCACATACAAACAATTAACTACGCACCTACAAACTACATCGGCTTGATATTCAGCATGGATTTGTTCCAGAACAGAGAGTCAGACTGTATCTGTATTCGAGTATATTGGTATGTATGCCAGTTTAATTGCTCGTATCAGAGAATTGTAGCACGTGATTATCACTATAACCCATCCATATGAGTATAAAGCTAAAAGCGTACTATAATATGAGAATGAAATAGAAATGATATCTGTTTACTTTTGATGTCAGTTATGAAAATATATATATCTACCTTTAAAAAAATACAGTAAATATGTGTACGTTTCCGTGTAGATCTCGGCTGACTCAAACATGAAATAAACACTGAATAATAATAATACTAATACAAAATAAATAAAAGTACTGACGCACGGGTCATTGGATACATAAACGCAGAAAACTTGATTTGCAACTAACATAAGATACAAATGCATGTACGAAGAGTTGACTACGGAAAATGTTGGATAATGGCATGATTATGGTATGTGTCAACAAATCTTGCGGTCTTTTCACGTTATTTTACTGTAAGCATGTTTCTTCAGCATTTTCCAATATCGGGAGTTGAGAAAAGCCAGAGACTCAGAGTAATAAGAGCATTCATTAATACTGAGCCAATAAATGTTCACGTTTAATATGTTGTGAACGTATAAAAAGTAGAGAATTAACCCTTTCGACACACCAGGCCTGCATAGTGGTATTGGCAAAAAGTGTAGATCCAGATGAGCCGGCTCGTGACGAGCCGTCTCATCAGGATCTGCACTTTTTGCAAGTAAATTTCAAATTTTTGAGAACAAAAACACCCCCTTTTCATAAATGGACTACTCTGAAAACCATTTTGTGACGATTGGATTGGTCCGTAAATTAACATATAAAAATCCATTCCTGTTACTTAGGGGGAATGGGTTAAAAAGTAGATATATGCTGACATATATGTGTGCCATCTACATAACGAGATAACGTGATATCTATACACACGTAATTCTCGCATCTTTGACAATAGTTCGTGCTAGTTGTGTCGTCCGATTTATCTCGTCTTGATCAGCTAGTAAGTTGTATTGACGCAATAATTATGTAGTTCAGGCGACTTATACGTTATAAGGTATATGCCTATTAAAAGCAATGTAACCAAGTTATGAAATCGTCATGGTCGTGTTACTGGTAGTAGCGAACGGCAACTCTTGCCATCTACTACCGTACCGTTCGTAGCCTGGCCTGGTTTTGGACAGTACGGGAGTAGATTACACGAGTTACCGTTCGTAGCCTGGCCTGGCTTTGGGCAGTACGGGAGTAGATTACACGAGTTACCGTTCGTAGCCTGGCCTGGCTTTGGACAGTACGGGAGTAGATTACACGAGTTACCGTTCGTAGCCTGGCCTGGCTTTGGGCAGTACGGGAGTAGATTACACGAGTTACCGTTCGCTACTATGTTACTGGTAAAACAAACTGATGGCAGAAGTACCCCTAACAAATGTTCACGCACATTTCGAAGTCAGTTGACCTTGTCATTGAGCACAAGGGTCGCATGGGTGGGAAAAGGAATGCAACTATGGATGGTGACAAATAAACAGATGAAATTTCAAGCCAAGCTGACTTACTGTACGGTAACTGAGACAATAGGTAAACAAAAGCGTTAACGCGGAACTGTATCGCAAGTTTCTAAGTCATATGACCTTGACCTTGAGCACAGGGACCACATGGCTGGGCCATAGAATGAAAATACGGATGATGACAAATACGTAAATGAAGTTTCAAACCAATCAGATTTACAGTAACAGAGCTAGTAGGTAGCCGAAACCTTAATCTCAAATCTCGGACAGACAGACGCACAGACGAAGATATGTTTTCGGGGTGCATGCTAAAACAACACACATGCAGCACTTCGTGTTCAGGATGTAATTATATCATCCAACTGAAATAGACCCGGTTTTTTCAGATCATGGTTCATTTCCATTGTGAGTGCGTGCATCATAATCTCAACAAGCTAGATTATGCTGGGTCTAACGTGGCTGTGACTAGAGAAATTGGGCTTATAACATTGGTGACCAGTCTAGCTCATAATATACTGTAGCACATTAGTGTACTCTGATAACAATATATACAGTGGAACCTCTCTAAACCGGACACCCTGAGGTCCCAGGGTGTCCGTTTTAGAAAGGTTCCACTGTAATTAAGCACTCCATGAACAGTAGTTGTCATTTTCAATCATGAACATACACAAATGACAGTGAAACCCATCAACATTAAACGGAATGGGGTCGCCAGGGTGTCCGGTTTAGAGAGGTTCTACTGTACTTACTTGTATTGTTAGAATCGTTGCGGTAATCACAGTGTCTGATCAGGGCCTACACTGGGCGCCAAGATCATAATCCCAATTTCTCATATAATATTATTATCGCAAAATACGCATCTATTGACAAAACATGCCGGAAAACCAGAAACAATACACAAACCGTGATACCAAATATAGCCGTCTGTAGTTCACTAACAACGTAACGAATAAATGGCATTATATGTTGCCATAGCAACGTACTTTGATGTCATAGCAAAGTGTTTTTTTTACATTGAGGTAACAATGTTGAGGGTGTATTTAAAATATAATTACATATCCAGTAAAAAAGTACAGGCTTGCGATCATATATTAGGCTGCCACTGGAAACAAATGGTGCTTAAGGGTTTTGTGACCAGTGTAGCTCCAGATAAGCTGATCAGGGTCTGTACTGTGTGCCGTGCCATCAATAAGCACCCGTCATTCTTCTAACACGCATCATAGATCGTTATCCGGCTACGGGATAGTGCTATTTGATCAGGAGCTACACTGGTCGCAATACCCATGGCATAAGCGCCAATTTATCCAGCGACTGAATATATTGGTACAGTGAAACCTCTCTAAACCGGACAACCTGTGAGGTCCCCAGGGTATCCGACATAGAGAGATTTCACTGTAAATCAAGCATTTGATAATTCTGAGTCATAGTTGTTTGCTGTGTGATCACGAACAGACATTATCACCCGAATTAAATGACCAAGAAACTCATCCACAAAAAAAGATCATTGTGATATGTGCACCTCATCCGCTACTACGCTACTGTCGCCTGAGAAGGATATATACCGATGTGCATGACCACGTGGTTACAACAACAACAACGTCGCCCACTCCAAAGTAAGTATTATTTGATATTTTCCTTAATATTCAACGGATTTTGATGAAATATGGCGCAGCAAACGCGTCTTCGTGAGATGCATTTGCTGGTCCGGGGAGTTTGGCACAGATTTATGTCGTTTTTGCAAAGAATCGATTTCCGTGTTAGTACCACGTGATCATACACCTTGTATACTTAAAGGTACAAACCCACTCAGTATATAGGCACACAATGTTCTTTATAGGAATTAAATAAGTGTATACTTGTGTCACAATTCCACCAGTTCTAAAAAGAGAAGTTTATGAGAAGTTTCAGCCTGTCCGTAAACTTGATATATAGAGAACACATCGGTATTTTTTCACACCCCTGTGTTGATATATACCCAATGTGCCTATTAATAATGATATTATGCAATATGTTTCAATATAAGGCAAAAAAAAACCGTGAAATATATGGGAATGATTTCAATTTTCACGGCGGGGACAAAAGCACCCGGCCATGAGAAGTTTCAACCTGTCCGTAAACTTGATATATAGAGAACACATCGGTAGTTTTTCACACCCCTGTGTTGATATATACCCAATGTGCCTATTAATAATGATATTATGCAATGATCACATTATATAAATGGGTTTTATACGGCAAATAGTAAGAAAAAAACATAGCAATTGATACATATTATGATTATATAAGCATGGATATATTGGACGGCTACTTACCATAATGCCAGATGAATCATATCTAGTCTGTAGCATCACTTTGTCTTCTCCAGCGACAGTACGATAGTATGCAGCAGTGAACACAGGTCAAGTCGGACCATGGTTAAGTCGGCCCATGGTCAAGTCGGCCCACGAGCGTGGTCAAGTCGGACCATGGTCATCTCGGCCCATGGTCAAGTCGGCCCATGTGTCTGATCAAGTCGGCCCACATGTCTGGTCAAGTCGGCCCACATGTCTGGTCAAGTCAGCACACGTGTCTGGTCAAGTCGGCCCACGATCTCAGACCAGATGTATGGTCAACTTTGATAAGTCTAACGTAATATATTCAAAAACTAAATTGAGTTTGAACAGAATTTTTTTGTTTTTTTATGTAGATCTAAATAAATATTGTTTTCATAAATAAAATAAATATGTATTTTTTTAATTAAAATAGAGAATCTTTTTAAATATATATCATGTTTCTTGTTAAATCACCATTTCTAATAAATGTATATGTCATATACGAACAATATGATATTGGCCGAGATGACCACGGAAAAAATAATATTTTCTCATTTTAAATTAAATTTCACTACTTGGATTAAGTAGGCCAAAACACTGTTAATGTGCAATTAAATTTCATCAGGTTCTTTGCAATCTTCTTCTCAAAATATTCTTGAATCACCATTTCTAATAATTTTGTTTATGTCATATACAAACAAATATAATATGGGCCGAGATGACCAAAAAATGTGGGCAGAGGTGACCAGTGATCTGGGCCGACTTGACAAGCGATCTTGGCCAAGATTGAAATGTGGGCCGAGATGACCATGGTCCGACTTGACCAGACACCGCAGCAGTTACGTGTTCGCAACTAAATATTATTACGAAATCATTGCAATTTATGCATTTTAAATGTTATATGAGATTCATTCCGTAATGTTTTGTTTGTAGTGACGTGACTGAACAGTGGTGTAAAAACGGTATGAATCATATATGACCTCCCCACTTTACCGCCCACAAATCGCCAAACAGGTGTCCGATAGCATCTCGATTTATCAGCAGAATAGTATGGCCACTAAAGTGCGACACGGAGCTCGAAAATACACATTCATAACATCCCCGGACGGGAAAATACCTAAATTTTACATTTGGGACCATTTTTATGCTTAGACGTACGTTAATCTCATTAAATCTTGAAATATAATCGACATTACACAGCCTTGGCCCCGATTGTTATTGTTCCGTCTGCGCATGCGCGAACTGAAACCTTTACTGGGCTGAAGAATTTTCTGTTATACCGGCTATACACTGGTCACAAATCACATATGCTCCATAATCCAATCACAGCCACATATGTCACGACAAAACAAGGCTTATTTCAGTTTATGACAAGTTCACTTGATGGATTTACATATTGAACATATGAACATTGAACATATTGTTAATGTGACATTTAATGACTATCATAAGTTTGCGCTTACGAACATTTTAATCGTACGAAGTTTAGTGAAACGGGCCCCATTACTTTGTAGCCTCGTTTCCAACTAATATCTTAAATATATCGGCAACTGGTGGGGAAAGATGTATGCAAAATCGTGCAGATACCCCGGAGAAATGAAATACTATCATCTGCCGATGACGACGTCCTAATAGCTGTAGCCGTCTCGGCGTTATTTAGAGACAACTTATAATCACATAAATATTTATTTTCTCCAAATATCTCCGAAACGGCGACGACCATAAGGGCGGATCATCAGCAGACATTATCAGGGTATCTGTTAAAATTGGTACGGGAGTTGCTGAGATATGTAAACAAAATTACAAATTATATTGAAATTGGGCTAACAAGACCGTTTCACTAAGCTTCGTACGATAAAAATGTCAGTACGAAGATTTCTATGAAATTGCTTCTCACATTAACGTGTTTCTCAAATCCTACCATTTAGTACCTACGGGTTCATGTCATGAAATGCAGCACATCCACAAAAGATTTTCCAAAATCGGCTGTCAGAACAAATATTATTGTGGATTTCAAGTTTGCACTTACGACCTATTTGTACGAAGTTTAGTGAAACGGGCCCCAGGTGTGCGGTGTAACCCGAATTGTCTGTCTGTAACGCAGGGCGACTTACAGGGTAAGTCGCCCTGCGTTACAGACAGACAATGCGGGTTTGTGCGTGTGACATACTATACGCACCGTGATATTGTAGGCTGTAAGCCGATTGCGAATGTTAATGCACATTTTGTTTTGTAGACATAGAAAACGGCGAACTGTTTGATATATCGCCATGGAAACGCAACTTTATGTATAGTAAACATACCGCCACATGTGACTGAAAACATGGCGTGACATCACGTAGGTCAGTGGAGGTTTGTGATATTACAGTATAAGTACATTAACAAGTAAACAAAAATTAAATAAACGTCCACATATATAATGTAAACTGATAGCTAATGAAAACTACAAACCACATTCAGAAAATTGTATACAATAAATTGTAATCAAATCACAAGTTATGAACATTTTCATATTTGTACATTTTATGTAAATCTATGCATATTTTCCAATCAAATTTTAAAAATCGTATATGATAAGTTTTAAGAAAATAAACTTATTTTTTTTCATTTCATTTTTAGAATGAATAATAATTATATGAAAACGTTCATTAATGAAGTCATAGATAGCGCATATACCAGCTAATTAAACATTTCAAACGTTTGTAACTTTTTAAATATTTGTTATTTTTCATGCGGTTTTCAGCATTCATTTCATTTTATTAAATCGTAGAAAAAATTAAGTTGCGTGAAATAAAAGTACAGGTTGTTCATATGTGGCACGAAGATGAATGTATATATGGTCCCTGTTCATATCCAAGATATTTAGTGATACTTGACAAAAAGATTAATAGCACGGGTGCTTGACAGATATACTTGTAGATAGCTAGATACAGGTTTAATTACAGATATACGTGACGGGCCTTATGGAGAATTCGTGTCATTTTTTAATTTCTGATCTGCACTTGTCTATGCATGGGGTCTTTGTATGAGACACATGCGTGCTATATACAATATATAAGTGGCTGTTCGTTTAACCCTTTCACACCTAAGCAACTGGCATGGATTTTGATACATTACTTTTGCAACCAATCCAATTTTCACAAAAACGATTTTCAGACTAGTCCATTTATGAAAATTACTTGCAAAAAGTGCAGATCCCGATGAGACAACTCGTCACGAGCCTACTTATGTCATAATAAACGAGGCTATGCCGCGTTTCTTATGCAATCGATCAACGTGTTAAATGCATATCGTATGAAATCAACACAAATGATAGATTATATTTATTCTATAAGGACAGTATCATACGTTGGAGCTGTACTGATTACATGACGTGTTTTCTGCTACAATCTACATATGTATTACACTGGCGTATTATGATTTTAATACACTTTACTACAACACTGAATCAAAGGACTGAACGTCCTGAAATTCTTCGCAGTATGTGTTTGTGGATGACACATAGACTAATAATCAATCTAGATTGGAGAGCGTTTCGCGAACAATAAGCACTGGCATTTCACAGCAGCAACAACAACAAAAACAGCGAGTTAAAAACAGATTTTTTGGGGAAAAAAAGATAAATAGAAATATATTCTGAGACCTATTCTGAATAGAAATCGAAGATTGTATTCCTGTACCGAACCTTGGAGTTACGAAATGCGAATAATCGAGTATGGCGGTTAATCGTCGCACCCTCAGACTGCGGGAGCATGTAAAATAGCATAAATTTAGCACAAACGAGCAAACAAAACATTTATCACACTGAAAAGGCGATCAAGCTAAGTTGTTAGAACTACTTTTATGGCGTAAGACCCGTGTTTTTTATAAGTTCAACCCTCAAAATATGTGATTCGTCTGACATATGGTAATTTGCATTAAAGCTGGAAGACCTCAACTTTGGATGTTGGTTGTATAATTCTTCGCTAGCCCTCGAATAAAAAGCTCGTTTTATGCAAACAAAATTATCGTTTAATCAGACCCAGGAATATAATGAAGGTGTGTAAGTTACATGTACGCTTGTATGCATATACTCGTATGTGGCTGTGACTGAATAAATGGGGCTTATGTGTTTTGCTACCAATGTAGATCCAGATCAGCCTGTGCATCCGCATAGGATCTGCACTTTTCGCCATTACATCAATGAAACAACCGTTATGCCTCTAACAAACAATATACAGGTTAAGTGCGTGTGCTATTTGATCAGGAGCTACACTGATCACAAATCCCATAAGCTCCATTTCTCCGATCACAGTCACACATATATAGAATTCAAAAGCAGCAAACGCATGCATTGCATTATTGAACAATTCTGTCAGGTTTCCAATTGTCACTGCGGCATAACTGCTTAATTACCAATTGGCAAACTTAATGAGAATCAACTAAACCGTAACCAACGCTCCAGATAATCAGTGAATTTCGCCATTATTTTAACGTCGTTTGGAATGTATCCAACAAGAAGCTCCACAACAATCTTACAAAATGTGACTTGTTGACTTTTGGACCTGCGTTGTTTCTGGTCATGTGGCACACGTATACATTGACGTACATGCCCAGCTGTTTATCAGCCCTAAGCCCATTTTATTTTCAGCATCATGAAGTGGATTGAGACATGGGCGTCACCAGCATTTTGAAAAGGGGGTTCGACTTTCAGCTGCAACCCAAATATGTAAGGGGTCCAGGCACAGACCTGGAAATATTTTGATTATTAGAAGCCAAATGCTGCTTTTGGGTATATTTGGACAAGAACAAGCTCCTGGGCAAAACGTTTTGGGTCAATTTAAAAAGAGTATTTCTGAAAATTAACATATTACAATATGTTTGGCATCGCTTGACTGTGTTTTGTTAGTGGATCATTGAATATTACAATGTCTGCTCATGCATGCACTGAAAATGGCTATCGCGGATCTCAGTTATATAAAACAAAAATCATGTTGCCTCAAAAAGGGGGGTTAGTACGAACCCATCGAACCTCCCCTGATGACGCCATTGTGAGATTCACTCTTTTGCGGACAGGATGTCTTGATAATGTAGTGTGTAGAGCATTGGGCTCCAATACCGAAGATTGTGGGTTCAATCCCCGCCCTAGGCATGACTAAATATTTTCTATAGTATATACAAGCAACTGGACCGCGTTTCCCTAAACTTCGTACGACTAAAATGTTCGTAAGTGCACAATTATGGTAGTCTGCAAAGTTCAAATTAACAACATTTTCTTGTAAACAATTATAGGATTGACATTTAATGAGCATATGCAGCATATGTTCAATAAATATAACTGCATTAATTGCACTTACGAACATTTTAGTGTACGAAGTTTAATGAAATCTCCCCCAGGTCTTTTGGGTGAGACTTGAAACATAGAACCAATACCGCCAGTGGTGTTGCGACGTTAAACCCTTTTATCTTATTCTAACATGTTATGGTTTATAAATTGTGAACTTTGCAGACTTGATAACAGTGGAACCTCTCAGGCATATGGGCACCGCAAAACAAGTATATGTGGTTTACGATCATAATCAAACGTTATCAACGGTGAGAGATGACACTACACACATACAATTAAGGAAACATAGATTGTATGGGTGTCCGGTTTAGACAGGCTCTACTGTAGTAGACTGTGCTTATGCGCAGGCTGGTCTGGGTCTACGCTGTTCGCGAAGATGGTAAGATATATTTTATCAGCTGATTGTTCATGTTGTATTGTTGAATGGTCATGGATAGCTGGGTAAATATGTATTATCTATATATACACTATACCCCCAACTGTTAATCACTGTGTAAGAACAATCGAATACCTTATAAAAAATACAAACCATGAAACAGTATGTCTTATCGCATTGTGACATGTTTATTTCCCGAAAATTATTTCCAAAGTGATATCGTTTCGATTCTTCGAATTTAATTTCGGTCAACACTTAGCTTGTCTTGAAATAAAATCTTGAAATCTTGACAGATATGCAATTTCAATATGATTTATTGTAATAATAATGCTGTTGTTTGAACTTATTCTGTCATTATGGACGCTATTCATATGATATATTTTCTCATCGACGTGTTCGTGTCGTATTGGCATAATTTGTCACCGTACACGGTGTGCAATACCATGACAAATGGTAGTGACGCGTACGGTAATTACATCAATATTTAAATGGCCCTTTGAACTCTTTAAATGTACTATTTGTTTAAATTACTTACTATAATAGGCTATTTAATTCTGCTGGATTTATACATACAACCCAAACGAAGAGTGTTCATGGCATTGTCTACAGCGGGAACTGAATATAGAGACGGTCACATGACAGAAACATACACTACTTACCTACCTACATATACCATGAAACTATATATACCACACAACATAATATGGTATATGGGTTCCCAGATATATCATATATCGTTCAGATCACAAAATCAGTCACTGTATTTCGTTACGAAAGGGGCCATCTCGGTCTACACTGTTTGCAAATAGAATGGAACATCTCTAAGAAGGACATGTTGCGAGTTCATCATAGCGTCCGGTTTTAAGAGGTTCTACTGTCAGTCAGACATATGGTCTCCTCTATATGCATATGTGCTTTGTAATAGTGCTCACACATGGTATTATCACATCTTTGATACACTTTCCAGTTTTGTTTCTGCATTTACACAGCACATTTACCCATTCCTCGTTCGTGCTGACGAACCGTGATCTAACTGGAATAAAAAGTTAAATGACAGTGATCAAAATTAAACTCAATGGTCTGTTATGTGTGTCCGGTTTAGATGGGCTCCATTTACTATAAGTTTTCCACTGCAAAACTTCGTACTGTTTCAAGGGACGCATCTGCCCCTAGTTTCCGAAGGATTTACCAAGCACACCTTTGCACCCAGTTGCAGAGACGCCCCTCTACCCAGGGACCATACATCACAGCTCTACTCAACCGGACTTTTAGTACTTCTCCCTAGCACAACTTAGTACCAACTGTGAAAATGACCATTCGGCACTGGCAACACATGTAGATGCCAATATGCCATTTCAATAAGCTATTACTTCCCTTAGTTGTATTATCTAACGTGACGAGCTCTCCAGCGGCCGAGGTACAAATGGTACAGGTATTCGCTTCCGTAAATCGGGCAACAACTTGCGACATATTAAAGATCGGAGCAATACAGATCGGACGTAATACACTTGCAACACATTTGCACCGTCACAATGTCCACACTGTCGTATTTATTGATAGTGTTGCTGTGGCAATAAGGAATCTTCAGTCACAACTGACGAATAACGTAGGCCCTGATCAGACTGGTGTGAGCAACCACCGTAGCCCCAGATCAGCCTGCGGACACGCAGGCTGATCTGGGGCTACGGTGGTTGATCACACCATAGTGTATGTTTCCTCAACCGAACACCAAAATGCGCTATTAGAATTTATACGACACTGTCAAACAGGGCGGCATTTGCACAATATCTAGAAATAAATCAAGCACAGACTTTCTTCAAAGGACAGCGCTACAATTGATGCCATTACCGAACATACACTCATGCATAATACACGGGGCACCTAGAAACCGACGATGATGGAGCTATCATGTAACAAAAGAGAAGTACATGTGATGTAATAAACCACGGCCATTCCCTCGTTTGGAGTGTAGAGTGCATGTAAACTTGAACATGTGCTTTTGAATTGCCATGGAGCTAGGTGTAATGCCACGCGTCGTATGTATGCGTAAATATAAAAGGCATACTATTATACTGAGTAGACATTCGTAGGAGCTGCCAAAGGTAATCTAATTGAATGGACCAGTGGAATAAGGGGGTTAACTCCATGAGCGAGTTAGCCTCGTTCAAGTGAGATATGACCCGTTCAAGTGAGATATGTTATAGAGTAATGATAATCTTCTTTTATTATCTCCAATTATATAACGCTGCTAAGATGGAATGATAACATAGCTGTAACAATTCTAAATTATACTCTAAAATATACATTTAGTTTTTGAATAGTGCATCTCTTAACCAGCTATCACACTGCTGTAGTTGATAGTGTAATGTCCCTTTACGTCATTGTTATTACTATCCATGTCATATATAATTCAGCAATCACTGTACATATGTATACACAGTAAACTGGACCGACTGCAGGCAGTGTCACATAATGCTTATTGCTGGACAATTATGGCTATGGCGAGAGATTTGGAGTGACGGGACAATGGGCCAAGAATCAGACGGCATTAATTAGCATGGCGACAGGACTAATGAATGTTAATGAATGCCTTTATCTCCGTTCCTGCGCGGCGACGAAGCGAAATAGCGACGAAACGAAAATATCCCTTAATAGTCGCTATACTTTTGGCATTTCTGGTTTGTCTATCTCATGATCAGCTAACGCGCTCCTCCAGCCCGATAACGACATTGTTTCAAAGGTGCATTCACATGGGGGAAGTCCGATAAAAGCCATAACTATGGTTTCAATACAAACACAATTGACGAAGTCAATGGAAGAAGACGTGTAACTCCGTGATGGGGAGTTAACCCCTTATTCCACTGGCACCTTCAGGTAAATTGTTGCCATCGCCTCTGCATATCATTCACCTGTAGTTAGAACCACGATGCGTGTTGTATTGTCTGAATGGCGAACAGAGCAGACACTGAGCTGGTATGTGACTACACTGGTCGCTAATGTCACATACCCCATTTCTACGCTTCTTAGTCACATTAACGTTAGACAACCGGCGTAGAAAACGAAGTGTGTAACCGTTATACATCCTGTAGCCGATTTCGCCAACATTGGTAAGCATACTTATCTAGCAAAGTGTACTTTGAGGGAGTAATCACTGTTTATTTTTCCCGAATTGCATTATTTCATATAAAACGAACGACTGCATATATTTGAATTTATTACATTATCACAGCCAGAATGGCTGTGATAATGTAATAAATTCAGTATAATAAAAAATAATAAATTTATCCTCAAATTGAAAATTTCTCCCTCAAAGTGTACTTAGCAAGATAAGTATACTTTGCAATTTTGGTGAAATATGCTACTGTGGTGCACAATCATACAAGCGAAGTATTCAGCGAATGAAGGGACCAAATCCCTTATGGGACTTAGCCCATTTCTTTCACCGACCACCACATTGCACTGGCATACAATCGTGTGGCTGGCTGACGAACACCGTGAGCAGGCTGTGCGCAAGCGCAGGCTGACGTTGCAGATCTATACCGCTGTTGTTTATACTGTTGACCCCCCACGTTTTATTATCATATTAGCTAGATTATATAAATAACAGTTTAAGAGAGGTGATAAAGAAAATCAGAATGTAGATGAAATCGATAAAATATAGATTGTTTTATTGGATGTCCTCCAAACGTAAGTAGACAAAATGCTCTTTGGTCACAAATATGTGAACTATATTGTCATGTTGCCAATACAAATATTAAAAACTGATTTCATGGGCGGATCTGGAGAGGGGGGGGGGGGGGGGGATTGCAACGTTCCCCTCAGCCACGGAGTTTACATAGATCACAGTTTACCACCAGTTGGAGTCTGAATTTAAATGCCGTAAAACACAGGAAAGTGCATTTCGAAGAGCTCGAAAATAGGACAACCCCCTATTTGCGAACGGTAAACGGTAAAATTACTCCGTAATAGTTACCTTCGTCGCAACTAGACACCCCCACCCCCTTCCCCAAATGTTGGATCCGCCCCTGGATTTAGAATAAATAGGGAATATAAGTCGGAAACTGTTGATTTATGTCGACCTGGGGTATATGACATATACGTGTGTGAACAATACTTACTTGTGCTTTTTGAACCTTTCGTTGCCAGTGACAACGTAAATGCGGTCTTCCTCCAGCTCGTCAATTTTCGAGATACGGTGGCGACCCCCAGCGGAGTATAAACGCCGAGCAGCACCGAATGGAGGTCTCACTTTCTCCGTGCATTCTTCTAGAAAGTGTTCGAAAGTCTTTATTTTGCTACAGCGCACCATGACCTTTTTAGCAGGTTCAAATTTATCGTTATTGATATGCACGCGCACGTTAAATGCCTTGGGCTGGGGCCTCATGTAGGCCGGGCTTTCATAAGTATCTCGGGCGTCATACGAGTCGCTCGCTGCCTTCTGTGGTGGCATTTCTGCTGTCATAGCAACACGTCAGTGTATTTTTAAATCGGGAGCTGGCATCTGCAGCGTATACGCACAATGATTACATGTATATCCGTATCGATTACCGATCCTTAAATCGTTGTCACATTCCGTTTGGAAATCCTATTCCTGTGTCAGTAATGTACGAGAGTATCATATAATCCAACACCTATCACTATGGAAACAGCAATATGGAGTATATTTATAATACTATGTAATAATACTTATAGGATTTAAAAAAAAACATCCATGAATACGCGACACTTCGCAAGGTGCTCGTCGTATCTACAGCGAATATCAGTATCTATGTACACAGTACGAATCTCGATAAAACAAAGCGGGTATATTCGACGTAATGAATGGTGTTTGTTCAATTCAGAACCCGATATCTCTCGAGGACCCGTATGGTACACTTATGCATTTATTGTGTCTTACTAATAAAACAATCACAATTTGATAAAAACACCTCAGTCGCATTTCTCATTTATGCTGGTTTTGCTGTATTACATGAACATGTACATGATTTGCAAAGCTGGTGAACATTTTATAACAAGTAATTTGTTATAAAACATTCGGCAACTCTTCTCGACGCGTTTTAAAATAAATATTCCAAATTTCGTGAATAGACGTGAGGTGCGATAGTCGTGTTTTTATCAGGTGCGGTCCAAATGTAATAATAGGGCACTTGAATCGCGATCCTTTGTGGAGCAAACTGCTCAGTTTATGTTGATTCGTGAATGGCCGGATCCCATAACCCAACAATTCTATACTATCTTCAATATTCACAGATATGATTTTTACCAAACAATCGAAAATATGTAAAACATTCATTAAGTGGATAATTATTCAGGTTTTTACTGTCGCAGTCAATAAATGTTTAACCTGTAGCGTTTAGTATGCACATCCAAATCCAAAGCACTTGTAAATCACGTACCATATTATAGTAAAGAGAAACTAATATTGAACCTGACGAAATCAGTGTATGAACAATTTACGCACCCGAGTGAATCTGAATAGAATTTTACAAAGATTAATGTTGACTTTCCAATAGTGTATACCAATTCTATGTACATATTGGTAAAAGTCAAATTTACACTTAACCCCTATAATCATCCATCTCTCGTGTCACAAACCTGCAGTCACGCAAATATATTCAAGTCAATACACCCACGTTGTTATGCTGGCTACGCGTTACTAAGGAAAACAAACATACAATTCGGACTTATAATCCGGTAGTCTAACGTCGGTGAACATCCCATATATCTAGAATATCCCTTTTTGAGCTAGTTTGTTAAAGAATAAACAAATGACCGTGGCAAACTTAAGTTATGCGTTCCCCTTCGTTTAAGATTTATTTCAATAGTGTACGAAACTGAGGTCGAGATAAACACATACATCATATATATATATTGTATTATATACACACTCTTAAAAACACATAAATCATTTGTTATCTTCAGTAAATAGGTATCGAGTTATATATTTGATTTCATAGAGGGACATGAGGGTTAGTTACGGGAAGTAACTCTGCAGAATACTCCCGATACGGGAGTATTCTGCAGAGTTACTTCCCGCAACTACTTGAGGGTATGCTATTAAACAAGTACCAATTCAATGGTTTTATTGGCATGTACAATATTGGATTTAAGATTTTACGCCTGCTGGTTTTTCATATGCTCAATATACATGAAGACTATATCTCAATAAAACATGTATTGACAGGACATGAGAATTGTCTCATAGTCATATCTGGATTCATAGTTTGTTTTGTATGTACTCAGCAATATATGATTTTGTAACTCAGTAGATGTACGATATCTCACGAAAAATATTACTGACGAAATGTTACGAGCGAATGCCACATTTGTCATGACAATTGTGTCAGCGTTCGACGTCATTTACAAAAAAAAAATACCTCTCTATACCGGACACCCTGTGAGGTCCCCAGGATGTCCAACATAGAGATGTTTCACTGTAAATCAAGCATGTGGTCTGGACCATAGTTGTGTCATATGCGATCGCGAACAGACATTGTCACCTGAGTTAAATGACCAAGAAACTCATAAAAAAAATAAGAGCACATGTGTTTTCCTGGTGTCCGGTTTATAGAGGTTCCACTGTACATTACACAGTACACTACACTAATGCTGACATATACAGTGAACTCTCTCTAAACCGGACACTCTGGGAGATCCCAGGGTGTCAGGTTGAGAGAGATTTCACTGTACATCAGCATGATAAGATGTGTTCGGTAATCAATCAAAGACAGTATTTCATAACATATAAAACTGAAGTAAACGGTCAAAGTTAAAAATACATGACCACGCAGTAGGCACAAACTGTTCTTTATAGGAATTAAATAAGTGTCTATTCAACCATTTCTAAACATTACAAGTGCGCATTATACAGATATAATCAATTAGTAATATGTATTTTACTGATAGTGACTCACGGTGGTATCATGCTATTTTCAATTGCAAATGAGGCACGATATTGTTATTAGCCGATATATTTATAGATCGGCTATATATTGGTTATCCATTGGTTTGTGAAAAAGTTTGTAACCACCCTATTCTCCTATATTCGGTAATCTACAAACGCGAAATTTGTTGTATCACTTCCAAATTACATCAACCGGATATTTTTTCATTTTTGGCCATTATCTCTGTTTAAAACTTTAAATATAGCGAAATAACACAATTTGGCTATAAATAAACGTTTTAACTACAAGAGTTCGGCGGTTTGCAATTTGGCTATAAATAAACGTGTTAACTACAATAGTTCGGCGGTTTGCAATTTGGCTATAAATAAACGTTTTGACGTCACAAACCGGAAGCTCCGCCGTGTTGGAGGCCGCGTGTTATTGCGCAATAGTTCCAATATCTCGATACACAAAACAAAACACGTTGAAGTTTGACCTAAATTCAGTTAGTTAGACGCATAATGGTTGTGAAGTGTTCTATATACGGATGTAGTCATCGTAAAGATCGCGAAAGGACTCTGGAATATTATAGATTGCCTGCAGTAATCACAAATCAAGGTGTGGAATGCGAGAAACTAAGTTCGGATCGGGAGTGCAGCACCAGTGTAATAATGATAATTAAGATGCGCCATGTGATTTTGTACCCACGAAAATGGGCGTAATTTCATAAACAAAAATAAAAAAATACGATATTTTCCTGGAATGACACCGAAGGTTGTTGAAATTTTCAGAGCAAATGCAGAATTCTATTCCGCATTTGCTTTGAGAATTTCATCAACTTTCAGCATATTTCATGAAATTGCGCACCTGTTTGTAGGTACAAAATCACATGGTGCGTCTCGATTATACAGACAGTATATCTGCATTGGCAATATATACATTGAAGTTCACATACAGTACTTGCACACCAAATGAATCACCTTTTTACACGCTTGTTTTTCTTAAATTCTGGCATCTTTCTACAGTCTGGGCAATAGGTATATATATAAGATTCCGGCACCTCGTGTTAATTTATGGCACCCGGTGTTTTTATAAACTTTGAATGTATAAGGTTTCCAAAAAATCCGGGTACCATTTTTTTAAACCAAGTTCAAGGTCATTTCAAGGTCATTGAACTTTATGCTTAACGGAAGTCGAAAATTGCCAATATATGAGCCAATAGGTAGGTCATGGTCCTTAACTTGGAAATTGGAAGTTGTTCAAAAACATTTCAGATGGATATATTAAAGAATTTACGTAAACTACACTAATTTTCAGTATATTATTATCATATTTTCAAGATGGCCGCCAAAAATCGGGTATTTATGAGATTTCGGTTGACTTGCTACATATTTGTGTAATGCTAAGCGCCTTCACCTACATTCAAAGGTTAATTCTTTCAACTGGAATAATATTGCAGTTAATATACACCATTGTGAGAAAACTCAAAATGGCCGCCAAGTAAATGGCAAATCCATAGTAATTTACTAAATATAACTGGGAGAATTTGGTTGGGGAGGAAATCAACACTTCTCTCACTTTTCCCTGAGATTCCGTAACTACTAAATTGTGGACATATATTGAACCCTGATTTGATTGGCTAATAACATCATGCTCTGCATGACTTTTCATTTAATTATTTATACCAATTAAATGCGTGAGCTGAAAAAATAATATTTTTGACATATTATAAAGTAAGTTCATTGCACATGTCAGGAGCTGCACTGGTCGCCGTTCCCTCAATGAAACACATTAGTATCAATGAAACACATCAGTATCAGACTACAGGTGTGTTCTATGAGATCAGGAACTACACTGGTCGCAAATCCCAAAAGCCACATTTCTCCAGGCACACCATTTTTACAATATTTTTCATAAATTAAAGTAAAACTTTTGATGCCATTTACGGAAAATATTGTAATTTTTGTAAACATATTTCATTAAATTCCACAGAGACATCCGAAGTCACAAATCTGCCTGTGCACCGATTGATACACTGTTATGGGCATTTAGCAAATTAACTAGTGTGTGCAAAGTGACAATGGTCAGGATCTACACGTGTATAATGCCCCGAAATGACCGGCATTGAGCCAGAATGAAATTAGAGCAAGTATATGTGTTTAGAGTTCGCCGTACTTTGTAAGCCAATCGCTGGTCAGCATTGCGCTTCACTTATTTCACATACATACATATATATATTGCAATCCCCCAATAAGTTATTATTACCAGATTTAATAATTAACTGTTCGACAGGAAATGGAAAATCAATACTAGGATGGGATATTACATTGTACACTTGACTGAACTATAAGTCAGTTATTGTTCACATATTTGATTTTTCAGGAACTAAATACTGCGACCGCTGGCGCTCCCTCCTCACTCGCATTTAATTTCTTAAAAATCCAATATTTTAACATCAACTTATACATATCTACTAATGACGAACCCATGGAATAAAGTAGATAGATCGAGACAAAATCGAATTTCACCAAATAAGACACAAACCAGATTCATGTATAAATCAGAATGTACGTTGTGACAATTACCAATTAAGTGACCATTCCCCGCGGCCGACCTCATTCATTAACCCACTTCAGCCTAAGGACACAATTATTTTAGTTGAAAAAATATCAAGAAAGTGTTTATTACTCCATATAGGTATATGTTGTTACCACTTATTTGAACCGTCTCGTTGAGACGGTTGAAATGAGTGGTAACAACATATACTTCTGAGATGAAATAAAGAAAATAGGGAATTTGTTCCTCAAATGTTTCATCCTACTATAATTGTAACCCGTCAGTAATGGGTTAAGTGATCAATGAGGAATCCGTGGACCTGCCGCGTACGTATCGACAATAGGACTAACGGTCTCTATAGTCGTGTGTTTCCTATTGTCGATAGTACTACGAGATTATAAATGTGAAGAATATTCACACAAGAGAAACACCTTTTTAAAATCTGCTTAGTCTGAAAAACCAACACTTTTGGTCCGAATTAAAGCCATTGGTCGTCTCGTGTATCAAGGTCAGATCAAACACGTCTTCAAAGTCCCACAAATTGACGTCACGGACCAAGATCTATAAATGCATTAAATATACATAAAAGTATCAGTAAGTGAAAAAAAAAAGATGAATGTTTGTTTACTCCCTGTTAAAAGACAATACACTAAGGTGACTGTGTTGTTAATGGGCCGAACTCGGACGGTCTCGAGACAGCGGACTCTCACGAAAAGATATATATATTGTAAGGGACCTGCAGTCTGGTTTTTGTCAGGATGATTATTCAGACATAGGGTTTGGCAGCTCCGCACCAACAAGGATGTACCTATCAACTAAATATTGGCTGAGAATATAATATGAGAGCGAATGTCAATTCAACAAGTTTAATAAAGTCTTAACACATGTAACAACAAGTAAAGTATTCTTTACAGCGTAATATTATGTACAGCGGTTATTTTGTCAGAATATCCGATGTGGTACTCTTGTCGATGCCTATAAATGAAAGCGGAGCAAGGCCGATCAGGTTCGCGCACGCGTCTCAAATACAACGGATCGCGATGGTATTTGGATGGTATATGTGGTGGGATCTAACCGTAGTGAACCAATACTTAATTTAACATGGGAAGTTACAATACTACACACTGCCTTATTCTCTTGTGAAAGTGATTTATGTATCAAACACGCCACTAGAAATCACTATTGTAAGTGCATAGTCACTGCACTAAAACATAAGGAATTGGCGTTTAGCCACTCCACTAATTCATAAAATATAGTAGTTTGATGTATTCACGTTTGTGTATTAGCCACTGCGCTAATATAAAGAACGTTGCCAAAACATCAGGGGTTTAAGCACTCTAACTAGATTCAGTCATGTTTTGTGTATTAGACACTCCACTGGCACTGAGCGTTCAGTGTTTATAACTTAACACGATGTGGATCGACCGTGTCTTTGGTAATAATTAATACAAGGTAATATTGTGTATCTGTATTTGACACTTACAATGAGTTTAATAGAAGCAGGTAAGTGCACAAGTAATTGGCTCAAATAAAGCTGGTTATTGGTTTTGTCGAGTATTGGTTTTCGAAAAGTAGCGCCTATGCAACTATGTAGTAACTACGATTAGATGCTGAAACTGGCCTTGCGCCGTTCTTTTATAGACATCTCAGAGTACCACGTGATGGCTATTAACCAATGAAAACACTGGAAATTTGGATAATTTCCTACGGTTTGCTCATAAAACAGTTAATAGTATTCTAACTAGGAACTCAGGTCGGCCGGACTTTCGCTCCTTTTACTCCGCTTCTGACAAAGTGTCAGAAGCAGGAAAGAGGAGGAAACCGGAGTTTCTCATAAAAGCGGAAAATATGGAAATATCCATTATACAGACTGCGGATTTCAGAAAATGACCGTCAACCAATCAGAAGTCTCGAAAGCTGACACACTTCCAGCGACTCGACGAAGAAAATCGGGTTTTGTATTTAAACTAGGAACTCCACTTATTTAACTTTGAACTCCTCTTTCTCCGTTCCAAAATCTGAGTCAAAATCTAAAAAGGGGAGTACGCCGTAGTTCGCTGTATTTAAGTAAAACCAAATATAAGATCACAAAATGTGATCGCGCACTTGCAAAACCAACAAAAAGTTCGCTTAGCAACGAAATACTTCGCTTTACAGAAATAGTAAGCTTTCGAGACTAATTGACTAATCTCCGTTATTCAGTCATTCGCTCCTTTTATAAAGGTACAAGTAAGGATTGTAGTTCAAAAGTGTCAGAGAGATGGAGTTTGTAACAAGTGTTACAGAGAAAATGGAATAAAACGAGCGAATGAACGAGGCGGATTGATTTGACATTCAACACTATGAATGCCTAAGCAATACACTACATACACGTAGGAAATAATCCACGTTAAACAGTCAATGTTTAACGCGAAAAACAACTCTTAATCCTATTAAAACATTATTCCTAGGGAGAATCAAAATACTGAGAGTACTGACTGGCGGGAGACAAGTAGCCACTTGTGAATTTGCATACTCCAGGGCTCGAATTTGGCACTCGCATACTCGCAAAATGCGAGTGCTTTCTGAAAAATGCTAGTTAAAATCAAAGCCGCTCGCAAAAAACTGCGAGTGCCAATTTCAAAAAGGAAATCCAAATCTTCAAAGTTCTGTCGCGATTATTTTGTTCTGAACAGCGATCTGGATCATGAAATGCTCTCGTCAAAGCTCCTCGATGATAGGAACATTGGAGTTCGTAAATCAGGACGTTGTTGCCCCGGCTATATATCAATTGCGACATCCCTCTAGTGCGACATTGAAATACTACGTCACAGGTCGTAAATGGGGACGTTTTTGCCTAGGCTATTTATCAATTGCGACATCCCTCTAGGCCACATTGAAATACAAAAAATAAACATTTCCGGTTTCATTTTAACAAATACACATTATTTTACCAGCCATTGATAGAATGGAACTTCCCAGAAACCGAATTAGATAGATCGACAACCACGAACGGTAGTAGAATAGTTTAATTGTTGGCACTACTTTTTTCAGTATAATCACATCACCTGACTGTTGTGCGAACGCAAATTGAGCCTATTGAGTCGTCCGCGGATGAACATGCGACTGCGAGGTACACGATACGGGGGGCGTCTCAATAACAGCAATTTCTTCTCTTCAAAAGTAAAGTTGGGCATGCCAACTATTTTACACATAATGTTGAGCATTGCCGTTGCTATTTGCTTTCAGTTCACTCGCTGACTTTAAATGTCACCTGACTGTTGTTAATTGCGAACGCAAATTGAGCCTATTGAGACGTCCCCCGATGAACAGAGAGCCATTTCCGAAAGTAGACCCGTGCAAACGGCCAGAATCACGATCCCAATAGCGTGGAGACAGTATGTCTCCCGCCAAAAATCGGAAGTTAACCAATATTTGTGTATTATACTTGGTAGATCTCACAGCTTCCGATAATTTGTCGATACACCGGGCGCACCGGTTCAAAGGTCAAACTCGCGGAAGTGAAAGTTTAGAGAAATGTCTTGATCCAAAAATCAGTCAGTTTTAACCAAATATCAGCTAAATTATGACCTGTCATTACTCATGACACCTTCCAATGGGTGTTTGCATATAGATAGATTTCAGTTACGCTTGGATGTGCTAAATTCAGACTGAATATCGGATTATGCGGTGCAGAATATGTAATTTCCACATTGTGGCAGAAATGAACACATGTCAAACAGAGAACAATAAATTGAATAATGGGAATCTCAACCTCCAAGTAACCTCTGCAACTAATCAACATGTGTCGGTAAGCTTGGTTAAATATTCAACATGTTCTCATGTTATAGTACATTACAGTTTGCAGTGTTTAAAGATGGGTGGGGTAACAAGTGACAAAGGGCACATGGCCACAATCCCTGATCCTTACAATATATATATAATATATCTATCATTTCCGCCTATTGCACAAAGTCGCTTCTATTTAACAACCGGTATTCGTTGATGGGCGTGTCTATGAATATTCAAAAGCTTTCTTTCTTTATGCACTATCCTCCTTTCACTGGGAGCACCACCAATCGATCCGAACGTTCTAAGAGAGGACACTTATAGGAGACAGCCGGTAAACTTATACTAACAATTGATGTCTACGACGACAAAACTTCAGCAACATATGTCATCACGGCAACGTTTTGACACCGTTTTCTGTTAGCTGGGAGCTAGTGAACAACTTGTAAACATTGATTCTAAGATTGGATATGTGCGGGCCATATAATCCAATATGTTAACACTTAACAAGAGAACAACCAGTAAACGTAGACACTTGAAGCATTGATATATAAGACATAGAGGATATTCCATCCCACACACCTGTGAATATCGTGAAATAATACACGAGTGTCAGTCGGTTCATCCACCTAGAAATCTTCTCATCAATTCAGATCTCAGAACTAGACACAGTACTTAATATGTATTCATACAAACACATCCACACAGTGAAAGACTCATACAAATATTCCTTTTACCATAGAACTCCGTTATCCGTTATCCCTGGCCTAAAGGCACAACTCTTCTCATGTGTACAGTTGGACGATATGTATCTATCTATCTATCTATCTTCTGGTACTGCTGCACCCCCTCGCGGGGATTTCGAGCAGGCTGCGCGTCTGAGAACTGCTAGTTGAAATAAAGTATAATAAAAGCAAGACAGGGGGAAAAACATAGGCAAGTTTGGTTAAACTAGTGTGAAATAGGTAAGATCAGATACAAACAGTGTGCAGCTATGGCTTGGAGTGATGGAGCTGTGCCACTGCCCTCTTGGACCAATTCTGGCAGTACAACTACATCCTGAGGGAGGGCGTTCCACTGGACAACGGACAGGGGTAGAAAGGAATACTTATAATAGTCACACGATGTATGGATCTGGCGAAAAGTCATCGAGTGACAGTTTCTAGATATTCTGTCAGTGTACTGGATATAGGGTGGGAGGTCAACGGCAAACTGGTTGTTTACAATTTTTTAGAATATAAACAGAGACGGGCATCAGCTCTCCGCTGTTCCAGGTTCCGCCAACCCAGTCATGTTCATAATATCACGGTGCGCGGATCCTATAAGCAAATATATTAACACCAACAGGGAACAACCAGTAAATGTAGATGCTAAGAATTGATATGCGCGGATCCTATAAGCCAATATATTAACACCAACAGTGAACAACCGGTAAGCGTAGATGCTAAGAATGGATATGCGTGGGATATGCGCGGATCCTATAAGCCAACACCAACAGTGAAGAACAAATAAATGTAGATGCTAAGAATTGATATGTGTGGGTCCTATAAGCCAATATATTAACACAAACAGTGAACAACCAGTAAACGTCGATTCTAAGAATTGATATGTGTGGGTCCTATAAGCCAATATATTAACACCAACAGTGAACAACCAGTTCTAGAATGATGTGTGTCCATAAGCCAATTATAACACCATGAACAACCAGTAAATGTAGATGCTAAGAATTGATATGTGTGGGTCCTGTAAGCCAATATATTAACACAAACAGTGAACAACCAGTAAATGTTGATGCTAATAATTGATATGCGCTGATCCTATACGCCAATATATTAACACCAACAGTGAACAACCGGTAAACGTAAATGCTAAGAATGGATATGCGTGGGATATGCGCGGATCCTATAAGCCAATATATTAACACCAACAGTGAACAACCAGTAAATGTAGATGCTAAGAATTGATATGTGTGGGTCCTATAAGCCAATATATTAACACCAACAGTGAACAACCAGTAAATGTAGAGGCTAAGAATTGATATGTGTGGGTCCTATAAGCCAATATATTAACACCAACAGTGAACAACCAGTAAATGTAGATGCTAAGAATTGATATGTGTGGGTCCTATCAGCCAATATATTAACACCAACTGTGAACAACCAGTAAATGTAGATGCTAAGTTGATATGTGTGGGTCCTATAAGCCAATATATTAACACCAACAGTGAACAACCAGTAAATGTAGATGCTAAGAATTGATATGTGTGGGTCCTATAAGCCAATATATTAACACCAACAGTGAACAACCGGTAAATGTTGATGCTAAGAATTGATATGCGCGGATCCTATAAGCCAATATATTAACACCAACAGTGAACAACCGGTAAACGTAGATGCTAAAAATGGATATGCGTGGGATATGCGCGGATCCTATAAGCCAATATATTAACACAAACAGTGAAGAACAAGTAAATGTAGATGCTAAGAATTGATATGTGAGGGTCCTATAAGCCAATATATTAACACCAACAGTGAACAACCAGTAAATGTAGATGCTAAGAATTGATATGTGTGGGTCCTATAAGCAGATGTATTAACACCAACAGTGAACAACCAGTAAATGTAGATGCTAAGAATTGATATGTGTGGGTCATATAAGCCAATATATTAACACCAACAGTGAACAACCAGTAAATGTAGACGCTTAGAATTGATTTGTGTGGGTCCTATAAGCCAATATATTAACACAAACAGTGAACAAACCAGTAAATGTGATGCAAAAATTGATAGCGCGGATCCTATAACCAATATATTAACACCAACAGAACATCCGTAAACGAGATGCTAAGAATGGATATGCTTGGATATCGCGGAACCTATAAGCCAATATATTTAACACCCAACAGTGAACAACCAGTAAAAGTAGATGTAAGAAATTGATATGTGGGTCCATAACCATATTAACCACCAACAGTGACAACCAGTAAATGTATGCTAAGAATTGATATGTGTGGTCCTAAAACCAATATATTACACCACAGTACAACCGGTAAAATGTTGATGCAAAGAATTGATATGCGCGGATCCTATAAGCCAATATATTAACACCAACAGTGAACAACCGTAAACGTAGATGCAAAAAATGGATATGCGTGGATGCGCGGATCCTATAAGCCAATATATTAACACCAACATAAGAACAAGTAAATGTGATGCTAATATTTGATATGTGTGGTTTCCTATAAGCCAAAATATTAACACCAACAGTGAACAACCATAAGTGTAGAGCTAAGAATTGATATGTGTGTCCAATAGCTATTAACACCAACATGAACACCAGTAAAAAGAAATGAATGAAATAAAACTGGGATATCGCGGATCCTATAACCATATTAAACACCAACAGTGAACAACCGTAAATGTAGATCTAAGAATTGATATGTGGGTCCTAAGCCAATAATTAACACCAACAGTGAACAACCATAAATGTAGATGCTAAGAATTGATTGTGTGGGTCCTAAGCCATATTAACACCACAGTGAACAACCGGTAAATGTGATGCTAAGAATTGATATGCGCGGTCCTAAAGCCAATATATTAACACCCAACTGACAACAGTAAACGTAGATGCTATAATGATATGCTGGGATATGCGCGGATGCCTATAAGCCAATATATTAACACCAACAGTGAAGAACAAGTAAAGAGATCATTTTGATATGTGTGTTCCTAAGCCAATAAATTAACACCAACAGTGAACAACCAGTAAGTAGATGCAAGAATTGATATGTGGGTCCTATGCCAATATATTACAAACATGAACAAACAGTACATTGATGCTAATAATTGATATGCGCGGATCCTATACGCCAATATATTAACATCAACAGGGAACAATCAGTAACTGTAGATGCTTAGAATTGATATGCATGGACCCTATAAGCCAATATAATAACACCAACAGGGAACAACCAGTAAATGTAGATGCTAAGAATTGATATGCGCGGAGCCTATAAGCAATATATTAACACCAACAGGGAACAGCCATCAAGTAGATGCTAAGAATTGATATGAACAGCCAGACAAATTAACACCAACGTGAACAAACAGTAAATGTAGATGCTAAGAATTGATATGCGCGGAGCCTATAAGCCAATATATTAACACCAACAGGGAACAGCCAGTCAATGTAGATGCTAAGAATTGATATGCACGGAGTCTATAAGACAATATATTAGCACCAACAGTGAACAAACAGTAAATGTAGATGCTAAGAATTGATATGCGCGGACCCTATAAGCCAATATACTAACACCAACAGTGAACAACCGGTAAACGTAGATGCTAAGAATGGATATGCGTGGGATATGCGCGGATCCTATAAGCCAATAGATTAACACCAACAGTGAAGAACAAGTAAATGTAGATGCTAAGAATTGATATGCGCGGACCCTATAAGCCAATATACTAACACCAACATGGAACAACCAGTAAACGTAGATGCTAAGAATTGATATGCGCGTAATCCCATCTTGCGGGTAAAATCGGCATCCTATATTGCCACCAGATACTGGTAGCATATATAGGAGTCAGAGTTTATGGAACGCCAAATCTACATAAACTCAAATAATTAATGCTAGCTTCAAATAATTAGTGCTCTCTCTAATTCTATTAGTGCTCTCTCAATTTCAATTAATGATCTCTCTAATTCAATTTGTGCTCTCTCTAATTCAATTTGAGCTCTCTCTAATTCAATTTCTTTAATAGAGAGAGCACGAATTAAATTTGAGAGAGCACTAATTGAATTTGAGATATCACTAATTGAATTTGAGAGAGCACAAATTGAATTAGAGAGAGCACTAATTGCATTTGAGAGAGCACTAATTGAATTAGAGAGAACATTAAATGCATGTGTTTTTGAGCTCTCTGCAAATAATATAGAGCTAGCACGAATTCAATTAATGCTCTCTCTAATTCAATTAGAGATCTCTCTAATTCAATTAGTGCTCTCTCTAATTGAATTTGTGCTCTCTCTAATTGAATTTGTGCTCTCTCTAATTCAAATTTGTGCTCTCTCTAATTCAATTTATGCTCTCTCTAATTCAATTTGTGCTCTCTCTATTAATTATCATTACAGCTAGCGCTAATTGAATTAAAGAGACGTCATCTTGTATATCTTGACGGCTATTCTACATAAATGTATCGTCATTTTACCTAAATATATGCATTACATAATGTTTGTAGATTAATACTATTCGTATATGTTGCTATTTATACTTTCCATTCAAAACTTGATTATAAAAGGTATGATTAGTGTTAGGAACAATACAAAATGACTAATATTTGAACTTTGACCCTGCATCACATGTCATCTTCCTTCACTTCAAATTTTAGTTCTTATTATAGTGTGCATATAATATTGCCATCAAACATTGAAGCACTGGTTTATAGAGTGATTTGAACAATTATACATGTTAATGCTTATTTTCAAAACAGCGGCCATCTTGGTCGCCATCTTGAATATCTCCATGGTTACTCGACATATTTCCATTTCAACTATATATGTTCATTATATATTGTCTGTAGAGTATTCTGATATGCTGATATGTATACTTTTGTAAAATTTGTAGGGTCCGTACCTCAGACTGACTGGCATTGGAACATATACATATTTTCATTGAAGTTGATCTCTTTGTGCTGAAATATTTTGATTCCTGTCCTCAAGATGTACACCAACATGACACATATGTTGATTTCGTCAAATATTGAAGTTGAACATACTTTGTACACTCTATCATAGAATAGCCGTCCAGGATGTTGAATATATATTCAATTTATCAATCAGCGAGTGTCCTAAATTTGCAAAACTATGTCAAACCACTGCGAGGAGGAGGAGGCAAACTTCGAACAACAGTATGTACTGTGTAACTGTGTATCCCCTCATATCGTGTAGACCACCAATTGCAATTGTCAAGATGGTTCAAGTGAGTGGTCACAACATGTTATTTTGATTGATATATGATAAGAAAATATATTTGTAATTACACTTTATTTCCTCATTTTAAAGGGATAGAGCGGTAGTCGAGTGGTTATCGCCCGAACCCAGAACAGCCAGGGCGCGATGACCGGTTAATTCTCACCAGGGCAAGCACAGCGTGGTGTGTAGCATGCGTGGGAGTTAGACCGAATTTGGTCGACAGCTACACTCCGCATTGGCGCAGAGTCGGCTCCTAAAATATAATATTGGCGCACACGTCGTCTGATGCAGTAAAAATCAAAAATTCATGCTCGGGCATGGAAGGCCATCTTAAATATAAGCACTCACTAATTCCTCATTTTATTAGATGTTTATGATATATGCATACTATGCCATTTACATGTATGTACAGGACTGGTGTGAAAATAGTATGTTGGGAAAGTGAGACAACCTGCACTGGTCAAAAATCAAAATGTTTGGAAAACGAGATACAACCCTTCACATATGCAAAGATATCGGCCTCCCGGAGTGTCGCGCGCAAGAACAACCACGCGTTCGTAGTTATTGACCTCTGTTGTTTTTTGATAGGCTGTCACTACAGACATTTCTTGTCTCTAGAGAGTATATCTCCAATACCGTATGAAACTTCACACATGCATAGATATCAACTGAACAGTGTTTATGATACAACCCTCTTTTCGCTAATTAGGTTTGAGGCGGCTTTCAGCTGCGCCGAAAACCTATTGTATTCGTTGTTTTTTTTAGGTTTGAGGCGGCTTTCAGCTGCGCCGAAAACCTATTGTATTCGTTGGTTTTTTTTTTTTTTTTTTATTCAGCCGTTCAGTCTACAGCCCAAACCGCTGGTCGGATCGACTTCAAATTTTGCATGCCGATTCGGATCAAGTGTGAGCAGAGACTCAGAGATTTTCAGAAATATCTTAATGCCACTTTCCACGAAACCGGAAGTGACGTCATATTTTCAATAACTTCCTTATTTTCCAACCGATTTCAAAAAATCTTTTTGCATTGGAAAGCTGACAAAATCTATGGTGAAAAACGAACGAAAACTTCACTGGCGGAATATTGAACATATCTAATTTCCGTTTTATTAGGTGTATTTACAAATGGCGTAAACTGCAATCTAAGGGCGATAACTATCGAAAAATAATCATCCGCTGACTTACGGGCTCCCTCCATCTACAACAAACCGCTGGTCGGATCGACTTCAAATTTTGCATGCCGTTTCGGATCAAGTGTGAGCAGAGACTCAGATATTTTCAGATATCTTTTAATGCTACTTTCCACGAAAACGGAAGTGACGTCATACTTCCTATAACTTCCTTATTTTCCAACCGATTTCAAGAATTCATTTTGCATTGGAAAGCTGACAAAATTCTCTATCTCAAACTCACTGACAGTTTTCGGCTATCTGCTCAAATATGCATTTGAAGTTGGAAAATGTACATACTTTTCAACGATTTTGCCGAATTTCGGCTGATAACGGGTGGTCTTTACAAACGTTTTCCAATTTGTACAGTACTGTCAGCAAATAGTTTACACCTTGGGCTAAAGCTTAGTTACACATGAAATCAATGTTTGAGGCTCAAACCGTTGATGCAGCTAAAGCTGCTCTAGTTAGGTTTGAGGCGGCTTTCAGCTGCGCCGAAAACCTATTGTATTCGTTGGTTTTTTTTTTTTTTTTTTTTTATTCAGCCGTTCAGTCTACAGCCCAAACCGCTGGTCGGATCGACTTCAAATTTTGCATGCCGATTCGGTTCAAGTGTGAGCAGAGAATCAGAGATTTTCAGAAATATCTTAATGCCACTTTCCACGAAACCGGAAGTGACGTCATATTTTCAATAACTTCCTTATTTTCCAACCGATTTCAAAAATTCTTTTTGCATTGGAAAGCTGACAAAATTCTCTATCTCTGCCACCCTGACAGTTCTCGGCTATCTGGTCAAATAAGAGAGCTATAGACATTTGAAGTTGAAAAATGTACATACTTTTCAACGATTTTGCCGAATTTTTGCCGAATTTCGGCTGATAACGGGTGGTCTTTACAAACGTTTTCCAATTTGTACAGTAATGTCAGCAACATAATTTCTTGCCAGTGTGATAGGGGAGTGTCAGGCGCATAAAAGATGATAATTTTCAGAGCTCTATCTTGACTACTTCCGGTTCTATTGGATGTCAAAGATGAACGTCTTTTTTTCAAGTTTTCAAAATAGAGCAAACGGATGTGACGTCAGCTTCGTTATTTATCAATAGATTTCAAAATTTCTTGCTGCGGTCGATATTTCAGTCCTTTAGCTAAAACTTTCCCGCTTTGTGCCCGGCCTATGGTGAAAAAACAAACGAAAACTTCACTGGCGGAATATTGCATATTTCCGTTTTATTAGGTGTATTTACAAATGGCGTAAACTGCCATTTAAGGGCGATAACTATCGAAAAATAATCATCCGCTGACTTACGGGCTCCCTCCATCTACACCAATCCGCTGGTCGGATCGACTTCAAATTTTGCATACCGATTCGGATCAAGTGTGAGCAGAGACTCAGAGATTTTCAGATATCTTTTAACGCTACTTTCCACGAAAACGAAAGTGACGTCATACTTCGTATAACTTCCTTATTTTCCAACCGATTTCAAGAATTCTTTTTGCATTGGAAAGCTGACAAAATTCTCTATCTCAGATTCACTGACAGTTTTCGGCTATCTGCTCAAATAAAAGATCTATATGCATTCGAATTTGAAAAATGTACATACTTTTCAACGATTTTGCCGAATTTCGGCTGATAACGGGTGGTCTTTACAAACGTTTTCCAATTTGTACAGTACTGTCAGCAACATAATTTCTTGCCAGGGTGATAGGGGAGTGTCAGCCGCATGAAAGATGATAATTTTCAGAGCTATATCTTGACTACTTACGGCTCTATTCGATGTCAAAGATGAACGTATTTTTTCAAGTTTTCAAAATAGAGCAAACGGATGTGACGTCAGCTTCGTTATTTATCATTCGATTTCAATTGTTTTTGCTGTAGTCGATATTTCTGTCCTTTAGCTAAAACTTTGGCTGAGGATCGAACCCGGTATCCCTCGCTCCGAGTCCATCGCTCTACCTCTAAGCTAACCGGCCCCACATCGGTGTGATGATGCGAACACAATAATGTTGGACTGTTCATTCTAAAACTTCAGAAATTCTTTTTGCAACCGATAGTTTACACCTTGGGCTAAAGCTTAGTTACACATGAAATCAATGTTTGAGGCTCAAACCGTTGATGCAGCTCAAGCTGCTTTAGTTAGGTTTGAGGCGGCTTTCAGCTGCGCCGAAAACCTATTGTATTCGTTGGTTTTTTAGGTTTGAGGCGGCTTTCAGCTGCGCCGAAAACCTATTGTATTCGTTGTTTTTTTTTTTTTTTTTTTTTTTTTTATTCAGCCGTTCAGTCTACAGCCCAAACCGCTGGTCGGATCGACTTCAAATTTTGCATGCCGATTCGGATCAAGTGTGAGCAGAGAATCAGAGATTTTCAGAAATATCTTAATGCCACTTTCCACGAAACCGGAAGTGACGTCATATTTTCTATAACTTTCTATAACTTCCTTATTTTCCAACCGATTTCAAAAATTATTTTTGCATTGGAAAGCTGACAACATTCTCTATCTCGACTTCGCTGACAGTTCTCGGCTATCTGGTCAAATAAGAGAGCTATAGGGATTTGAAGTTGAAATATGTACATACTTTTCAACGATTTTGCCGAATTTTTGCCGAATTTCGGCTGATAACGGGTGGTCTTTGCAAACGTTTTCCAATTTGTACAGTAATGTCAGCAACATAATTTCTTGCCAGTGTGCATAAAAGATGATAATTTTCAGAGCTCTATCTTGACTACTTCCGGTTCTATTGGATGTCAAAGATGAACGTCTTTTTTTCAAGTTTTCAAAATAGAGCAAACGGATGTGACGTCAGCTTCGTTATTTATCAATAGATTTCAAAATTTCTTGCTGCGGTCGATATTTCAGTCATTTAGCTAAAACTTTCCCGCTTTGTGCCCGGCCTATGGTGAAAAACAAATGAAAACTTCACTGGCGGAATATTGCACATATGTAATTTCCGTTTTATTAGGTGTATTTACAAATGGCGTAAACTGCAATCTAGGGGCGATAACTATGAAAAAATAATCATCCGCTGACTTACGGGCTCCCTCCATCTACACCAAACCGCTGGTCGGATCGACTTAAAATTTTGCATGCCGATTCGGATCAAGTGTGAGCAGAGACTCAGAGATTTTCCAGATATCTGTTTAATGCTACTTCCCACGAAAACGGAAGTGGACGTCATACTTCCTATAATTTCCTTATTTTCCAACCGATTTCAAGAATTCTTTTTGCATCGGAAAGCTGACAAAATTCACTAATCTCAGATTCACTGACAGTTTTCGGCTGTCTGCTCAAATAAAAGAGCTATATGCATTTGAAGTTGAAAAATGTACATACTTTTCAACGATTTGCCGAATTTCGGCTAATAACGGGTGGTCTTTACAAACGTTTTCCAATTTGTACAGTACTGTCAGCAACATAATTTCTTGCCAGGGTGTTAGGGGAGTGTTCAGCCGCAATGAAAGATGATAATTTTCAGAAGCTATATCTTGACTACTTACGGCTCTATTCGATGTCAAAGAAGAACGTATTTTTTCAAGTTTTTCAAAATAGAGCAAAACGGATGTGACGTCAGCTTCGTTATTTATCATTCGATTTCAATTGTTTTTGCTGTAGTCGATATTTCTGTCCTTTAGCTAATCTTTGGCTGAGGATCGAACCCGGTATCCCTCGCTCCGAGCCCATCGCTCTACCTCTAAGCTAACCGGCACCCCCCCATCGGTGTGATGATGCGAACACAATAATGTTGGACTGTTCATTCTAAAACTTCAGAAATACTTTTTGCAACCGATAGTTTACACCTTGGGCTAAAGCTTAGTTACACATGAAATCAATGTTTGAGGCTCAAACCGTTGATGCAGCTCAAGCTGCTCTAGTTTTTTTTTTTTTTTTTTTTTTTTTTTTTTTTATTCAGCCGTTCAGTCTACAGCCCAAACCGCTGGTCGGATCGACTTCAAATTTTGCATGCCGATTCGGATCAAGTGTGAGCAGAGACTCAGAGATTTTCAGAAATCTCTTAATGCCACTTTCCACGAAACGGGAAGTGACGTCATACTTTCTATAACTTCCTTATTTTCCAACCGATTTCAAAAATTCTTTTTGCATTGGAAAGCTGACAAAATTCTCTATCTCGGATTCCCTGACAGTTCTCGGCTGTCTTGTCAAATGAAAGAGCTATAGGGATTTGAAGTTGAAAAATGTACATACTTTTCAACGATTTTGCCGAATTTTTGTCGAATTTCGGCTGATAACGGGTGGTCTTTGCAAACGTTTTCCAATTTGTACAGTAATGTCAGCAACATAATTTCTTGCCAGTGTGATAGGAGAGTGTCAGGCGCATAAAAGATGATAATTTTCAGAGCTCTATCTTGACTATTTCCGGTTCTATTGGATGTCAAAGATGAACGTCTTTTTTTCAAGTTTTCAAAATAGAGCAAACGGATGACGTCAGTTTCGTTATTTATCAATATATATTTAAACATTTCTTGCTGCGGTCGATATTTCAGTCCTTTAGCTAAAACTTTCCCGCTTTGTACCCGGCCTATGGTGAAAAACAAACGAAAACAAAATTCACTGGCGGAATATTGCACATATGTAATTTCCGTTTTATTAGGTGTATTTATCAAATGGCGTAAACTGCAATTTAGGGGCGATAACTATCGAAAAATAATCATCCGCTGACTTACGGGCTCCCTCCATCTACACCAAACTGCTGGTCGGATCGACTTCAAATTTGCATGCCGATTCGGATCAAGTGTGAGCAGAGACTAGAGATTTTCAGATATCGTTAATGCTACTTTCCACGAAAACGGAAGTGACGTCATACTTCCTATAACTTCCTTATTTTCCAACGATTTCAGAATTATTTTTGCATTGGAAAGCTGACAAAATTCTCTATCTCAGATTCACTGACAGTTTTCGGCTGTCTGCTCAAATAAAAGAGCTATATGCATTTGAAGTTGAAAAATGTACATACTTTTCAACGATTTTGCCGAATTTCGGCTGATAACGGGTGGTCTTTACAAACGTTTTCCAATTTGTACAGTAATGTCAGCAACATATTTTCTTGCCAGTGTGATAGGGGAGTGTCAGGCGCATAAAAGATGATAATTTTCAGAGCTCTATCTTGACTACTTCCGGTTCTATTGGATGTCAAAGATGAACGTCTTTTTTTCAAGTTTTCAAAATAGAGCAAACGGATGTGACGTCAGCTTCGTTATTTATCAATAGATTTCAAAATTTCTTGCTGCGGTCGATATTTCAGTCCTTTAGCTAAAACTTTCCCGCTTTGTGCCCGGCCTATGGTGAAAAACAAACGAAAACTTCACTGGCGGAATATTGCATATTTCCGTTTTATTAGGTGTATTTACAAATGGCGTAAACTGCCATTTAAGGGCGATAACTATCGAAAAATAATCATCCGCTGACTTACTGGCTCCCTCCATCTACACCAATCCGCTGGTCGGATCGACTTCAAATTTTGCATACCGATTCGGATCAAGTGTGAGCAGAGACTCAGAGATTTTCAGATATCTTTTAATGCTACTTTCCACGAAAACGAAAGTGACGTCATACTTCGTATAACTTCCTTATTTTCCAACCGATTTCAAGAATTCTTTTTGCATTGGAAAGCTGACAAAATTCTCTATCTCAAATTCGCTGACAGTTTTCGGCTATCTGCTCAAATAAAAGATCTATATGCATTCGAATTTGAAAAATGTACATACTTTTCAACGATTTTGCCGAATTTCGGCTGATAACGGGTGGTCTTTACAAACGTTTTCCAATTTGTACAGTACTGTCAGCAACATAATTTTCTTGCCAGGGTGATAGGGGAGTGTCAGCCGCATGAAAGATGATAATTTTCAGAGCTATATCTTGACTACTTACGGCTCTATTCGATGTCAAAGATGAACGTATTTTTTCAAGTTTTCAAAATAGAGCAAACGGATGTGACGTCAGCTTCGTTATTTATCATTCGATTTCAATTGTTTTTGCTGTAGTCGATATTTCTGTCTTTAGCTAAAACTTTGGCTGAGGATCGAACCCGGTATCCCTCGCTCCGAGTCCATCGCTCTACCTCTAAGCTAACCGGCCCCACATCGGTGTGATGATGCGAACACAATAATGTTGGACTGTTCATTCTAAAACTTCAGAAATTCTTTTTGCAACCGATAGTTTACACCTTGGGCTAAAGCTTAGTTACACATGAAATCAATGTTTGAGGCTCAAACCGTTGATGCAGCTCAAGCTGCTTTAGTTAGGTTTGAGGCGGCTTTCAGCTGCGCCGAAAACCTATTGTATTCGTTGGTTTTTTAGTTTGAGGCGGCTTTCAGCTGCGCCGAAAACCTATTGTATTCGTTGTTTTTTTTTTTTTATTCAGCCGTTCAGTCTACAGCCCAAACCGCTGGTCGGATCGACTTCAAATTTTGCATGCCGATTCGGATCAAGTGTGAGCAGAGAATCAGAGATTTTCATAAATATCTTAATGCCACTTTCCACGAAACCGGAAGTGACGTCATATTTTCTATAACTTTCTATAACTTCCTTATTTTCCAACCGATTTCAAAAATTATTTTTGCATTGGAAAGCTGACAACATTCTCTATCTCGGCCTCGCTGACAGTTCTCGGCTGTCTTGTCAAATGAAAGAGCTATAGGGATTTGAAGTTGAAAAATGTACATACTTTTCAACGATTTTGCCGAATTTTTGTCGAATTTCGGCTGATAACGGGTGGTCTTTGCAAACGTTTTCCAATTTGTACAGTAATGTCAGCAACATAATTTCTTGCCAGTGTGATAGGAGAGTGTCAGGCGCATAAAAGATGATAATTTTCAGAGCTCTATCTTGACTATTTCCGGTTCTATTGGATGTCAAAGATGAACGTCTTTTTTTTCAAGTTTTCAAAATAGAGCAAACGGATGTGACGTCAGTTTCGTTATTTATCAATATATATTTAAACATTTCTTGCTGCGGTCGATATTTCAGTCCTTTAGCTAAAACTTTCCCGCTTTGTACCCGGCCTATGGTGAAAAACAAACGAAAACTTCACTGGCGGAATATTGCACATATGTAATTTCCGTTTTATTAGGTGTATTTACAAATGGCGTAAACTGAAATTTAGGGGCGATAACTATCGAAAAATAATCATCCGCTGACTTACGGGCTCCCTCCATCTACACCAAACTGCTGGTCGGATCGACTTCAAATTTTGCATGCCGATTCGGATCAAGTGTGAGCAGAGACTCAGAGATTTTCAGATATCTGTTAATGCTACTTCCACGAAAACGGAAGTGACGTCATACTTCCTATAACTTCCTTATTTTCCAACCGATTTCATTTAAGAATTCTTTTTTGCATTGAAAGCTGACAAAATTCTCTATCTCAGATTCACTGACAGTTTTTCGGCTGTCTGCTCAAATAAAAGAGCTATATGCATTTGAAGTTGAAAAATGTACATACTTTTCAACGATTTTGGCCGAATTTCGGCTGATAACGGTGGTCTTTACAAACGTTTTCCAATTTGTACAGTAATGTCAGCAACATAATTTCTTGCCAGTGTGATAGGGGAGTGTCAGGCGCATAAAAGATGATAATTTTCAGAGCTCTATCTTGACTACTTCCGGTTCTATTGGATGTCAAAGATGAACGTCTTTTTTTCAAGTTTTCAAAATGAGACAAACGGATGTGACGTCAGCTTCGTTATTTATTAATAGATTTCAAAATTTCTTGCTGCGGTCGATATTTCAGTCCTTTAGCTAAAACTTTCCCGCTTTGTGCCCGGCCTATGGTGAAAAACAAACGAAAACTTCACTGGCGGAATATTGCATATTTCCGTTTTATTAGGTGTATTTACAAATGGCGTAAACTGCCATTTAAGGGCGATAACTATCGAAAAATAATCATCCGCTGACTTACGGGCTCCCTCCATCTACACCAATCCGCTGGTCGGATCGACTTCAAATTTTGCATACCGATTCGGATCAAGTGTGAGCAGAGACTCAGAGATTTTCAGATATCTTTTAATGCTACTTTCCACGAAAACGAAAGTGACGTCATACTTCGTATAACTTCCTTATTTTCCAACCGATTTCAAGAATTCTTTTTGCATTGGAAAGCTGACAAAATTCTCTATCTCAGATTCACTGACAGTTTTCGGCTATCTGCTCAAATAAAAGAGCTATATGCATTTGAAGTTGAAAAATGTACATACTTTTCAACGATTTTGCCGAATTTCGGCTGATAACGGGTGGTCTTTACAAACGTTTTCCAATTTGTACAGTACTGTCAGCAACATAATTTCTTGCCAGGGTGATAGGGGAGTGTCAGCCGCATGAAAGATGATAATTTTCAGAGCTATATCTTGACTACTTACGGCTCTATTCGATGTCAAAGATGAACGTATTTTTTCAAGTTTTCAAAATAGAGCAAACGGATGTGACGTCAGCTTTGTTATTTATCATTCAATTTCAATTGTTTTTGCTGTAGTCGATATTTCAGTCCTTTAGCTAAAATTTTGGCTGAGGATCGAACCCGGTATCCCTCGCTCCGAGTCCATCGCTCTACCTCTAAGCTAACCGGCCCCACATCGGTGTGATGATGCGAACACAATAATGTTGGACTGTTCATTCTAAAACTTCAGAAATTCTTTTTGCAACCGATAGTTTACACCTTGGGCTAAAGCTTAGTTACACATGAAATCAATGTTTGAGACTCAAACCGTTGATGCAGCTCAAGCTGCTCTAGTTTTGGAGTTATTTTGCCCTTTGTTTTGTGAAATACTTTGTTTCGAGTTTGGAGCATGCTCCCCCGGAAATTTGTTATATCTGGAACGAAGCAGATGCATTTTCCTGCTTTCTGAGAAGTATATATGAAATGCTTCTTTACCTCCAAATATGTGAAATGTTGTACACTTGTATACTGAATAATTATCCTGAATAGTGTGATCGATTTTCCGTCGCATATTTTTCACGGCTTTGCGGGTTAAATTCCTCCCCAAGATTAAAAAAAAAAAAGTATGCGTTAGACGCAATTTCCCGGCACTTGTTGGACTTAGGTTTCTTTCTTTTTCCAACGCATGCCCGCCCCGGAAAATATTCAATCTAGAATGCCGGAGATGCATTTTCCTGCATTCTGGGAAGTAAATTAATATGAAAATGTTTTGTTGCTTTAAAATATGTCAATTTACACATCCACGACGGACCTCGGCGGATTATGGGGGGTGCGTACGCACCCGTCGCACCTCCCCCCCCTCCCCCCCTGCGTACGGGCCTGGACATAGGCGAATTGCAACATAATATGTTTGCATTCACGTGTTGCCCTTGCCAGTGTCCCCCCCCCAAATGTGACGCAAGCAGTATACATATCTAACCACCAACATATAGAGTATATTTATTATTGTGTTCAAATTGGAGAAACGTGTACTTGGCAATGTTTATAAGAGCATGTGCTTTTGCATGTCAAATCACTTGTCATCATGCACAAAACAAAATGGGATACAAAGAGATCGCTGTCGTGTATATTGAAACTGGAGAAAGTGAGGAGGGGTTCACTTGTATCCTTGGCCGCCGCTATCACGCATAGGCATTTGTAACATATGTTATAATAAGTATTTAATGAACGTTTCTGCCTAAGTCTGGGTGGACCACATAATGAAAAGTTTAATGGAACTGTTAGACAGATGGACGAACCGACAGAATTACCAAAACGGGTTACAGTACCCCTCAGCATACATCGTAATCGGGTAGGATGATTGGTTTAGATAAAATATATTCACACTGTACACAATCATGATACACATTTTATTTATGTTGAAGCATAATACATGTAATAATTCAGATCTCCAGATAAGCAGCGTATTTGGACATAAATTCTGGAATATTTTTTCTTAATTCTTCATAAAACATACACGTTTGGAGTTCTTTAGAATCGTCTCCACGATACGATTCTAAAGAACTCCTGACGTGTATGTTTTTATGAAGAATGAAGAAAAATCTAGTCTGAAAACAATGCTTATCTGGAAATGTGTATGCATAAATACAAGCATCATATAGCACATAATTAATCAATGCTGTTAATCAATTAGTCGATGGGTTGAGCGCTGGACTGCCACCTCGGCGGACCGCGTTCGATTCCTGGCATGGGCGACAAAAATATCGAAAGATAAAAGTATTTTCCATCTACCTAATCCACGTATACAGTGTCTGGTCCTACTATGTACATTGATAGCTATAGCTGTACAACCTAGAATATGCGTGGCGTCATGGAAGGTCATGGAGCCAATTCCCGACATTAAATATATGCATTTACATTTACAATGCTGTTTTTATTTTCCGATCCTTGTTGGTCGTTGAGCATTACTGTCATTCTGACAGTGTGCATGTTTTCACCTCTTTTGGCGTATTTCATGTTCCTTTTATGTATATGAATAGCGCTTAAGCCGGTGCTAGGTGGCGTTTGTGTCATTTACTGTGCTATTTTGGCGCAGTCTGTGACACAGATGAACGAACGGAATAAAACCCTGTTCGCGATGTATTTGTCTGGTACATGTGGTAGTTGTGTTCAGCAATTTGCAAGGATCGCCCGACTTTGTCATGTTTGTTTATATTCAGTAAAAACATGCATTTTACCTGAAAATGACATATATGATATTTTTGGTATTACATGTATATCATTTGCAGGAAAACTGAAAGTTTCACCATTATTAAAATCTATTTAAATATAGGGCATAATGCATTGTAATACTATGAGGAAATGTGAACCATGACCAGTTTGCATTTGCATCAAACTTAGATAGACAACAGCATATAATCAACATGTAGTGCATTGTATCATATTGAGGTCTTATATAATTTTCCAGATCATGTATCGTCCGATATATCATCTGCAAAATGGTGTAAGCACCGAATCTGCTATAATACAAATGATGATGCATATGGGTACAATACATGTTGCAAGCTAAACATTCCGATTCAAAGAAAGTATTCTATATTCCTATTATGTAACGGATTTTGATGAAATATGGCGCAGCAAACGCGTCTTGTGAAGCTGCAATTGGTGGTCTCCGTAGATTGGCCCAAACCTCTTCTTTTTACGAAGATTTGATTTGAATAGGGTTTTGCGTCCGTTCAACAGCGAGATCATATACAGACAGGTCAACAGGATCCAATCCCGTATGTCACCTGTATGGGTGGTGGGAAAATCCCAAAATCGGAACTCAATATTTACATCGAGATACTATATATTCAGCCCTGAAGATAGAATAACCTGACCTGGTGCCAGGTCCTAAACACACAGGAGTCACTAAGCCCAATCCCGTAAGGTAATTGGACTAGCTGAAGTCTTCTTACACTTATAAGGGCATAACCGGATTCAACTCTAAAGTACAAGGAAGCCAAAAATAAACATGTACCAGAGGGTCAAACCAGGGATATCGGGATTCCGGAAAGGATGAACTCTGTCGTTAACGTTACCCTTCACATGCTCCAGACCAACCACCCACTCATTGAACATGAAACGTTATTTAAAAATCCATTCGTAAGTAATTGATTTGATTTGATTTGGTTTTGCGTCTGTTTAACAGCGAGGTTATATACAGACGGGTCAACAGGGTCGAATCCCGTATTACAAAGAGTCTATTATTGAGCACCGGACTCTAAACGGATTGTCTGACATTGGTCAATAATACCCTTCTGGAAATAAATTATGTATTATTTCCGGAAGGTATTACTGTCACCCTCCCGGCACGATGAGCCTGTCAGACTAGGAGGGGCCCCCCCACCACTATGTTGTCAATCGCGCCCATTGTTAAATATATTCCTACGCGATATGAGTATAGTCCACAACATCAATTTAACAAACATACGCCATCAGGAACATTCTTCAGTTTGGTCATGAGGTTAACTATATTGCTACGCGATATCAGTATAGTCCACAGCATCGACTTCAAGAACATATAACATCAGGAACATTCTTCAGTTTGGACGCGAGGTTAAATATATTGCTACGCGATATCAGTAGAGTCCACAACATCGATTTCACTGAATATAACATCAGGCACATTCTTCAGTTTGGTCGCGAGGTTAAATATATTGCTACGCGATATCAGTAGAGTCCACAACATCGATTTCACTGACATATAACATCAGGAACATTCTTCAGTTTGGTCGCGAGGTTAAATATATTGCTACGCGATATCAGTAGAGTCCACAGCATCGATTTCACTAACATATAACATCAGGAACATTCTTCAGTTTGGTCGCGAAATTAAATATATTGCTACGCGATATCAGTAGAGTCCATTAGGTGTACGCTCCCATAGAAAGTCGGGTACTTGTAAACCCCACTACTTCAAAGAAAACGTGGGGTCGGGAAACCCGAGTTGCACAGCTGGATACTGGAATAAACCTGTCTGCATCCCGATACCAACCAGATTTAATGTTCCTACGGCGAGATTTAATGTTCCTTTAATGTTCCTAACACCGGGTCAAATGGCCCATTAGGCGATATGATAAGATTCTGAAATTCCCAGTTAAATTCTAAATATGTTATAACGCAAATAAAATCTATAAATAATGCTATAATCAATTTTATCATTATCAGAGATGCAAAAATGCCTTTTCTCCCGTCAAAATCGGTTGACCAGCGACAAATATATTGTAAAAATAAAAATTAAGATTTTACCAAAATATGTGTTCCGAAGACCTCTCCAAATCCCGCCAAAATGGTTCCAATACGGCGTAGGAATATGCGGGCCAAAATACTATCTATGATACCATTATAATATAAAATCGTATTCAATATTTATATACACCGAGGTGAATCGATATATATATATACATTCCACTAAACAAACGAAAACTAACAAGAAGCCAAATCGCCAAACATAATCCTTATGTGCCAAAATGAAACTGGACGTGTGAGAACTATTTTGTGTCCGCGCATGGATAATGGTCAGGCGGCTTGACCACTGCATAGGACGAATAAATATGTCTGGTTCTGAACTAAAATGGGAAGATATAATAAACCTACTAATCTTTTTTTTGTTATTGTTCGATAGCAGAGATATGTACTAGATATTTGCTGTATATATTTTATTCAAAATGTAGCAGTAAATATGAAGAGCACATAATTATGGCACCACGATTTCAAAACCTGCAATTATCTATGACATACATGCATACATATGGCATATGTTGTCATGACGGAGAAATGGGGCTTATGATCTATGCTGCCAACTCCGCCCCACCCAAATCAGCCTGCATATTCCGCGCAGTCTGATCAGGGCTCTGCACGGTTCGCCATTCCGTCTATCTCAATTGATTTCATACATAATAGCATCCGCGATATTCAAAGAAATAATATTTATAACAGCCATGTGTTTTTTAGTAAATGATGACAATAATAAATTATGTAAATATTTTTCATGAACTATGACAACTGTGGAAATGTATCAAATTACTTACATGGTTGGTCTCATAACGGATCACTGTGTACATAGTAATACGCATATTCAAATATAAGGCCAAATATGTATAATTTGCAATTGTGTGTTATTGATTAGAATATTTGCACTAATTGACACTGATGAATGATTGGACATTTGAGAATGAAGTAAGGTTTGTAATGAAGATAATTATTCTGCAAGGTGTATGTAACATAGCATATGCTACATGTAATTATGTATCAACAGCACATTTTAATTTTGTAACTTGCTAGTGTGCTGGTCAGTTTGAACCCGCAGATATATCTACACTGGTTAGAAGACTAGTGTGTCCTTGTATCATCAGCTTATAGCTGTTAGAACAAGCAATTCTCCCAGCATTATTGTGGGAATCAGCACACACATGTTGTAGGCTACCAAGAGAGCATGGAACAATACCAGGGTTTGCTAATCCATTTAGACAATGATGAATCCAGTCGGCAACAGTCTAGATCCTGATGTGACTGCTCATTCTGATCTGGACCTAAGCTGCAAAGATTACGGCCATAATAGTCGCTGGTGGTAATAAAACTCACCTGTACATATTCTCATGCACGATGGTGAAGTCTGGCGGTTACTGGAGACTCCAGCTGGGCAGTGAAAGTAGTTCTGCATGCTTTGTTATCTCATTAGCTGACCCCATAGTGCAATACAAAATCATTAACAGGAACATTAACCTGTCAGAATCAGCTTGGCATTTGGCTGTTCGTTTTCTATGGGACTGTACACATAATGCCACAACATCGATGTCACAAATATTTAACATCAGGAACATTCTTCACTTTGGTCGCGAGCATCCGATCGCACGGGGTCTGGTAGTGGCGTAAATAATACTAGGTCTTGTTCCCGAGTTTGAAGATCATGTGGCTTTCCTGCAAGATTAAACTTTGATCTGAGACTGATAACTATTTGCTTACAGGCCATATTACCATTTTGTTGATATTTTAGCATGTTTATTGAATATGGGAGTGTGGATTGAGTACAAATATGGTTAGCTTGATAGTCATAATTGTGCACGCTATATTCTACTTAGATTTTATACCTGTATGTATAATGGCCAAGGAAAAGTTCTCATTGCAGATGGGTATTTTTTCTTTGTTTAAAGTTGAGACACAACAATGTCAGCATCACTGTACCTCACAGATCAGATTGTCTTAACATGAGACAGTACTTAGTATAAACATATTTTATTACACTTTAGGTACATCATATTCAATATAAATATATACAAACATGAGGGGATTAGAACGAAAGTCTATAGACTTGTAGAGTTCTTCTCCCAGGTGATACCGATTGTGATGCAATTTCAGCGGTATATTTGTAGAACAACATTGTTATGGATTTAAATGTTAAATATAACATGTATGCTTATGTTACAGTATGAAAAGTAATGAAACAAAACATAAAAAGAAATCGACGTTAATTACAAACAAGAGGGCCATGATGGCCCTAATTCGCTCACCTGACTCCATGAACACCAGAGGAGAATGTGACATTGAGTTCATGTGTTTTAAAAAAATTGTGCTATTTTTAGATGGCGGTCATCTTGGATTAAGCGATGACTGTCATTTTACCAAATCTGAAAATGCTTCACCCAAGGATCTTAACTTCCTATGAAGTTTGGCCAGCATCGGCCATGTGGTTCCTGAGAAAAAGACGTTCAAAATCTTGAATAAATGGACCTTTTGGTGGCCATCATGGATGACATAATCATCCGATTCCGACAAATATTGCACCAGTGCAATTGCCTCATCGATACCTTCAATTTGATATATGGCATGAGCATATTCGGTCAAAAATAAAATTTGACCCCAATTTGACCCCACGGGCCATGCCCATTTTTGACCCCGGGGTCACCATTTTCACAACTTTGAAAGAGCATTGTAAATCGATCATTCCTACCAAATTTAGTCGAAATCCGGCCAGCGGTTCATGAGAAGAAGATTTTTTAAGAATTTATGCTATTTTTAGACGGCGGCCATCTTGGATTAGTGATGACCTCCATTTTAACAAATCTGAAAAGTGTCCACCCATGGACCATAACTTTTAAGTTTGGCTACCATGGGCCAAGCGGTTCATGTGAAGAAGAATTTTGAAATCTCTAATAAAAGAACGACCTTTTGACATTTCGGCGGCCATCTTGGATGACATAACAATCCGATTTCAACAAAAAATGTACCAGAGTGATCGCCTCATTGATACCTTCGATTTGATATATAACATGACCATATTCGGTCAAAAATAAAATTTGATCCCACGGGCCATGCCCATTTTTGACCCGGGGTCACCATTTTAACAACTTTGAAAGAGCATTGTACATCGATCATTCCTACCAAGTTTCGTCGAAATCATGCTAGCGGTTCATGAGAAGAAGATTTTTTAAGAATTTATGCTATTTTTAGACGGCGGCCATCTTGGATTAGCGATGACCTCCATTTTAACAAATCTGAAAAGGCTTCACCCATGGACCATAACTTTTAAGTTTGGTTACCATGGGCCCAGCGGTTCATGTGAAGAAGAATTTTGAAATCTCTAATAAAAGAACGACCTTTTGACATTTCGGCGGCCATCTTGGATGACATAACAATCCGATTTCGACAAAAATGTACCTGAGTGATCGCCTCATTGATACCTTCAATTTGATATATAACATGACCATATTCGGTCAAAAATAAAATTTGACCCCAATTTGACCCCACGGGCCACGCCCATTTTTGACCCCGGGGTCACCATTTTAACAACTCTGAAAGGGCAATGTACATCGATCATTCCTACCAAGTTTTGTCGAAATCCGGTCTTCGGTTCTTGAGAAGAATATGTTTTAAGAATTTGTGCTATTTTTAGACGGCGGCCATCTTGGATTACGTAATGACGTCATTTTAACAATTTTGTAATCCCCCTACCTAAGGACCATGACCATGAAGTTTGGTGACTATAGGCCCAATAGTTACCGAGGAGAAGACGTTTGAAAATGTTCACGGACGACGACGACGGACGACGGACACATTGCGGTAACAATAGCTCACATGAGCTTCGCTCAGGTGAGCTAAAAAAACACACATCAATTAAACTCTCGATGAATGCATTGAAGTTCGCCCACAAGGTCAGCACATGTCTGAATACGCCGTATAATATCGAGGATTTAGCCTTCAGGAAACAATGCAACCCACTTTGTGAAAATAACATTGCTATTATCACATAATCACAGTCCAAGAAATACATTTGTTGCTAAAATCCTTTACCTGCTTCTGCCATGATAGCGTTCTGATCTGTAGCCATGGCTGCAGTGCCTGGAAGGGAATGATGAAGCTCGGGCAACACATAGATAGCATCCGCTTCTGAAGACTCATCCGGAACCGTGAATGTACTTTCCATGGGTACGACTTTCTCAGACACGTTTCGTATACAAGATTTTCCTGAAACAATACTTAAACTAGAGGAACCACAGGTGACGATTTGATTTGATTTGAATAGGGTTTAACGGCCTACCAACAGCTAAGGTCATATAAGGCTGGGGTCAACGAGGTCGATTCACGCATGTCACCTGCATAGTGGGGGGGGGGGGGGGGTGGGGGGATCCCAAAATTAGGACATCAAGATACTATATATTCAGCCCTGAAAATAGAATAACCGGACCTGGTGCCAGGTCCTAAACACACCAGAGTCACTAAGCCCCATCCCCCAAGGTAATATGACTAGTTCAAGTCTTCTTACACGTATAAGGGTATAACCGGATTCAACTCTAAAGTACAAGGAAGCCAAATATAAACATGTACCAGAGGGCCAAATCAGGGATATCAGGATTCCGGAAAGGATGAACCCCATTGTTAACTTTACCCTTCACATGCTCAGGTGAGGAATACCATTGCAACTTTCTATCTAGTAATCATGTTATTTATGACTAGAAAATAATACAAGATATACACATATACAAAACATTTATTAATAATGAGATCACCTAATTAGTGGATATTGAGCACTGCGCAATATACAAAATGGTTTTAGATTTCTAGTATTCATTATCAATTGGCAAATAATGGCCACAATGCAAAGTTTAATAGAAAATCCACGCAGCCAGGAGGCATGTACCTGTCTTAATTATTCTTCTTTTCTTCTTTTTCCGCAGCTTCAGCTGACTATGACGCTTCTCGGACCTTCCAGATTTTTTCCTGGGCCGGAGAAAGAAACCAGCTTCAGAAGGAACCACTGCTCTGATCTTCTTGTACAATGCCATCAGATCAGGATACAAGTTATTATAATCTCCTTGGTTTGGCACCAAATAAATCATGCTGCTAATGGCATGTGTCAAAGTCTTGCACTTATACTCAATGGCAACAGTATTTGGCTTCATGGATTTCTGAAGATCTGTAAAAAGCGGGTACCAATGTCATGTAAGTGAAATTAGAATTTCACTCAATATGCCTGTCCAGAAAGTTTACATATGGACATACAGTCTCAGATAGACAAAGCCATACCATCATATGCCCCTTTTCAGAACAGGGGTATACACATTTCTTATAAGGACAGCCATTAAATGTGTCTTGTTATAGACACATCCAATTATTTGGGACGTGAATTTGTCCAACTCATGAATACATACAGTCCTCCGTTTTGTTGGCAAGCATTCGTATAGCAGTAGAAATGTGCATATTTCAGCATATTTCTATTTGACATTCAAATAAATATTACCTCATTCTGATTCTGGGTGTTATGCTTTCAACAAATATCGAATATAAATTAGCTGCATTTGGTTAGTATAACAATCCGCTATGGGATAAGTAGCAAAAGCAGCATGACAGTAAAATCAGAGCGTCTTCAACCACTAAATAATATATATTCAGTTGATCTATAGCGACCACTAGCAATTTTTAAACTTTGTGCAATTGTTGTACAAGTAGGCAACTTTTTATTTTTAATAGAAAGTAATACTTTTAGGCCTCTAGTGTGGGTATATACCTGTAATAACAAACATTCAAAAGTATAATTAGACATTGCTTTTTAACCCACCTTTGTTCGTTTCCAATGCAGAAACATGGTTGTCTGTTACGGCCGAAGGTGAAACCCTCGCTTCTTCCTGTTGCAAAACATCTGCATCAATGTTAAAGAGGGGGTCTGTTTGAAAAGCCTCACTCAGCTGCACAAGATTATCCTGGTCTTCATAGCTGAATCTGAAAAAGATTACAGTAAAATAGAGAGTAATATATCCTATGAAGACCGAAGAGCCCGATGAACACAACAGTAATATTTCCGACCATAACAAGTATGGCACGCGTACAACGGTAGCCGCAGAGCCTTCAACAGTGCACAAGTGCACACACTCCGGCTAGTACACTCTCTCCAGTACAAACTTGCTTTAATAGTACAAATTCTCGTTTAGTACAAACTGTTTTCAAATCCCTAACGCGTCTTTATTTCAACCAAAATATGAAATTTGCTGACGTACTCTTGTTCAATGCAAACTAAATTGGTTAGTCATGCTGTGTAGTATATTATAACAAATCATACCTATCGATGTTCAAGGCCTTGGACATGTGATTTCTAATATCCTTGTGGGAAGGATAAAATCTGTTGCTGATGTACGGAGCGAGAGGGAAGTTCTGGCGAGAGAAGAAATGTATGTGGCGACTCATTTCTGCCACACTCCTGACTCCATCGGCAACAAGAGAACTGATTTTTGAAATCACCCGCTTGTCAACTCCCTGCGTTACAGTTCCGAGCTGAAACAGACAATGATGTACTGAAGACTCCTGCCATAGCTGACAGAATAAATTTACAAATTTTGGAACAAACAAATTACTAGTACCCAAGTATATTTTATTATTGGATTCAATGTCTCCTTTCAGTTATAATGATTAACTCTGAACTCTAGGGGTGAATATAACTGTCAAATATGTCTTGGAATTTCATTGGAATTGTGTCATGACGACACCATTGTAATGAAATGCCATGACATGTTTTTAGAGAAGCAAAAAAAATATTACTCAATTTTCGTTTGCTGTTTGATTACCATAATGCATTATATTATAAGATAATTAAATTTATTTAATATTTTAAAACTCTGTTTCAAAACTAACCATTTCAAAAAGGTTAATAAATTTATATTGTTGGTGGGCACTCTATTATTGACTGCAAAGACATCTCATTGAATTGACTTACATGTACCTGTCTATTGTAATCATTATACTTTGTCTCATGGGAAAATGTAGCATTATTTTCAGGGTATACACTGTATACACCAGGACATACAGAGTCAGACTCGCACCTGCACAACAGTAATGGACCCCGCCCACCCCACCGATAAACAGCATTGGTAGTGGTAGTGCTTCACTGAACATAATAGCAACAAGAAGTGGCATCGTTAAACGAAGCTAATCCCCTCGCTGGCAGCCTTGATAGTAAGGTAAATGCTAAGTCCAATTTCGTGACCTTGAACTTGGGCATAGGAACCCGTGACACTCCAGTATGTTCAGGTATACACTATTGCCAAATATTATCAAAATCGGTGAAGTGGTTAAGCACTTAATGAGAAAACATTAAAAACTTAAATGCATTTGCCTTTTGTAAGTTGTTTGTTTCGAGAAAAAAAATTGTGAAAACAAAATTGTGAAAACAAATTCGGAAAAGAAAATTGTGAATTTTTTTTCAAAACATTAGGAAAAAAAATTGGGAATAAAATATATTTGAACATGTTTTGCCTTACAAACAAGGTGAACATAAGTCCTCAGTGACCTTGACCTTGGGTGTTCGGACGTTGGTCGTGCGTGAAACAAAGCAGCATCCCTAGATACATATTGTGGCCAAATATTATCAAAATCGGAGAAGTGGTTAAGTATTTATTGAGAAAACATTAAAAACTTGAACGCATTTGCCTTACAACATTTGCATTACAAACAAGGTGAACACAAGTCCTCAGTGACCTTGACCTTGGGTGTTCGGAAGTGGGTCGTGCGTGAAACAAAGCAGCATCCCTAGATACATATTGTGGGCAAATATTATCAAAATGGGAGAAGTGGTTAAGTAGTTATAGAGAAAACATTAAAAACTTGAACGCATTTGCCTTACAACATTTGCCTTACAAACAAGGTGAACATAAGTCCTCAGTGACCTTAACCTTGGGTGTTCGGACGTGGGTCCAAGTCGGACAAGTGGTTAAGTAGTTATTGAGAAAACATTAAACAACTAGAAATGTGGCCTGTCGGCACACGAATGCCCCCGCTGGCAGCCAAAGAAAACGAGGCATATTTGATTATAAGCCATTTACCCGAGCGTTAAGGTTTTGAACGCACCTTGACCCTGGGCTTAGTGGGGGCGGAACGAATGTGGATTTGTCACAGGGCGGTAGAGGACCATTGTAGCAATGCGTGTGTGAAATGTGAAGCAGATCCGAGCAAGGAAACACAAATTATAAGCCATTTAACTGAATGTTAAGGTTTCAAACGCACCAAGTCTGTGACATTGACCCTGCGCTTAGCGGGGGCAGGACGAATGTGGATTTGTCACAGGGCGGTAGAGGACCAATGGAGCAATGCGTGTGTGAAAGTTAGTGTAGGATTGAGAAACGCGCACGTAGATTTGTCCCAAAGTGGCAAGTAAACAATTAAAGTGGAAAAGGTGAAGGTCAAAGGTGAAGGTCGAAATAATGGGTGGTGGAGTGTGTAAGGCATGTTCATATGTATCATGTGTATAAATATTTAAGCGATTGGCAAAAGTATTGAGAAGTTATTGTAGGATTGAGAAACGTGCACGTAGATTTGTCCCAAAGTGCTAAGTAAACATTTAAAGTAGAAACGGTGAAGGTCAAAGGTCAAGGTCGAAGTACTGGGTGGTGGAGTGTGTAGGGCATGTTCATATGTATCATGTGTATAAATAGTTAAGCGATTGCCAAAAGTATTGAGAAGTTAGTGTAGGATTGAGAAACGTGCACGTAGATTTGTCCCAAAGTGCCAAGCAAACATTTAAAGTGGAAAAGGTGAAGGCCAAAGGTCAAGGTCGAAGTACTGGGTGGTGAGTGTGTAGGGCATGTTCATATGTATCATGTGTATAAATATTTAAGCGATTGGCAAAAGTATTGAGAAGTTAGTGTAGGATTGAGAAACGTGCACGTAGATTTGTCCCAAAGTGCCAAGCAAACATTTAAAGTGGAAAAGGTCATGGCCAAAGGTCAAGGTCGAAGTACTGGGTGGTGGAGTGTGTAGGGCATGTTCATATGTATCATGTGTATAAATATTTAAGCGATTGGCAAAAGTATTGAGAAGTTAGTGTAGGATTGAGAAATGTGCACGTAAATTTGTCCCAAAGTGCCAAGCAAACATTTAAAGTGGAAAAGGTCAAGGCCAAAGGTCAAGGTCGAAGTACTGGGGGGGGGGGGGGGGGGGGGGGGGGGGGGGGTGGAGTGTGTAAGGCATGTTCATATATATCATGTGTATAAATATTGACATAATATGTGAAGCCATGTAGAAGTTACTAAAGAATATGGTAATATCGGGACGTACGGACGGGACGGACGTACGGACGGGACGGACGGACGCCGGTAACACTATATGCCCCCGTACCTTTCGGTAGCGGGGGCATAAAAATTGAACGCATTTGCCTTACAACATTTGCCTTACAAAGAAGGTGAACATAAGTCCTCAGTGACCTTGACCTTGGGTGTTCGGACGTGGGTCGTGCGTGAAACAAAGCAGCATCCGTAGATACACATTGTGGTGAAATATTATGAAAATGGGTGAAGCCGTTCAGAAGATATGACAAGAATGAAAAGTGTTACTAACGCACGTACGCACGTACGTCCGCAAGCACGTACATGGACTAACGCTATATCCCCTCCTGCCTATCGACGAGGGGATAATTAAAGCCACATATAAGTTAAAAGTTGACGACGACGAAGGACAACGGAATTAGTGCGGTGAGAAATGTATCTGAGGTCCCCGTCTTTGTAATGTACATTGATTGGATAATATTGTACAATATTGTTGAAATATGTCATGCAGTTAAAACATGATGGCATGAACACGAACATATTGACATAATAAATGTACATGGGCCATCGCTATATCCACCTTTGCCTATCGGCGAGGGGATATTATACATGTTACTGGCATGTACCTCATTCGTCATGTTGTTTTTATGATCTGTATCAGCAGGTAAGGACAAATACACAAGATGCTCAATTTGGACTGCTGCATGGTTTTCGAGCATATTCCGCAGTTCCAACACCTTCTTCCTCTTCTGATAATCAGAATTGGACGATACCTGTAAGAAAATTCATTGAAAGTTTCTTTGTATCTATCTTGTGATGTAGTTTGGTTTCTGGTTTAACGTGATTTGTCAGCACATTATAGGCAACCAGTTTCAGTGGTGGAAGACGACACCAGATGCCCCTTAGAGCACTTTTTATGGCAAAAGTAACTGGTACACTTTCTCACAAGTTTTTGCAGGGAACTGTTTACGAGTTATAAGCTGGTGGGCCAAGATAGACTTTGAGAATAAAATATACAAACACCTAGTAACATAAGTTTACAATGGGACATCATATTACCTTGTAGTCAGGAAAACGGAGTATGTATCAAAGGTGAATGGCAGCAGGACAATTCACTTTCTTTGTCGTCTTCAAAATCATCCGGCCTTTTTCATGATAAGCATGCTCCGCCTGGAAAAATATTTAATGCCACTAATGTTAAAACAATATTCTGCTCAAGTACATGATACCTTAACATCACAGTCAAATAACTTCCAACATGTATTATGGGTTAACTTTTAGTGATAATGCTAATTAATTGGCAGTTATTCATTATGTGTTTGAGAATATACCCAAAATTGCTGGTGTTTTAATGTCATTTCTAACACTGAGAGGCAAATGGGTACCACCACCGAACAATTTAACTTCATAACCTACAAAGTTTTCAATCTCGACTGGTGCAAGGCAACGGCCACTCAGCCACAGAGGCACTCAGGCATCTTTCGGTGTACATGTATGTCATCGCTTAAATAAGATGTTCTTGTACACCATGTACATTAAATTAATGAAGAAGATTGGATTGGATTGTTTCAAGTTGGTTCTAATTCTTGCAGACAAAATAATATATCCGAGTACTAGACCAGGTGTGAACAGTTTTGAGTTTAACTTAACGGTGGATTACATAACCTGATCGAACTCTCACATACACTTTACAAGTATCTGAGTGCCAAACCCTTCATCATGTTTATACAATGTACATGTAGCATAGTATACCTTCTTCCTTTGTGAAATTATAGATTTCCTCCACAACAGCATTCACGCCTCTGCTTTCCAACGATAACGAATGGAACTCCATCAAATATGATTGGAGTAATTTCACTTGCATTTTGCTCAAAGTAGATTTTGGACGTAGGGTTTGGATAATCTGAAAATATTAAAAGATTAAAAAAAATTGGGTATGATAGCTCAAAATGTAAATATATATACTGCAGGGCATATAATTATGATCAGTAAGAATACAATGGTATGAAAGGGAATATACTAAGCTTTTAACTTCAAGAGAAGAGTATTACGTGACGGTGAATACATGCTATAACGCATGTGGTTGTTTTTCTCCGGGTACTCCGGCTTTCCTCCACCAGCGAAACAGACTGGCAAAACACAATCAACGTTTACTTGTTATTCCCTGTTGGTGTTAATATAATGGTCAAAATAGAATGGCTTATACGACCAGTGCATGTTCCCTGTTAGCGATAATATAATAGCTTATACTTATAGGACCCACACATATAAATTTTTAGCATCTACGTTTACTGGTTGTTCCCTGTTAGTGTTAATATAATGACTTATAGGACCCACACATATCAATTCTTAGAATCAACGTTTACTGGTTGTTCACTGTTAGTGTTAATATAATGGCTTATAGGACCCACACATATCAATTCTCAGAATCAACGTTTACTGGTTGTTCACTGTTAGTGTTAATATAATGGCTTATAGGACCTACACATATCAATTCTTAATAATCAACATTTACTGGTTGTTCACTGTTAGTGATACTATAATGGCTATAGGACCCACACATATCAATTCTTAGCATCTACGTTTACTGGTTGTTCCCTGTTAGTGTTAATATAATGGCTTATAGGACCCACACATATCAATTCTTAGCATCTACGTTTACTGGTTGTTCCCTGTTAGTATTAAATAATGGCTATAGGACCCACACATATCAATTCTTAGAATCAACGTTTACTGGTTGTTCACTGTTAGTGATAATATAATGGCTATAGGACCCACACATATCAATTCTTAGAATCAACGTTTACTGGTTGTTCACTGTTAGTGTTAATATAATGGCTTATAGGACCTACACATATCAATTCTTAGAATCAATGTTTACTGGTTGTTCACTGTTAGTGTTAATATAATGGTTGTTCCCTGTTAGTGTTAATATAATGGCTTATAGGACCCACACATATCAATTCTTAGCATCTACATGTACGTTTACTGGTTGTTCCCTGTTAGTGTTAATATAATGGCTTATAGGACCCACACATATCAATTCTTAGAATCAACGTTTACTGGTTGTTCACTGTTAGTGTTAATATAATGGCTTATAGGACCCACAAATATCAATTCTTAGAATCAACGTTTACTGGTTGTTCCCTGTTAGTGATAATATAATGGCTTATAGGATCCGCGCATATGAATTCTTAGCAACTACATTTACTGGTTGTTCCCTGTTAGTGTTAATATAATGGCTTATAGGACCTACACATATCAATTCTTAGAATCAACGTTTACTGGTTGTTCTCTGTTAGTGTTAATATAATGGCTTATAGGACACACACATATCAATTCTTAGAATCAACGTTTACTGGTTGTTCACTGTTAGTGTTAATATAATGGCTTATAGGACCTACACATATCAATTCTTAGAATCAACGTTTACTGGTTGTTCCCTGTTAGTGTTAATATAATGGCTTGTAGGACCTACACATATCAATTCTGTTGTAGACTAGTAGCTGATGATGTTGTCCAAGTTTGGTGGGTGCAGGTGCGACATTGGCTGAGAAACGGACTTAAACGCACAAGGTGAACATGGGACTTAAACGCACAGACAGACGGACGCACAGACGGACGCACAGACACACATACGGAATGTCCGTTTCTGTTGTAGTCTAGTAGCTGATGATGTTGTCCAAGTTTGGTGGGTGCAGGTGCGACAGTGGATGAGAAACTTAAATGCACAAAGTGAACATGAAGTGTGACGGACGGACAGACAGGTGCAAAACATAATGCCCCCTGACATATCGTCATGGGGGCATAAAAACTATTCATAACTCAACCTTCCATTGGACTAGAGTTACGAGCTTTTGGCAGTACAGGCAATGGGTAATACTAATTCCAAAACAGTGTAAAAGTGGTTTTCCGCCAAGTGAAGTTACGAGGTTTTGGAATTAGACCGATGATATACCGGTGCGTTATTCGGCCCAGTTGAATGGGCAACGGCTGCTTAATTCTAACCAAAAAATCACAAAATATTTGCAAAAACCACACAATTGCGTTAGAAACGGATTAACCGTATTGAAATTTTGAAATTTGTGGCATATGTCAGACAATTCGCCATCACAATTAAAAAGGTTTTGCGACCTATCATTGTCTGACATCTGCCGCAAATTTCAATACAGTTAACCTTATAATATATTCGCTTTTTGTTAGACCAAAACGCGTGTCACTCCGTCAAATTTTAGGAGGCGATAGACATCACATGTGATTTGACTTTGGTCTGCCATTTTCTATAGAAACAAGTGTTTCCTATAAAACAAGGAATCAGTAAAACTGATGGATGCACCCCTATCTAATGCTGTCAGAAACAAATGCGGTCATTAAGATCGGACATACAGAACTCAAGTTATCGCACGGAAACGGTTCGGACAGACGGACGGACAGACGGACGGACAGCGACTATATGCCCCACGAAATTAATTTCGGGGTGCGTAAAAACACCCCAAAAATATAGTATAAATTATGGCTCTAAAACGGACACGGGAACTTGAGTGTACATCAGAAAAAAAATCCGGGGGGGGGGCATACCCGGACCCCCCTAGCGACTCACAAGCTTCGCTCGTTCGACATTCCCGCCCCCACTAACTCAAAATCCTGGATCCGCCCCTGTAGGTAGCACCGATTTTCATATTACTGAATACATGTATATGTCTCACGCATTCTATGCGGTGCGGCGAAAAGTCAGCGCGGGGAGATCAGCCACAACAACAAGAACCCCCATAATTTTTATGTTTTTCTCTTAAATACTTTAGTAAACTCACCACATTCTCGAAAATCGTTTGATTTAATGATTATGTATTTGTCCAAACATTCCTGTTCATGGTTGTCTATACATTTCATTGCGTCTTTTATGCAATTTGGTCCAGTGAATTTCACAACGGTTGGAAAGGCGAGAGAATTGCCAAGGGAGACCATTCTCAAGGATCGGTGACGTCACGCATAAAATCAGCATTGGCCCCGCCCACACGAATCCCGGTTGTCATTTAGAAGCGACCATTGCACAAGTTAAGCAAATGTTAGACATGTGCAACGATATGTTCCTCGATGCGCTATGGATTATTTTGTTCAACAAAAGTCCGCATTTTACTCTAGACTGATTTTAAAACAAATATTTTGTAATGGTTGGTTCCTACACTATTGGAAATAAGGAAACAAATCATGTATGTATGATATCGCAGTCACATAAGTTAGACATATATGTGACATATAAACAAACATGGACGTACAAGCAAAAAGTTAAAAATGTGAAGTTTTTATAAAACAAACAAAACATGCCGATGCTATGGTTTATACATCAAAATGCCGTTCAATGTGACAAATTATTTCCATTTCTAACGCTAAATTAAATAATATAGATCTGACGATGTTTGTACAAAATACATATTTCGAATATCTTCAAAATGAAAAATAAATGTATGATTACGGCATTAGGTCATAGAAAGATACATTTGGCTTCAATGATAATTCCTTCATAAAAGTGATGTGATAAATGAGTATAAGATACGTATAAGTATTGTCCTGTTACTGCATGCGTACTATATGGTACATTGAGATGCCATCTCCGCCATCTTTGTATGCACAAGCCATCGTGTAGTTTCATCACTTCGAGCGTTTGACACATACATAGCACAATATAACAGTAAGCCTAATACAATTTGGTGCATCATATACAGATATGACAACAGCGTGCTATAAATATAATGCAAGAAAACTATATTTCTCCCTTCATTCTCAAAACAATTTCAGCGTGTAAAGGCTAGCAACCACCAATTAGTTTTACTATACAACTTAACCGATTCCTCCAAATATGGCCATTCTCTCACACTTTCACTATTCGTATGGATGCTGTGGAACCTACCTGTTCATAACCTGCAACCTGTCTGCACCGGATTTTCACTAATTAAACAATATGCATGTTCACTTACTCCTAAGAAAGAAAATTTCAACATTGTCCTGTCCGCCATATTGTTTATCATCAAAGTGTCATGTGACGTAGTGTTCACATCACGTGACAAGCAGGCTCAGTAATTTCTTTTAAATGCTAGAAATATGCTGGAAACTGGTGTTAAAAACACCCCAACATGTTTCTGAAGTAAAATTGGGCTGTAATGGATCAGGATTTACAAGCAAACTGGGTCTGTGGCCTCAAAACGTCTGCACTATTTTTTTTATACCGGACTACTAAAGCATACCCCCTGGCCGATGTGTACTATATTTAGCACAGTCATACCTAAACGTTTCAATCCGATGCACAGTATATTGTTGGTGTACACGTTATCCATAGTTAAAGCCATATTTACTTGCATAGTAGGTGCATGAGTAGACACCAGTGACAATACACTCGGGTAACTGCTTACATGTCACTGTATTTAATAACTATTAACAGTACAGTAGTGGGTATATATGGTATGTGTTGTGTGGTTGGCCAGGTAAAAGTGACACATTTTCTGTGTCTGAGGCTATTTACAATGGTGGTTCATGTTCAAAAACAGAGGCACAAACCTGTACAGAAAACTGACATATTTTACAGTTTGATGTAATATAATTGATAGGAGTATGTTGTCCTGACTTTTCTACATGTGATTAGCTACATTATATAATATGTTCTACTTGGCATTTTGCGATATTTATCAAACGGCAGAAGTAGTGAAACTTGCTGATGGCTGGAACACACAAAGACGGCCGAGTTTGCCACTCCATATGCCGAATAGGATACAGTAACGAGGCAGTGTTCACATGTATGTTATACATAAATACCATCACATTTACGAAGCAATTATCTTTGAATCAAAGAATGATCGGGTATAGAACGGGTCCTTAATTGAATAAACTACTAAATAAATAATACATGTACATAAATAGCAATAACATGCTCCGAACATAATTGAGTCTATCTGACTATCGCGACGACTATGACGCCAACATATATATATATATAATTCAATCTATATATAGCAGTTTTATTGAAATGGCGAATAACTGACGGCCATCTTGTATTTCAAAGTACTTGAAGTCTAAAAAATCGTATTTAGATCACAGTTTACCCAAATTTTACTTGTATTGATATTCTTGTGAGATGCGTCAGCCATCATTTATTTCTCAATTTGCACATGGGAGGCAAGTACAAATTATCCAGGACAGCATTGCACTCGCAATATAAATAACCTACAGGTGAAATACTCGGACATGTGAAATACAATGGACATTAATAATGATCACATTACACACACCCACCTCGTTTCGTACATTACTATGCGTTTCTGGAGAAACGTATTGTACTGTATGAAAGCAGGTGGGCGGGGTAATGCGAATCAACAACAACAATACATCAATCCACTAACAGGTAATGTGAATTTTGAATTATTGACGTCCATTCTTTGGTGGGGTCATACCAGGAAAAGAAAAATCAAAGTACTGAAAGTACTGAAATATGTTATCTCCACAAAAACTGATCGGTGTGTGCGGTGAGTTAACTTTGTAAAACACACTGGTGTAACTTGCAGGGTCAGTACTGAAGTATATAAAAAATCGTCCGTACCGTCAGGCGCGGATACAGAAATTATTGCAGGGGGGTGCGGGGGGGGGGGGGGGGTCTGTAATTACAAGTCGGCATAGGCCGACCTCCGCGAGTGCGAACTCATAAAAGTAGGGGGGTCCTCCCCCAGAAAATTTTTAGATGCTAGATCGCCGCAGATGCGATTTCCTGACACCTAGGCCACGAACAAAGTCATCCAACTATTCTAGTATTTTAGATTTTCGTCTTTTTTTTTTTGCTGCCCCCCCCCCCCCACCGCCCCCCCCCCCCCCCCCCCCCCCCCTGTATCCGCGCCTGACCGTCCCGTGAGAACTAAATATAATTGCTGCTGTATTCATACGCACGAAATGTCTTGATTCACAAAACTGTGAAAACTATCAGGAATAGTAAAAAGAGTTTTAGATACAAAACAAGACAGACCAAAACTCCATATGATAAGTTGGCACCTGGGCACTATATTCGTGGTCGTACTCCACATTTAGGCGTAACACGACAATGTCTGCCCCCATATAAATGTGCGTGACACAATACGCTATCTCAAGGGAGATAACATATAACAACATTAACCAAGAAGTGTGGGCTATCTCTGTGGATAATTAGATTGACGTCTAGACTGCCATGTCGGAGGGGTTCGTTTGTGTCAATAGTGCCATCCCCGTCCATAGCGATGTTCACGCCAATCGTGTCTTATCATTCTCATGTAAACAATTGAACTGAATTGTAACCTACAATGGGCCACCGGCTGAGAAAAGGTACCTTTAATATGACATTGTCACAATTGAGTCTTGTAGCCGGTGACACAAAATTCGGCAAATGCATAGTATTAATCAGACAAAGTATTTTTGTTTAGATGAAAATACAACTTGAGCAGGTTTCGTGAAACGGACAGTAGCAACTTTGACATTTGTATCGTCATGGAGAAATAAAAATATACTATAAATTTTCAACATGATCAATAAAAAACACTACCATGCAAACACATATTAAATCCAATCATGTCTGACGAAGATCTTGTTGACTTTTCACGCGTCTTCATCTTCAACTTGGAAGAAATCAGAGACGAACATCTCAAATATTCCATATCTGAGAACCAAAGTACTTATTGTTATGGCCTATTATAGGAATGAATGACGTTTTTGTGGAATTTATCGGGGTATAAACTTGGAAAAGCCGCGTCTTTTCCAAGTTTATATCCCCGATAAATTTCAAAAAAAGGACATTCATTCCTTATAATTCCAGCATTTGAAATAAATTCATCAAGAAAATGTGTTTATTTTCCGTTTTCTTAACAATTATTTTAACTGCGCCTCACGGTTACGGAAAGTAGTTCGGCGTGCGAGTTTACTGGGATATAAATTTTGGAGACTTGCTACGGGTCAATCAAATGCTAGGGAATTGTGTAAATATTTTTGTGCTGGAATTATGAGACTATGTACTAGTAGAGTCTAATCATTTTACACGGTGTAGTCAGCCCTCTTCTATGACAGAACAGCGCACAACGTATACCCCGATCAGACTGCGTGGATGCGCAGGCTGATCTGGGACTACGCTGGTCGCAAACTGCGCCATGTTCTTATTCTCAGACGGAGCACAAAATGTAACTGTCACTGAAAAATGGGACGTGTGGGCTTTGTGACCAGTGTAAACCCACATAAGACTGTGCATTCGCAAATCACGCAGGGCAATTTACAAATAAGTAAGTCGCCCAACATGGCAACCAAAACATTCGGGTTGATTTCCATTCAGCCAGTCCCTTCAGTCAGTGAAACACGGGAGCCGCCATGTTGGTTGTTTTTTACAAAACAGTGTAGATTGTAGATCCATGTCAGTATATACACATGTATAAGTGTTCAAACTGGTCAGCAGCTTAATTGGACAATGATTACGTAAACCTGACGAACAGTGTACGCTATTACCAGACCGCATTGCGTTTATGACAAATGTATGGAAGCGTCCTGGTGACAATGCTAAAATATTTGTATTTCCTAATTACAATATACTAAATCCTAATTATGAGATACTATGTCCTAATTAGGAGATAATAAGTCATAATTATGATATATTATCTCCTAATTAGGACTTACTATCTCTTAATTAGGACTTAATATATCCTAATTAGGAGTTAGTATCTAACTAACTAATTAGTAAGTGCTAATTATGAGATAATAAGTCCTAATTAAGAGATACTAAGTCCTGAATTAGGAGATAGTAAGTCATAATTAGGAGATAATATATCCTAATTAGGAGTTACTATCTCCAAATTAGGACTTAGTATCTCCCTTAGGAGATAAATGTATTTTAGCATTGGCACCAGTAGCCTATTTCATCAACATTGCAAAGTATACTTTACTAGCAAAGTATACTTTGAGGGAGAAATTTTCAATTTTATGATAAATTTATTGATTTTTATTATACTGAATTTATTACATTATCACAGCCATTTAATGGCTGTGATAATGTAATAAATTCAGTATAATAATTCTGCATACTTTTAATCATGAAATATATGCATTTGTTAGTTCTATGTGAAATAATGCTTTTCTGGAAAAATAAATGATTTCTCCCTCAAAGTATACTTTGCTAGTAAAGTATACTTTGCAATGTTGATGAAATCGGCTACTGGACGCTTCCATACAAATGGAAGCTCCCTGTTTACAAGAATACCGTGAAATCATGATGGCTCGAAACACAATGCCTCGTTACGCCGGATGTCGCGGTCTCTACGCTGGGCGACATCCGTCATTTGACTGCGGCTTACGGATGTGAATAACACCAAGGTGCATGATCACGTGGTTACAACAACAACAACAATTACTGAGACTTCCAGAAGCGCATCCGATTGAAAGTACGTATTCTGTTATATTGTCCTTATTAGTGTGACGGATTTTGATGAAATATGGCGCATCAAACGCGTATCTTATTTCGCAAAAAACACATAAGTATGAGCCGAAGTCCCGAGACCACCAAATGCAGGCCATGAAGACCCTTTTTAAAGAAAATATAAAATAATACTTACTTTGGAGTGGGTGCGCTTCCAACACTTTCAGACATTGTTGTTGTTGTTGTAACCACGTGATCATACACATTGAACACGTTCTCAGCCGAATTTGATATGCAGTGACATAATATGGTTTAATATTTTAATCGCATTTTGCCGTATCTAATCTATGAAGTGACCGAGCACTAGCACGTGACGTGTCTGTTGTGACGGACATACAACATGGATATACGCACTGTTTATGTGTTGCTTAGTTTGCTGTTTCGTAAGTTTCATAAACAATTTGTGTACATGGTACATGCCCACTCAGTATATAGACACAAAATGTTCTTTATATCAGAGACATCATCTGAGACATTTTCTGTCAAAATAAACATTAATTCACCATTACCCCACGTATTGATTGGCATTATTATACATTTTATATCAGATATAAATTTCCACACTGATATCAGGGGCGATAACCGTGTTTCCTTAAAATGTTAACGGACATTACTATTTATTCCCTGTATTTATTTTTTGATGTACAATGATCATACTTTATAATCTGTCAACAATATTATTTTTGCAGGGGGTGCATTTAATTAGTATAAATAATTGAAAAATATCATGCCTCATTTGCATATGAAAATACCCTGATACCACCGCGAGTCGCTATCAGTAAAATAAATATTACTAAATGATTATATCTGTATAGCGGGCACTCGTATTTTTCAGAACTGTTGGAAGAGTGACAATTATACACTTATTTAATTCTTATGAAGAACATTTTGTGCATGTACCTTTAATGTGAAAATTACAGACTATCATAAGCTTGCACTTACGAACATTTTAGTCGTACGAAGTTTAGTGAAATGGCCGCCTGTGCCGCCTGAGTGACAGTCGAAGATTGTAAACTATTCCACTCTAATATAGTACTGCCGCCACCATATCAGACACGCCATGATATTGTGTACCATAATATTCAGCATTTTCTATGAAAATTTCGTCATCTTTCGACGTCATTTACAGAAAATATCGCATTTTCTGTAAATATATTTCATAATAAATCGCTCATGTTCGTAGGTACAAAATAGCATGGCGCGTCTGATATTGTTATATTCCAGCTGTAACCATGGCAACACAATGTCAACATGACGACCCGTCCTCGTGTACAGGACTGAATTGCTCCAACCCAATGGAGAAGGTGGGCTGTGAACATGGGACCTGCACATGCGTACCAATGGGATTTCGTACGTGTAGTAGAGTGTTAGTTTAATCATATGAGACGCGCCATGCGATTTTGTACATACGGACATCTGCGTTATTTCATGAAATATATTTACAGGAAATGAGATATTTTCCATAAATGACTATAAATATAATTCCGCATGTACTCTGAAATTTTGTCAACTTTTGACTTCATTTATGGAAGATTTGTTAATGCATTTCATGAACTAACGCAGCTGTCAGAAGGTACAAATTCGCATCGCGTGTCTTATATTTATCACTGATGCTAAAGTCTGATGAAATATACGGGTGGTCACGGGCCCGTAAGACGAGGGGAGACGTACTGGCCAGTGGCGAATGACCGAAAGTACCGAATGACGTCAGTGTGTTGGCGCAACATAAACAAGTCCGCGTTATTTTCAGTTAATGTCAAATGGTTTGACCCTTGTGTGTTTATGAAGTCAATGTACGCCGACGTGGCCGCTGCTCCGGATCATTTTTTTTTATTTGAAAATAAATGTAGTTCGTCACATTTTCACGCGTACGTCAAACACTGTTTATGGATATAGCACTAGTCCATGCACGAACGTGCGTGCGTATGTGCGTGCGTGCGTGCGTACGTTAGTACATGTAACACCCTTCATTTTTCAATAATTCATGAACCGCTTGATCATAGTCGGCTTTGTTTTGCATACGACTCGCGTCCGACCGCCCAAGGTCAAGGTCACTGAGGACTTATGTTTTGTTTGTAAGGCAAAATTGTTAAATAGAAACTGTGATCTTTTCTCTGTCGAAAGTTGACCAATTCGTCAACGACGATATTTACAAAAAATATAGTAAATTTTTTAAATAATTTTCACGATATCTCACATCTTCTTAGGAACAAACTCCCATGGATTGCCTCAAATGCACATGCCTGTTTACCCCCGCAGCCTGCCTGACCCAGGCGGATTGCATAGGCTACGTGCCACAGATGACCCACTGTCACCATAGCGACGTCGAGAAGCACCGTGTACACTGCGTTGACCTTGAGTGCAAGTGCGGCTGACCCAGGACGAGACGAGATGGTCGGGTCGTGTGCCGGGCGATATCACTGGACACAGCGATGGAATCGATTGTTTTGAATTTGTATTTATAACAAGGGTGTTGGTGACATATTAAACTGTATTTATCTAGTAATGCAGATAATTATCTATTACAGTGGAACCTCTCTAAACCGAACACAAGAAAACATATGTGATCTTATTTTTGATGAGTTTCATGGTCATTTATCCCAGGTGATAATGTCTGTTCATGACCGCATATCACACAACTATGGCTCAAAATGATCAAATGTCCGATTTACAGTGAAACCTCTCTAAACCGGACACCCTGCGGACGTCCCAGAGTGTCCGGTTTAGAGAGGTTTCACTGTAATGCATCACACGAGTCAATCCGGAAGATGGAGGGTACATAGATCTTAACGATAATTTGTACATCGGCAACTGTGATAAGTTCACTGATTTCCCGACAAATCCAATCATCAAAAAATGACTTTCAGACTAGTCCATTGCAAAAAGGGGTGTTTTTCTTCCAAAAAATATATGGAAATTACTTGCAAAATGTGCAGATGCCGATGAGGTTAATCCTGCTTTTCGTTTTCAGGTGACTCATATATATGTACAATTGGGCTCGGCAACACGACGAACATTTATGATTAATATAACCCTTACATCGCTGAATTAAATTTTGTCGTTTACCAGAAATGTTTTATTTTCAATATTTCGCGCCATAAACCTGTTTTGACAGCGCATAGGAATCGTCTCCACTGGAGACGATTCTCATGCGCTGTCAAACCCGGTTTTTTTTAAGAATTAAGGCAAAAAGGAAAAACAGCAGACGACAATTTCTGTCTCCAGCGTAGTGAGGGCTAAACCTTGTTTTAATAATGCTTCTCATCACTTTCGGAGACTCAATGCATGGAACTAATTTACGGGATAGTCCACCAATAGCATTGTATACGCCATGTCAAATACGACAGGGCCATAACTACACTGAGGCACGAGGAGGCAGTTTCCTCCTCGTTTTTGTTTTACCTCATATCTCAGGTTTTTTTTAGGATTTCGTCTTCAAATATTGGTCTATAGTCAAATTTTGTCATGAAAGTAGCAAACAAAAGAAAGGGATACTTTGCCTGAAAATACATCAGAATGTTTCTCTGGTTAAATTTGTTCCGGGTTAGTGGGGGGTGTGGGGGTCACTCAGACCACCCTAGCGTACTCCCTCGCTCCGATCAATCGATTGTTTTGCCTCGGCGTTTTTGGCTTCCTGGTTACGGCACTGTACATGTACATATTATATGGATGAAAGAGTCAACTGACATCGCCCATGCTATTGTATCTACAAGTATTTCATGTTAAGAAGTCTAATCTGACGTCTTAACATTACTCTTACATTGGATTGGTAATGGGTGACTTGTTTTTCGGTAGAACCCCCACCTCACGCCCATCCCCATCCGAAATGGAAAACAATATCATATTTTATCACATATATTTGTGAACTGTAATGCTGTTTTGTAAATAAGACTTCCCATTGAATAAAACAGCAAAGACTCGCCAGAGACGGGAGTTGAACATTTCACAGACCGGGATATTACAGTCGGCAGCCAGCCGCATATGACCAGCTGCGGGGAAGACATTGGTAGTAGTTGCGAACGGTAACTCTTGCAATTTACTCCCGTACCGTCCGTATTAAAACTACGGACGGTACGGGAGTATATTGCAAGAGTTACCGTTCGCAAGTAACATTGGTAGGTGCAGTAGTGCTGTGCAGGCCACATATGCACATTATTTAGTGTATAGAGACTGGGACATGGGTGCCCGGCTTAGAGAGGTTTCACTGTAAATCAGGCATTTGATCATTCTGAGCCATAGTAGTGTGCTATGCGATCACGAACATACATTTTCACCTGAGATAAATGACCAAGAAACTCGTCAAAAATAAGACCACATGTGTTTTCTTGGTGTCCGGGTTAGAGAGGTTCCACTGTACAAAGTGATATGATACTGTTGTAATTGGGGGAATGTGGTATGTGTGATCAGTGTAAATCCAGATCAATGTGTGCACCAGGACTCGACGCAGTCGACGCCTCGCCCCACATCACCTGGCCCGGAATTAGACATTTTATTCCGAGAGGGGGTACCCTAATTGTCATAAAATTGCCATCACAGTATCACCACCCCCGGGTGGAAACACATTGTGTAGTGAACCATTCAATCTCTGTCCGACAGCGCTGGCACACACAGATAATTAGACAACAAGAAATCCCCAGAGACACCACAGCTGCGGACATACACGGTGAATTATAGAGAGCAAAATATCCACAGATGTGGGAGTTAGACAGTCAAAATAGTTCATGAGTGGGATATCAGACGTCCTCAATTCAGCCCGCCCTAGCGGAATAAGACTATAATCTGTGACCAGTGTAGCTCGTGGTAAAAAAACACACGCGTACGCCTGTATGATCATGTAGCATGATTATGGTAACGATCAATAATGATTGTTAGAAGTATGACGGAAAGTACTTTAATTCCAAGAGAATGGGATTACACCATGTTCTTTTTGTCTAAATCCCAGGGGTTGCATGCTGCACCACGCCTCCGCACCCACCCCCCCCCCCCCCCGCCGGAAGGTGCATGCATAACCGTTTTTCATTAAGGTAAGAACACGCTAAATAGCGGATGTTTTGAGTCCACACAGACACAGTTTGCTTGCGAATTCGTATATATTACCAGTGGCGGATTCAGGAAGGGGGGCCTTGGGGGCCCGGCCCCTTTCAGGATTCCAGGTTATTTTATTTTTGCAATTGCCCAGTGAGAAGCTGCCTGGTTCTGTAAAAAAAATGGCAAACACTGTCCAATAAGGGTGGTTTTATCAGATAAAGGTCCAGATATAAGTGTGAGATGTTACCAAACTGTGCTTTATCACATGAGCAGTATGTACAGAAAATTAGTCGTTCGAATTTCACCTGCCTCACCCCCCCTTCCCTCAACGAAATCCCGGATCCGCCACTGATTACTGACAACTTTCACTTGAGAAATATTATTACATTAGCACTGCAGTTTGTTTTGGTTAGAAAATATTTTATTTCATTAAATAAAAAAATAATTAATGTATGCATAAATTGAAAAGTACTCCCTCAAAGTATACTTAGCAAGATAAAGAATACTAAGCAATTTTGGTGAAATCGGCTACAGTTTTCAGCATATGTGTAGCATCTAAAATAAAACACTAAATATGTTTGTCACGTGATGTAAACATTGTTGCAGTGGACAAATAATGTAAGCAATATATATAGATCTATTGGCGGAGATGATAAGGCTGAGTTTTTCTTTCTCAGGAGTAAGTGATCCTATTTTTTTATGCGTGCATATCCATTATATACAGGTTTCAGGTCATGAAAAAGGAAGTCCCTCCGCATCCATTCGAATAGTGAAAGTATGAGAGACTGGCCAGGATTGGTATGGGTACGAAATGGTATGGGTACGAATTGACCAGGTACACCGTGTGACATGCGGATCACTTGATTGGGAGGTTATCGCAACCGTTCGGATTATTTAGATGTGTAATCAACGCGACCATGGAATCGATACAGGTTGATTATGTAATAAGAAAATGAGAGAAAATGGGACAAACCACATCAAATGTCGCACGCAGGGTGACAAAATCTGTCTCGTCTATGTTCTCTTCATGTCCTGAAACAGAAAGTTCAGCTGATGTAGGGCGATTTGCAGTGACGCCATTTGTATTCAAGAGAACAAGGTACGGGCTATGTACAAACCTGTTTTCGACATTACCAGTTGTCGACGAAATATTGTCACTTCTTCCAGTCCTGTTATTATTTCTGCATATTAAATAGTGTCACGATTGGTATGTATGTTATTACTGGAGGAAGCGTGTATCTGTGCTTGATTATCTTAGTCCGTAGAATGATTGTACATTAAACTACATGTCCTTGGTTCGAGACCCACATTGTAGAAGTTGGACTTGGTCCATTTTGCTCACCTGCCGGTTATAATTATCTCCCTGTCGAGGAGCTCAGGGGAAAATCTGACGCTTGAAACTCCAATCGCTAAATCAAATTTAAATGCAGATTTCTACCGTTAACTGTTCAATAAAAAATATTATTATTGAACAGTTAACATTATAAATCTGCATTTAAATTTGATTTAACGATTGGAATTTATCTTATCACCATTTATTATTTTCGTAGTTCTAAATGTGAAATAATCTGGCATTAAAATGATGTATTTTAGAGCAAAATGTATCGACTTACCCCCAAACATATCGGCTTTCGTGACTAGTGATACGTCATGCCGACTTTCAGAATGTGTTTACACATTGTTCTCGCTTCGTGTATTTACTATGTTCTCAACTATATAAATAACGATATATACTACTATAAATTTCAGCCTTTTTACAGTATTTTCACTACTCAATTTGAAAATATTTGAATATTTTGTACTCCCACTTTTGATAATCAGTGAGTATTCAGCTAAACTAAGTGCGTAAAATATGCCAATACGCCCCTTATCTGGAGTGACAAATGTATTGATATTTTTCAGTTCCATGTATTTTGATGAAGATGGAGACCTAGCACATGAATTCTATGAAGAAGTGCGACAAGGACAGAAGTACACCATGCGGCGGTCATGGGACAATCTTACCCCTGAGGTAATAAGGATAATGTTGCAATCTGATGTGATATACAGCACTCACTGCTGGGCACTAAACATGTTTACTTTCGGTTCTTATAGGTTATTGGATTTGTACGGAAATACATTTTGGCGTACAAAGTTAAACATGTAAGTTTATTTAACACATGTTTTATTTGCCGACCATGTCAATGATTATTATTAATTCTACAAAACGTTCAAAATCGTCCCGAAAAACTATGAAGCTCGACTTACGAGGCCACATCGCCTTCTTCGGATCAACCTAATTTAGGAGTTAAAACGATTTTTGGCATGTAAACGTTATCGTATTATCCCATACAGGCTATATTTCATAACAGACATCTTTTGGTGCTGATGTCAGTTTTATGGAACTTGGATTGGGACATTTCCTTATTCGTGATCAGCTGTTGTCAGCTTAACGACACAGGCGCGCGACGCAGTTCGGCGACTGCTTGACAGCATACAATACGGCAATTTATTGGTGGGTAGCAACAATGCAAAGTCAATGGGGCAAATATGAAGGTATATAATAACATGTGATATTGTTACATGCAGTTTCAATATAATATTCAATATTAAAATATTTACGGTACTTCAAATATGAACCTTGGTCTTTTGGATGAGATTTAAAACTGAGATCGTGCCTCTATAAAAATAATGAAATAATTTCCTTCAATGTAATCTCGGACACAAACTCAGAGGTCATGCAGAATTAAATTTGGCGTGAGCTCTAATTTTATTTTTGTTAAGATGTCAAGGACAGTTGAGGAGAAAAAGAATTGGCGAAATATGAGTACATGTATACTGTATACTGACATGGGAGGTAATCCCAGAATCATTCGTCCGCTGTTGTTTTACATTTTGTTTATCTCAATAAAAACATGGTTTGACAGAACTTTAAAATCATTTCCAATGAAAATGATTCTAAAGTGCAGTCAAACCATGTTTTTTATGAGAAAAATTGAAATTAGAAAATAAACAGCAGATGACAAACTTTGATTCAGCATTCTAAGGTTTAAATACAGGTAAAATAAAGAAGTGAAAATGATTTGTGTTCACCTGAAACTTCGGTTGTTCATTCAATTCATTCTACAATGTTCACCCGTATGTAAATCAGTTCATTTATATGGACAGAGCTCCAGATAAGTTTTGTATCTAAAGAGTATTATAGCCCAAGATTTAAAATTCAATGCGTATTTCTTTTACAAATGTATTATTTATTTTCATCCTTATTAAATAGGGAACAAAGGATAAAAAATAAAATAAATTTAAAAATTAATTCATTTGAGCTGCAAGTTTGCTTTTGCAGCTGAACTAAGTAAATTTTCAGCTTTATTACAGTATTTTCACTACTCAATTTGAAAATAAATGCACATTTTTACATTGCTGTGAGTATTTTGTACTCCCACGTTTGATAATCCATGCGTATTCTGCTAAAATAAGTGCGTACAATACGCCAATACGCACCTTATCTGGAGCTCTGTATGGACATGTACACGGACGGCATCATGACCACATTTTGTTATAGAACAAAAAACATTTTGGGATGTATTTTTTGCTCAATTTCTCGTTTTACCATGTGTTTCAGGGTGAAGTGGATCTACCATATCCGAGGATCAATGTAGATTTCCCAACTGTGATATGCAGGGCGCCATACAGCTGACGTCGTCACGGAAATTTCGGATCATTTCATCAACAGCTCTCCTCACTCTGACTGCGAATGGGTCACTGGCTGACAAAATGGATCTTCCAACCACAGGTGGAAGACTTGGACCTGTGACACGTAAAAAAAATGGCCATTAAAAAAATTATATTACCCCACCCACGTAGTCTCGTACAGTACTATGTTCTATTTATCTATATAAATAGAACATAATACTATACGAGACCAAGTGGATGGGTTAATGGATTTTTTTTAATGGGCAATTTTTTGTGTGTCACATATCTGAGTCTTCCACCTGTGCTTCCAACATTGCTGATCCTTGTACAGTTACATTGTCATATTTTGATTTAGTACAAGGGTGATTTAATGACGAACAGTGCAGCCCGTGATCAGACTGCGCGGCTACACTGGTCGTGATCAGACTGCGCGGCTACACTGGTCGCACATGTCTTGAAGTACAGTTTTTTAGCCGCCATACTCCCATGTGTAGAAGAATAGTTTGCGATCATAAACTTTCTTGAACATGTAATCCACTCAAATCAGGATTTTTGATTGGTCGAGGCTGAACTATTCTGACCAATCAAGCTGCCTTATTTCGAGACAAATTTCGAGAATGTGCTCATATTGTTACCTAATCATGGGCCATTTGGTGTCACACATTGACCTACTTTTCTCATGCTACTACCACAGGTGCTTGAAGAACGGTTCACATTTCGATGATTTATTGGTTCCTTCGGTATTTCTGATGGGTCATTGTTACCAACATACACACACAATTTATGATATTTTCCGTAAATGGCATCAAAAAAGGGACCAAATGTTCAGAGCGAAATTGAATACAATTCTATTCTGCATTTGCTCTGAGCATGTCGACAACTTTGGACATCATTGACAAAAAATATCACAGTGTCTGTAAATATTTTTCGTGAAAAATTGCACACCTTCTTAGTTACAAAATCACACAGCTTGTCTCATATATAAATGGGCCAGAGTGTGAGATGTTCGACCTTATCACATGTGAGAATGTTCCGACATTGTGTTGAGATAATTTATCCTTTGTAGGTCAATGTAGATGTGCAATTCTGTTCTTTGTGATTTACAATTTTGTCAACTTTCTATATCATTTGTGGCTGTGACTGGAGAAATGGGGCTTATGGGTTTTGTGAACAATGTAGCTCCTGATCAAATAACATACTCCTGCAGAGACTGATAACGATCTATATTGCTTGTTAGAAGCATGACATGTGTTTTATTCATGGAATAGCGAACATTGCAGATCCTGATCAGACTGTGCGGATGCACATGCTGATCTGGAAAACGGATTTTGATGAAATCTTGTTAAGCTGCATTTGGTGGTCTCGGTACTTTGGTCCAAACTTCTGTTGTTTTTGCGAAGAATCAATTTCCGTGTCTACTGACATGGAAATCGATTCTTCGCATAAATAACGGAAGTATGTGCCGAACTCCCGGGACCACCAAATGCAGCTCATGAAGACGCGTTTGCTGCGCCATATTTCATCAAAATTTGTTGCCTTATAATACTTACTTTGGAGTGGGTGCGCTTTCAACACTTTCAGCCATTGTTGTTGCTGTTGTAACCACGTGATCATGCACCTTGATTATCGCTCCCGAGTTAAACAGCATTGAAGCATACCACTGGCGTTTACTGTGTGTCCAATGCAGTGGGGCTCTACTGTACATGCGGCTGGTTGGTTGGGAGCATGCGACGGCTACATTTGTGGCATTGACTGGAGAAATGGGGCTTATGGGATTTGTGACAAGTGTCGCTCCTGATCAAATAGCACACTCCTGTAGCCTGATAATCACCTATATTCCTTGTTAGAAGCATAACGGGTGTTTCATTGATTGAATGTCGAACGGTGCTGATCTGGATCTACACTGGTCGCAAAAGCCATAAGCCCCATTTCTCCACAGCCACATTTAATGATGGGTTTCATCCTTAACGGATTCCCGATATCCCTGGTTTGACCCTCATGTACATTTTTGGCTTTCTGGTACGCGAGAGTTGAATCCGGTTGTACCCATTATAAAAGTAATAAGATTAGTATTAGTAATCTTATTACTCTGGGAGTGGGGCTAAGTGACTGGTGTGGTGAGGACCTGGCACCAGGTCAGGTTATTCTAATTTCAGGGCCGAATATATATTTTTTCTGTAAATATTCAGTTCTGAATTGGGAGACTTACCCCCCATCACAAAATGTAACATATTGGATTCGACCCTGTTGACCCGACCTGAAATGTCCTTAGCTGTTGACATGCCGTTAAACACCGTTAAATCAAATAAAATCTACTGTACATGTAAACCTCTAGCAGTAGATCAGGATATATCGATCGTAGACACATAGACAATTACTATGATGAATGGTGATTTTTCTAGTCAGGGGGAGAAACTCTTGGTGAAAGTGCATTTTGGGCAAGCGTGAGTGACGGTTCTTTTCTCATTTGGAAATTCCGAATACTTGGGAGCTTTATCATGTTTATAATAAAAATTGTCAATTTCGTAAAAAAAAACTGGAATTAAGTTTTTGTATTTTTTACAAAGCCATAAACCTTTGTGTTTTAGATGCTAGAATTGTTTTCCTAATTTTCACTTCAGTGCATGCATTTTTAGCTTGACTTTTCAAAGAATATTACAGCTGATCCCTTTCAACCTTAACCCCTACATCGCTATCTTAATTTTTTTGTCATCTGCTGTTTATTTTATATTTTCCATTTTTATTATCATCAAAAACATGCTTCGACAGCACTTTAGAATAATTTACGACATGCTTTGACAGCACTTTTAGAATAATTTACGACATGCTTTGACAGCACTTTAGAATAAATTACAACATGCTTTGACAGTACTTCAGAATCATTTCCATTGGAAATGATTCTGAAGTGCTGTCAAACCATGTTTTTATTGAGAAATAAGGCAAGATATAAAAGCAACAGCAGATGACAATTGTTGTGAGTAGCGGTCTAAGGGTTAAGTATACATCATTGACCTTCCCCTGTTTGGACTATTCTTTTAATGCGAAAATGTAGTTATTTTTAGAATGGAATAATACTGACAAATGCTGGAGATCCCGATTAGGCGTCTTGTTACGAGCCGTTTCATCTGGATATACATCGCTTGTACCAGTTAGTGTTTATACAGGAGTAGGCTGGAGGGTTAAGTAGTCACATCAACAGGCTCGGAGTGTCTGCGTATTTTAACGATGCCTCTTGCCGGGATTCACACCTGAGCCAAGTGGTCCTGTGTACTAAGAGTTCCTGGCACCAATTCGGGACACGATCAGTGGTGAAAGTTCTTGTCGGAGCTCCAGATAAGTGTTGTATATAAAGAGTATTATACCCCCATATTTCAAATTCAATGCGTATTTTACTTTTGCAAATGTTTTATTGATTTTCTTCCATATTAAATAGGGAACAAATCATGATGAAACATAGAACAAATTTAAAAATTCACCTATTTGAGTTGCAAAAAGCAAACACAGTTTGATTTTTGCAGTTCAACAAAGTAAATTTTCAACTTTATTACAGTATTTTCACTACTCAATTTAAAAATCAATGAATATTTTCATATTGCTCCGAGTATTTTGTACTCACACTTTTTTGAATCAATGTGTATTCTGCTCAAATAAGTGCGTAAAATACGCCAATAACCACCTTATCTGGAGCTCTGTTCTTATTGTAGTTTCAATGCTGAACGTATGGTACTGCCCTGATGTACATGTATTGTACATGTATTGTAGTTTCAATGCTGAACGTATGGTACTGCCCTGATGTACATGTATTGAACGTATGGTACTGCCCTGATGCACATGTATTGTACATGTATTGTAGTTTCAATGCTGAACGTATGGTACTGCCCTGATGCACATGTATTGTACATGTATTGTAGTTTCAATGCTGAACGTATGGTACTGCCCTGATGTACATGTTTTGTACATGTATTGTAGTTTCAATGCTGAACGTATGGTACTGCCCTGATGTACATGTTTTGTACATGTATTGTAGTTTCAATGCTGAACGTATGGTACTGCCCTGATGTACATGTTTTGTACATGTATTGTAAGTTTTCAATGCGAACGGTAGGTACTGCCCTGATGCACATGTATTGTACATGTATTGTAGTTTCAATGCTGAACGTATGGTACTGCCCTGATGCACATGTATTGTACATGTATTGTAGTTTCAATGCTGACGTATGGACTGCCCCTGATGTAACATGTATTGTAGTTTCAATGCTGAACGGTATGGTACTGCCCTGATTACATGTTTGTAGTTTCAATGCTGACGTATGTACTGCCCTGATAACATATTGTACATGAATTGTAGTTTTTCAATGCTGAACATGGTACTGCCCTATGCACATGTTTTGTACAGTATTGTAGTTCAATGCTGAACGTATGGTACTGCCCTGATGCACATGTATTGTACATGTATTGTAGTTTCAATGCTGAACGTATGGTATGCCCTGATGCACATGTAAATTTATGTAGTAGTTTCATGTATTAACGCGCCGATGCACATATTGTACAGTATATTTCAATGCTGAACGTATGGTACTGCCCTGATGCACATGTTGTCCCTGTATTGTAGTTTCAATGCTGAACGTATTGTACAGCCCCTGATGCACATGTTTTGTACAGTATTGATTTTCATGCGAACAATGGTACTGCCCTGATGCACATGTGTACATGTATTGTATTTCAATGCTGAACGTATGTACTGCCCGATGCACAGTTTTTGTACATGTATTGTAAGTCATCTTGAACGTATGACTCTGATGTACTGTATTTTGTACATGTAATTGTAGTTTTCAATGCTGAACGTATGGTACTGCCCTGATGTACATGTTTTGTACATGTATTGTAGTTTCAATGCTGAACGTATGGTACTGCCCTGATGCACATGCATTCTATTCTGTATATGTGGTTTTGTCTGGAGAAATGGGGCTTTTGGGATCTGTGACCAGTGTAGCTCCTGACCAAATAGCAGACTCCTGTAGCCTGATAGCGATCTGTATTCCTTGTTAGAAACATGACAGGTGTTTCATTTATGGAATGGCGACCAGTGCAGATCCTGATCAGACTGCGAAGGCACAGGCTGATCTGGGTCTACACTGGTTGCAAAACCCATAAGCCCCATTTCTCCAGTCACTGCCACATATTACCTTGCTGCTGTAGACGTAAAACTTGAGTCAGTCAGTCTGTCACAACCCACCTGTCACCGTCACACCCAGGTTAACCATCTCTGCTGTATACCTTTGATTTTTATGCCACCAGGTTTCGAAGAAACGGGTGGCATATAGTGTTTGGACTGTCCGTCTGTCCGTCCGTCACACTTTTCGGTTAACCAATTTGTCACAGTTTCTCAAATATGCTGCAGGTGGCATCCGCGTTCGACAGACGCATTTCTTGTTGGTATTGTAAATCTAGCTATGTCTAGCACAGGTTGAAGTGGTCTATAAATACATTAAATATACCAAACAGCATCAGTGAGTGGAAAAAAAGCTAAATAAATGATTTACTCCCTCCTATAACACATAACCGGTTATGTGTTATAGGAGGGAACAAATAATTTTTATGCCCCATCACGATACTGGAGGGTTGGGCATTTAGTGTTACCTTTGTCCGTCCCGTCATTCCGTCCGTCCGTAACCAACCTTGTAAGTCGTACAACTTGTACTCTGTACCAGCTACAGACCTGAAACTTGGTATGTAGCTTCTTCATGATGAGTAGATGCGCAAAGTCTATTTTGATTTTTGAGTTGACCCCCGGGTCATGGATTATCTCCCCCTTTTGGAATTTTGCCTTGTTTATTATCAAAGTGATATGTGGGGCATTCGTGTCTATGAACACATTTTTTAGTTTTTAGCTTATTTTTTTCTCTTACTTATTAATGCTTTTTGGTATATGTATTTAATGTATTTATAGACCATGGACCGTCGCTTCAACCTGTGATGTCTATCCATGTTGTTCTCCAATAACTTCTGTTTGTTTGTAAAACTGTGTTCTCAACATGTACAATGTAATTACAATAATACACATGTATCAGTTTAATTGTGTCTCGTGTCAGATGATAATATAGTTGCATGTGATTAATCACTACGAAACTACTAAGTCCATACAAATAAAAAATTACTTGGTTCTCAGATATCACCTCATCCGAAAAATCCCTGCGAGTTGAGCATTTTGTCGTCATGGACAAATATTAAGGTAGAATACGTTCGCCCCATGATCGATCAGAAAGACTAATCTGCAAAAATATGTTAAATCCAATCATGTTTGACGAAAATCTGGTGATTTTCACGTCTAAAGAGGTTATAGTGACTTTAGTAAGCATGTACCTGAACCACATGTATAGTTTGCAAAATGCATCTGGCAACTTCAAAGATCAGTAGCCTATTTCACCAACATTGCAAAATATACTTATCTAGCAAAGTATACTTTGAGAGAGATATTTTCAATTTAAGGATAAATTTATTAATTTTTATTACACTGAATTTATTACATTATCACAGCCATTTTGGCTGTGATAATGTAATAAATCGAGAAGGTATAATAATTCTGCATACTTTTAATCATCAAATATATGCAGTCGTTAGTTCTATATGAAATAATGCATACGTGGGGGAAAATAAATGATTACTCCCTCAAAGTATACTTTGCTAGATAAGTATATTTTGCAATTTTGATGAAATCGGCTACAGAGATGAAGATCTCATGGAAAATATATAATATGTTATTAAACAAATCTGCTTTCCTGTATCACATTCCACAAACCCCGTATCTGAGAACCAAAGTACTTTTGTATGGCCTAATTTTTCAATAACTGAAATATTGATATCAGATACATGTGCATGTATTAGTATAGTTTATAGACGGGTATTTATATATTTGTATTCAATCTGAGTTACTAATCAACGTATTAAAGAGGCAGTGGGTGGTAGGTGGGAGCACGCGATGGGTAATTTAAGGATCGGGGTTCAACCTTACCGGAATCCCGACTGGAGACCTGGTTTGGCCCTCACATACGTATTTGGCATTTTGTATGTGACAGTTGAATCTGGTTATACCCATTATGTGAGTATTACGATACGATATTCGTAATCCTATTTTAGGGGAAGGGGCCAAGTGACTTTGGTGTGGTATGGACCTGGCACCAGGTCAGGTTATTCTAATTTCAGGGCTGAATATATTTGTTCTCGATGTAAATATTCCGTTCTGATTTTGGGATTTTCCCCCCAATGCAGCAGGTTAAAATGGGATCGAACCCGTTTGCCCGGCCTTATATGACCTTAGCTGTTGATAGGCCGTTAAACAATAATAAACAAACAAAATTAAAGAGGCATATGATTTTTTTTTTTTAAATACTATAAAAAATAATGTTTTTTCATCATGACCCAGTGTAAAGTGGGTTAATTGAAGATATGTTTACTATCAAAGCTATTTGTGGGGCATCCGTATTCTATGAATACATTTTCTAGTTTCAAATATTTAAAAAAATACCCCTTATCCTAATAATAGAATAGTCCAACAATTATCATGGAATGATCAATGTGAGATATTTGGTGATGAATGGGTCAATGTGAGATATTTGGTGATGAATGGGTCAATGTGAGATATTTGGTGATGAATCAATGTGTCTCTCCTTTCTCCATCCATCAGAGATCCAGATACGTTTATAAGAGTTTTGTATCTAAAGATATATCCCCAGATTTCAAATTAAATGCATATTTTACTTTAAAAAATTTAATGTGTTATTGGTTTTCTTTCTTATTAAATAGGGAACAAATGATAACAAATAAAACAAATTTAAAAATTCACTTATTTGAGCTGCTGTTTGCTTTTTGCAGCTCAACTACTAAGGTAAATTTTCAACTTTATTACAGCATTTTCACTACTCATTTGGAACATCAATCTTCACATTGCTTTGAGTATTTTGTCCTTTACTTTTGATAATCAATGCGTATTCTGCTAAAATAAGTGCGTACAATACGCCAACACACACCTTATCTGGAGCTGTGATCTGTGTACATACACTGTATGTCAACCATAAGTGTCCAGTATGAACAATCGGTAATCCTTGCTTATATTTACACTGTTCAATTAAATAAAAAAGAGTTGCCTTTGTCTCAAAGGGTAATTTAAAGATCGGGGTTCATCCTTACATGAATGGAGACCTGGTTTGGCTCTCATATACGTCTTTGGCATTTTGTATGTGTCAGTTGAATCTGGTTATACCCCTTATGTGAGTAGTATGATTATTCGTAATCCTATTTTAGGGGAAGGGGCCAAGTGATTTGGTGTGATATGGACTGGTACCAGGTCGGGTTATTCTAATTTCAGGGCTGAATATATTTTTCTCGATGTAAATAAACCGTTCTGATTTTGGTATTTCCCCCCCCCCACCACCCCCCCAATGCAGCAGGTTATAAGTGGATCAAACCCGTTTGCCCGGCCTTACATGACCTTAGCTGTTGATAGGCCGTTAAACACCAAGAAAGAAAGAAACAAACAATTGTCTCAAAGACAAAGTCAAACACTTTCCAAAGAGTGTAGATCCACACGAGATGGTTCACGTTGAGATAGTGGGTGGTTTGAGCATGCAATGGGTAATTCAACGATCGGAGTTCATTCTTACCAAAATGCCAACTTACATGGGTTGGCCCTTATGTACATTTTTGGCCTTCTGATACTTGAGAGCTAAATCCTGTGATACCCCATTAAAAAGTAATAAAATTAGTGCTGATCGTATTACTTTTGGGGTTGGAGCTAAGTGACTCTGTTGTGGAATGGACCTGGCACTAATTTCAAGGCTGAATATATGTTTTTCTGTCAATATTCCGTTCTGATTTTGGGAATTTCTCTCATTATTGACAGGTTAAATACGGGATAGTCCTACCCGTTGGCCCAACCTTAAATGACCATAGCTGTTGATAGGCCATTTAACACAAATAATCAATCAATAACTTTGAGCCAGATGATCGGGATCAACACTGTTTGCAAAGACTGACATTGTAATCTATGGTGCATGACACCAGATCAGGACGCTGTCTTTCAGTGCTGGAAGTTTTATTATAATTTCAGTGCTAATTGTTCGGTGCTCCCTCATACATGTGCATTGTATCTGTATATTATTACCTTGCTGTTGTATGCAAACAAAACCCCTATCAATCAATTCATGTTTAGATATAATCACTAATCCTGTTTTTCCCTGAGATGAAAAGGGACCGTATGACGTTTATAACAAATGTATACCCTGATCATAAAGCTGACATAAACCACCGTTCTATCAATAGACCATTTTCATCATACAGTGAAACCTCTGTAAACCGGACACCATGGGATGTCCCCAGGAGAGATGTTCCACTGTAAATCAGGCATATAATCATTCTGGGACATACTTATATCTTTTGCAATCATGAACATGCATTATTATCTGAGATGCGTAACAAAGAAACCTCTGAAAATGAGATCACATATATTATCTCGGTGTCCGGTTTAGAGAGGTTCCACGGTAGATATATATATACACCATTGACTCACAAAAGGGACTACTGCATCTGTGGCCAGCGTAGACCCAGATCAGCATGTGTATCCACACAATCCGCAAACAGTGTAGACTGATCAGAGAATATTAGTAGCCAAATCAGGGTGAGGGATCACGTGTTTCCGGTGGGTGGTGGTCGGGTGAACGAGACGGCGTAAATTAACGGTAGTGGTTCCTCCTTATAGGAATCACTATTTGCCTGGTTTGGCCCTCAGGTACATTTTTATCTTTGGCTCTTTTGTTACCTGGGAGTTGAATTGGGTTATTGCCCATTATAAAAGTAGTAAGATTATTACTGATCCTACTGCTTTTGGGAGGGGCCAAGTGATTCTTGTGTGGCGAGGACCTGGTATCAGATCAGGATTATTTTGATTTCAGGGCTGAATATATAGTTTTTGTCGAGCCTGCTTGCGGAAAGCGAGACATAGTGATCACAATGACGTCCGGGTGTCCGTCTGTGCGTCCGTCCGCACCAACATCCGATACTTATGGGCTTAGACTCCAATAGACTTGTGCCCAAGGTCAAGGTCAAATGACTTAGAAGTTTGCGTTCCGAAATCTGCATTAAAGTTTTTAAATACCTTATAGTCACATTGACTTGAAACTTCATATGCTTATTAGTCATCATCCATATATTCATTCTGTGTCCCACACATGCGGCCCCTGTGCCCCTATGTCAAGGTCAAATGACTTAGAAGTTTGCGTTAAAGTTTCTGTCAAAATTTGCGTTAAAGTTTTCACATACCTACTATCTCTGTAACCGTAAGTCAGATTTGCTTGAAACTTTGTATGCTTATTGGGCATCAAACTTCAAATAAATACACTCCATCAAATGCCTCGGCGGGCTCGACATGCGGGCCGCGGCCATCCTCGTGTTATTGTAAATATTCAGTTCTGATTTTGGGATTTTCCCCCCATTTGTACATGTACTTGAAAATGTACATGTACTTGTACAGGTAATATATGGGATTTAGTACTAAACCCATTGACGCGGCCTTAAATGACCTTAGCTGTTGATAGACCGTTAAACCCCAACAAACAAAAACAAACACGTGTTTCCGAATGGCGTGACGTCGTGTTTTTTTAGATGTGTTTACAGTAATTTCCTTCAATATCTTTACATGGAATGACATATTTTTATGAAATGTACCGCAGCAAATGCGGTACACGTTGCCCTTTATTGTATAGGCGGCTTTAAACTCATAATTCTGTCGTTTTGAAGAAGAATGGGTCGCCGCAAATGTAAATAAAAAACTAGAGCATGTGAATGTAAGAAATAAACGGTACTCGATTCTTTGTGCAAGTTATTGTAAACAACTTAAAACTTTCAGAGCACCCATAAAACACATATGCTATCGTATGATTATGTCACATTGGAAAATCAGATTCGGAAACCAAGTAATCCCACACCCTGCAAATGGCCTTTTGAGAAGCCAATGGCTAATGCGGCTGGCAATAGCGCAAACCTAGCTACAGTGTGCAAGTGTGGATTTGCAGTTAGACCAGTTCAAATATCTTAAATTCTCCTGTATTTCCGTATAATTATTTCCTCGTCGATAGGCAAGAGGTGATCTAGCGTTAGTCCATGTACGTGTGTGCGTACGTTAGTAAAACCTAATTTTTCAATAACTTATGAACCGCTTCACTGATATTTACTGACAATGTGTGTCTACAGATGGTACTTTGTTTTGCATAAGACCCACGTGCGACCGCCCAAGGTCAAGGTCACTGAGGACTTATGTTTACCTTGTTTGTAAGGCAAAAATGTTAAATTTATTTATTCAGTAACATGACCGCTTCCCGGTTTTTGTCTCGACCGCGAAAGTGGAAAGCGAGACATAGGTTTTGCTTTTCCGGAGTTGGCGGCGGCGGCGGCGGCGGCGGCGGCGGCGGCGGCAAATTCAATGTTAAGTTTTCGTGTTATGGTCATTACTTCAACACCTTATCAGCTAGTCATCAAACTTTATACATCCATTTACTATGATATGGAGATGAATATTGGACTATTCTCGGGGGCCCAGGGTCAAGGTCAAGGCCCCAGGGTCAAGGTCAAGGCGGAACAAGGCGAGACATTTGACTTCCGCGGAAACCTCTCTACATCAGCCACCCATGGGAAGACGCAAAACTGGCTGTTGTAGAGAGGTGGCTGTTGTAGGAGGGTTAACGCTGACTTAAATTTTGTCGTCTGCTGTTTATTTATTTTCTTCGATAATTCTCATCAAATACATGCTTTGACAGCATTTTAGAATCATTTCCAATCAGCTTATTGATAACGATGCCCTTATATGTAATTGTATGATTATTATGTTATTATATTTTCGTTTCAATGTGATACAATAGCCTGGAGACAGACGTCACTAGCTGTGACCTTATTTGATAAATAATTTATATTGATCGTGTGTTTGCCTGCTGTAAATATATATTTTATTGTTATATGTGGATGTGACTGGAGAAATGGGGCTTATGGGATTTGTGGCCAGTGCAGTTCCAGATCAAGTATCACATTCCTGTACTGTAGCCTGGGGCCCGTTTCACTAAACTTTGTACGACTAATATGTTCGTAAGTGCAAATTTAGGATTATCTGGAAGTTTCAGTTGATGGATTTACATTTATTGAGCATAGGCTGCATATGCAGTCTATGCTCAATAAATGTACTTAGGCCTTTTTTTTTTAATTACTTGGTTTACGGATTATTTTTTTAAATTTGGTGCGGGCAGGCGAAACAAAAAAAAATCGAGGAAAAATTAGGGTAGGAGATTAGCAAAAAAAAAAATTCACTTTCTGCATAACAGGAAATTCAGGACATACGGTATAACAAAATGTACTTAAAATGTAGGAATGCATGCTAACATTGTGACATAAATATCAATTAAACAATATGATAATGTCTACTGGTATCTTTATTCATATTCTGGTTAAGTACGGCGTTCGTCTCACGTCCGTGGTGGGTGGTTGGTTGGGAGCAAGCGATGTGTAATTTAATGATCGGCTTTCATCCTTACCGGAATGCCGACATTACATGACATTGTGATTTGGAGTTGAATTATTATTTGTATTGAATTGTTGAACATATATTCAATATGAATCAACAAGGACCCACAAACACACAGAGGCATCATTAAACAACAATTTTGCACTTTAATTTTACACCAAAAACGGCCAGCTCTACTGTAACGCTGCCTTTTTCGATGTGGAAGTGAAAAAAGTAATGGTCGCGAAAACCCATGGCACGGCTCGTGTTCCGAACTTCCGGTTTGATATGAGGTTACTAAAAAAAAAATGCCATCAACTGCGCACAAGCCAAACGATGCATATATACTATCGGTCCACCACTACAAACCTCTAGGAGCAACGGTCACACAAATGACTACGGATTGTCTACGACTTCAAGACAAAAAACACTTGAAGTCGCTGTGTAAAAAATGTGTATAATACGGTATTATAATCACGTTTTGCAATCGATGGTTATTGATTTATTGTATCCCCCGGACTCCGTCGGGGGATACTATGGATTTGACAGCGGGCCGCGTCCGCGTCCGCGTCTGCCGCAGACACTTCTTGTCCGGAGCATAACTCGAACACCCTTTGGAATATTTTCATGAAACTTCACACATGCATAGACCACGACCCGAAGGTGTGTCGCGCACAAGAATGACAACTCTTGCATAGCTAATTTTTGAGTTATCTCCCTTTTTTGTTTCGCGCACTGATTGACCATATCTCGACCACCCTTTGGAATATTTTTATGAAACTTCACACATTCAATTAGACCACGAACCGAAGGTGTGTCGTTCACAAGAATGACAACTCTTGCATAGCTAATTTTTTAGTTATCTCCCTTTTTTGTTTTCGCGCACTGATTTCCTGTCCGGAGCATAACTCGACCACCCTTTGGAATATTTTCATGAAACTTCACACATGCATAGACCACGACCCGGAGGTGTGTCGCACACAAGAATGACAACTCTTGCGTAGCTAATTTTTTAGTTATCTCCCTTTTTTGTTTTGCGCACTCTACAAACTGGACAATAATGCATGAATACCCGTTTTCTCGTCTGCTCTGTACACCTTTTCTCGTGTGCTCTGTACACCTTACCTGTAGAGAGAACAATAGAGACTGAGAGAACCATTCACCTGTGCATGTGCTAGCATGTGCAAATGTCCAGTCTTGATCAGTCTTGACCAGTCTGACCACAGGTAATTTATACAGGTACATTACTACATTGGATATTACATTTCCGTAAACTGTGTTGAAAATATTGTGGCATTATGTGGACCTGTGCAGATATATGTAGATAAATATAGAACTATTAAAAAAAAATTGTGGGCTCCAGTAGCAAGCTTTATTATTTTTAATTTTTAAACTTTTTTTTCCATTTGTTTTTTTTCATTTTTTTTTTCAATTTCTTTTTAAATTTTTGTCTATAGCATAAGGTCGTAAGTGCTATATACAGACTATTATCATATAATAAAACAATTATTGACTAGTGAGCCATAGAATATAATCTGATATTCCATGGCTCACTAGTCAATAATTGTATCCCCCAGACTCCGTCGGGTGATACTATGGATTTGACAGCGGGCCGCGTCCGCGTCCGCGTCCGCGTCCGCGTCCGCGTCCGCGTCCGCGTCCGCGTCCGCCGCAGACACTTCTTGTCCGGAGCATAACTCGAACACCCTTTGGAATATTTTCATGAAACTTCACACATGCATAGACCACGACCCGAATGTGTGTCGCGCACAAGAATGACAACTCTTGCATAGCTAATTGTTTAGTTATCTCCCTTTTTTAGTTTCGCGCACTGATTTCGTGTCCGGAGCATAACTCGACCACCCTTTGGAATATTTTCATGAAACTTCACACATGCATAGACCACGACCCGAAGGTGTGTCACGCACAAGAATGACAACTCTTGCATAGCTAATTTTTGAGTTATCTCCCTTTTTGGTTTCGCGCACTGATTGACCATAACTGACCACCCTTTGGAAATATTTTTATGAAACTTCACACATTCAATTAGACCACGAACCGAAGGTGTGTCGTGCACAAGAATGACAACTCTTGCATAGCTAATTTTTTAGTTATCTCCCTTTTTTGTTTTTGCGCACTAATTTCCTGTCCGGCGCATAACTCGACCACCCTTTGGAATATTTTCATGAAACTTCACACATGCATAGACCACGACCCGGAGGTGTGTCGCGCACAAGAATGACAACTATTGCGTAGCTAATTTTTGAGTTATCTCCCTTTTTTGTTTTGCGCACTCTACAAACTGGACAATAATGCATGAAGACCCGTTTTCTCGTGTGCTCTGTACACATTACCTGTAGAGAGAACAATAGACACTGGTAGAACCATTCACCTGTGCATGTGCTAGCATGTGCAAATGTCCAGTCTTGACCACCCTTGACCACAGGTAATTTATACAGGTAATTACTACATTGGATATTACATTTCCGTAAACTGTGTTGAAAATATTGTGGCATTATGTGGACCTGTGCAGATATATATAAATGTAGGACTATTAAAAAAAAATTCTGGGCTGCAGTAGCAAGCATTATTATTTTTAATTTTTAATATTTTTTTTTCCATTTTTTTTTTTTTAATTTTTTTTTTTCAAATTCTTTTTCAATTTTTAGCCAGGTTTTTTGAAAAAAAATCCAGGCTATTGGATTGGTGAAAGCCGGTCGGGCGGCGGGCGGGCGGGCGGCGGGCGGCGGGCGGCGGAGGCGGCGGGGCGGGGGCGGGCGGCGGGCGGCGGGCGGCGTCCGCTGTATTACCTAGGACCACCAAACTTTCACAGCTTCATAATCAAGTGGTGCCCACCACATATCACTATCCAACATGTTACTTTTTTTTAACTTCACCCATTTTTTCCGCGCAGTCGACTTAGCCATTTTCAATGTTAAGTTTTCGCGTTTTCAATCTTAAGTTTTCGTGTTTAAGTCCATTTCTTTGGTTCTGTACCACCTAGGACCACCAAACTTTCACAGCTTCATAATCAAGGGGTGCCCACCACATATCACTATCCAACGTGTTACTTTTTTTTTTAACTTGACCCATTTTTTCCGCGCAGTCGACTTAGCCATTTTCAATGTTAAGTTTTCGCGTTTACAATGTTAAGTTTTCGTGTTGAAGTCCATTTCTTTGGTACTGTACCACCTAGGACCACCAAACTTTCACAGCTTCATAACCAAGGGGTGCCTACCACATACAACTATCCAACATGTGACCATTTTTTTACCTTCACCTATTATTTCTACGTAATTGACTTAGCCATTTTCAACGTTAACTTTTTAACGTACGTCTGGTTAAATTTTTTGGTTAACACTTTTTCGTTATACTATATCTCTGCAACTGCTTCGCCCATTACCTTGAAACTTCACATGGGTGTTTATCATCGTCCATATTTTCATTCTAACCCACAACCGTGCGGCCCCTGTGATCAATGTCAAGGTCAAATTACTTTGAATTTATTTGTTAAAGTTTTTTCGTGTACTATATCTCTACAACTGCTTCACCCATTACCTTGATGGGTGTTTATCATCATTGTCGCACCCGCTTGCGGAAAGCGCGATATCGTCGGCATTTTGGCATACGTCCGTCCGTCCGTCCGTCCATACGTCCGAGTGTCCGGTTAAAGTTTTTTCGTTAAATATTTTCCATCTACTATATCTATTTTTTTAGTGTCCATGCCTCGCCCCAAGGCGCGACATGCAGGCCACGGCCATCTAGTCTACAAAAAGTGGGTATAATTATGTTATCCAAGTGTCCATGCTTGGAAAAAACCTGGCCTTCGTGGCTTTGACTCGTTTTTTGTTGTCTAGTAGCATAAGGTTGTAAGTGCTATATACAGACTATTCACCTGTGCATGTGCTAGCATGTGCAACTGACCACTGACCACTTACAGGTAATTTATACAGGTAAATGATTATATTACATTTCCGTAAACTGTATTGAAAATATTGTGGCAATATGTGGACCTGTGCATATATGATATGTAGATAAATATAGGACTATTAAACAACATTCTGGGCTCCAGTAGGAGCATTATTTTTTTTATTTTTTTTTCCATTTTTTTTTTTTACAAGCGCGATATAGTCGACACTTTGGCGTACGTACGTACGTGTGTCCGGTTAAAGTTTTTGGTTAAGTTGTTTGGTTAAGTTTTTTGGTTAAGTTCTTTGGTTAAAGTTTTTGGTTAAGTTTTTTGGTTAAAGTTTTTCGTTAAAGTTTTTCGTTATACTATATCTCTGCAACTGCTTTGCCCATTACCTTGAAACTTCACATGGGTGTTTATCATCGTCTATATTTTCATTCTACCCCCTCCCGTGCGGCCCCTGTGCCCAATGTCGAGGTCAAATTACTTTGAAGTTTTTGGTTAAGTTTTTTGGTTAAAGTTTTTGGTTAAGTTTTTTGGTTAAGTTTTTTGGTTAAAGTTTTTCGTTATACTATATCTCTGCAACTGCTTTTCCCATTACCTTGAAACTTCATATGGGTGTTTATCATCATCTATATTTTCATTCTACCCCCTCTCGTGCGGCCCCTGTGCCCAATGCCAAGGTCAAATTACTTTGAAGTGTTTGGTTAAGTTCTTTGGTTAAAGTTTTTGGTTAAGTTTTTTGGTTAAGTTTTTTGGTTAAAGTTTTTGGTTAAGTTTTTTGGTTAAGTTTTTTGGTTAAAGTTTTTGGTTAAGTTTTTTGGTTAAGTTTTTTGGTTAACGTTTGTCGTAATACTATATCTCTGCAACTGTTTTGCCCATTACCTTGAAACTTCACATGGGTGTTTATCATCATCTATATTTTCATTCTACCCCCCTCCCGTGCGGCCCCTGTGCCCAATGTCAAGGTCAAATTACTTTGAAGTTTTTTGTTAAGTTTTTTGGTTAAAGTTTTTGGGTAAGTTTTTTGGTTAAGTTTTTTGGTTAAGTTTTTTTGTTAAAGTTTTTCTTTATACTATATCTCTGCAACTGCCTTGCCCATTACCTTGAAACTTCACATGGGTGTTTATCATCATCTATATTTTCATTCTACCCCCCTTCCGTGCGGCCCCTGTGCCCAATGCCATGGTCAAATTACTTTGAAGTTTTTGGTTAAGTTTGTTGGTTAAAGTTTTTGGTTAAGTTGTTTGGTTAAGTTTTTTTGTTAAAGTTTTTCGTTATACTATATCTCTGCAACTGCTTTGCCCATTACTTTGAAACTTCACATGGGTGTTTATCATCATCTATATTTTCATTCTACCCCCCTTCCGTGCGGCCCCTGTGCCCAATGCCATGGTCAAATTACTTTGAAGTTTTTGGTTAAGTTTTTTGGTTAAAGTTTTTGGTTAAGTTGTTTGGTTAAGTTTTTTGTTAAAGTTTTTCGTTATACTATATCTCTGCAACTGCTTTGCCCATTACCTTGAAACTTCACATGGGTGTTTATCATCATCTATATTTTCATTCTACCCCCTCCCGTGCGGCCCCTATGCCCAATGTCAAGGTCAAATTACTTTGAAGTTTTTGGTTAAGTTTTTTGGTTAAAAGTTTTTGGTTAAGTTTTTTGGTTAAGTTTTTTGGTTAAGTTTTTTGGTTAAAGTTTTTGGTTAAGTTTTTTGGTTAAATTCTTTCGTGATACTATATCTGTGCAACTGCTTTGCCCATTACCTTGAAACTTCACATGGGTGTTTATCATCATCGATATTTTCATTCTACCCCCCCCCCTTCCGTGCGGCCCCTGTGCCCAATGTCAAGGTCAAATTACTTTGAAGTTTTTGGTTAAGTTTTTTGGTTAAAGTTTTTGGTTAAGTTTTTTGGTTAAGTTTTTTGGTTAAAGTTTTTGGTTAAGTTTTTTGGTTAAGTTTTTTGGTTAATGTTTTTCGTTATACTATATCTCTGCAACTGCTTTGCCCATTACCTTGAAACTTCACATGGGTGTTTATCATCGTCTATATTTTCATTCTACCCCCCTCCCGTGCGGCCCCTGTGCCCAATGTCAAGGTCTAATTACTTTGAAGTTTTTGGTTAAAGTTTTTTCGCGCCCGCTTGCGGAAAGCGCGATATAGTCGCCACTTTGTCGTACGTACGTACGTACGTACGTGTGTCCGGTTAAAGTTTTTGCTTAAGTTTTTTGGTTAAAGTTTTTCGTTATACTATATCTTTTTTAGTGTCCATGCCTCGCCACAAGGCGCGACATGCAGGCCGCGGCCATCTAGTTAACTGACCACTAACTTATTACAGGTAATTTATACAGGTACATTATTACATTTCCGTAAACTGTGTTGACAATATTGTGGCAGTATGTGGACCTGTGCAGATATATGTAGATAAATATAGGACTATTAAGAAAAATTCTGGGCTCCAGTAGCGAGCATTATTTTTTTTATTTTTTTTTTGTAAATTACATTTCCGTAAACTGTGTTGAAAATATTGTGGCATTATGTGGACCTGTGCAGATATATATATGTAGATAAATATAGGACTATTAAAAAAAAATTCTGGGCTCCAGTAGCAAGCATTGTTATTTTTAATTTTTAAACTTTTTTTTTCCGTTTGTTTTTTTTTTCATTTCTTTTTCAAATTCTTTTTCAATTTTTGTCTAGTAGCATAAGGTCGTAAGTGCTATGTACAGACTATTATCATATAATAAAACAATTATTGACTAGTGAGCCATAGAATATAATCTGATATTCTATGGCTCACTAGTCAATAATTGTATAATATGTTCGGGCCAGTGAAAATTTCTTTCGGGCCCAGGCTCGAGGTCAAGGCGGGACAAGGCGGGACAAGGCGAGGCATTTGATTCCGCGGAATTCTTGTTTACTTATCTCCCTTTAATGTTTCGTGCTCTGATTTTGTATCCAGAGCATAACTCGAACACCCTTTGGAATATTTTTATGCCCCACCACGATAATGGAGGGGGCATTTAGTGTTACCCTTGTCCGTCCGCACACACGAATGGGTACTTGTTGTAAGCGTACGGGGATCTTATTGGGTAAGGTTAGGATAGTGTTGGGTACTCTTGTTGGGTATTTTTATACAGTAAAAACCCAACAAGTATTCATTCGTAGGAACGTGCGTCCCGTCCTCCCGTCCTCCCGTCGTCCCGTCCGTCCGTCCGTCACAAAACTTTAACACTCTGGTAAATGTCTCATAATTTCTTCATCCTTCGACCGATCTCCTACATATTTCATATACACATTGCTCTAATGGTCCTCTACCGCCCTGTGCCAAATCCACGTTCGTCCTGCCCCCGCCAAGACCAGGGTTAAGATCACATACTTAGTGCTTCAAAAACTTTAACGCTCAGGTAAATATCTTATAATTTCTGTTTTCTTTCACGGATCAGCTTCATATTTCATATATGCATTGCTCTAATGGTCCTCTACCGCCCTATGCCAAATTTGGCCTCATTTATTATCAAAGCGATATGTGGGACATCCGTGTTCTATGAACACATTTTCTACTATGAACACATTTTCTAGTTTATTAAACTTCACACATGCATAAAAGACGACCCAAAGGTGTGTCGCACGTAAGAATGACAACTCTTGCGTCGTTAATTTCTTAGTTATCTCCCTTTGTTGTTTCGTGCACTGATTTCGTGTCCGGAGCATAACTCGAACACCCTTTGGAATATTTTAATGAAACTTCACACATGCAACTCTTGCATCACTAATTTTTTAGTTATCTCCCTTTGTTTTTCCGTCACTGATTTTGTCTCCGGAGCATAACTCGAACACCCTTTTTTCAAACTACTTGTGTATCTGGGGAGAGGGATACACATGCGCTTGTCGACAAGCGTCCATTTCTAGTTTTGTATGTAAATTAACGTTTTCGTCTTATCGCGTGGACTTGTCAAGAAACGAATATTTAGAGGAATAAATTCACGTTCCTTCACGGGGTGGAAAAGAACTTTTAAGGTTTTTAATGATCGTTTCTACGCGTATAAACGATGGAAAAAAGTGAAAGTGAATGGGTTTAACGACCCAGCAACAGCTAATGTCATATAGAGACGGCGGGAACACAGTCTCATCTGACAGACCAGTGGGATGAATATATACTATGAAAGTATATTTCTGATGCATAGGGCGATGTTTGAACCCACAACCTCCAGATTGGAAGTCAGATGTTCTACCCCTAGGCCACAACCCATCCCTTGTAAATGAAGGAAAGAAATGCCCCTAACGAGCGACCATACATACTTAGAATAACAGCTGATGTAACGGCGGTAAACTGAAATGCTGTACGTGACAATTGACATTTACGTTCTTAACAAGATTTTCACGGTGTGTAATCGATCGTATTTCCTCTCCACCCGACTCGAGAAACACAAATTAAATCGTTTATTTCTGAATGTGTCAAACGTTTGCCCGGTCCAGCAGTTTCCCCAATGACTATGGGCTAGGTTCGACATTTCATTCCATGTCACATCGCCGGTTTTCGCTGATAAGACTGTCAACAATTAAAAATACGCACGGACACCCGGACGTCATTGTGATCACTATGTATCGCATTCCGCAAGCGGGCTCGACAATAATGCTATTATTCGTACAAAATATAAATGGAGACTATTCTCATGTGTCTTAGGAGACTATTCTCATGTGCTGTCAAAACATGTGTTATTATTAAGAAAGCAATAAAATGTGACAAAAATCATCAATACACGTGTTTTTTTCTTTTTACAAAACATTAGAATCGTCGAAGGAGACGATTCTCGTGTGTTTCCAAACCTATTGTATTAAGAAATCAACAAATGTGAAAAGAAAATTTGAATACATTGGTATTTCTTTACAATACCATATTTTGACAAAATAGGAGAATCGTCTTTGGAGATGATTATCATGTGCTGCCAAATCTTGCTTTATCAAGAGATCAAACACATATGAAAATGCACTATCATATGTCAAGCTAATGGTAAATATCAATTTATTGGCGATGCGATGACGTGAGCGACTACATAGCGTGGTTGAGATACGTTTGTTCCTGCCGAATTCTACAGTCACACTTTGCCCAAATACCAACAGATGATTGTAAACACCATCAGGTGTGCACCTAGACCGAAAATGATATGTCGCAAGTGTGTGGGGCTGGGGTGTGTACGGCGGCATATGTTTTATACGCCCGTTTAAAACGGGAGTATTATGTATGTATCCACGCTGTATGTGCGGTGGACGACTCTCGGCACAGCTTGTTCCGACAATAGTGAGGCCCATTACATGTATGTGGTTCAAGTTGGGAGGGGCGAACCGACAATTGATTTTAGATATAATTTTTAACTGTATCACATCGTAGGCATTGACACACCCAATGTTTTACCCTCCACTACGGTGTTCCATTTAGGCCATCGTAATATCGCTATCGAGTACATACTACGATATCACGATATTACATGTACAATACTACCATATGGCGATAGATTATTAAAAACTACGTACCTCAGAATTTGCTACTCGATCACACGGTGGAACGAACTAATACGTTGATACCAATTCCACTGACAGTGGCAAGCATGTATAACAACATACGCCTCATTTGGCAATGCGTCGCTCTCCATTGGGCTGATGTGGAATAACTAGCATGGATATGGATGCGCTAGCGCGTTTTTGATTCTCGATCTCGCATGACTGTTGACTGCATGCTTTCGACACATGTATGAGCAAAACAAACCCGAATTTTCAGACAGAATAGAGTTGGAGCCAAATTTATTTTCAATAGCGGAAGGCGAAAACGCGAGACAATTCTCATGTTTTGTTGTTGAAAAATATATAACACCCCCTATAACCCCCCCCCCCCACCCCCCCCCCCCCCCCCCCCCACCCCGCTACTTATGGACCTGCCGTAACCTGCCGACTATCAGCTTATGAACATTGAACATGTCGCTATTGTGTAATATTTTGAGTTGGCTGATGGACGAGTTGGTCGAAGGGCGAAACGGAGGTCGGTCATATAATCAACGAATAATAACGGGACCGATCGCGATACGATTTCTAAAGCATGACTATTTATTAATGAAACTTAAATAAAGATAAGTGCTGTAGGCAGGAGCGAGCGAGGTTGATCCGTATCAATAAACGCTTTAATTAATAAAATGCGAGCGCTAACTTCATATCGATCACGTAAGACGAAACGTCGCGGACCCGGAGACGAAAATATGGCGATGTCGATGCCTTTTCTTCAGATTTAGTGGTCGGCGATGGCTCGGCGCGAACGCGAGACGAAAAATTGACGAAGTCAATATGTTTTTATTTCCTTTTACGGACTTTGTGGTCGGCGGCGGAAATTAAAAAAAATAAAAAAAAAAAAAAAATTGAGATGCCAATTTTAATTTTTTCTAAATCGGCAAAATTAGGTGCGGCGGATCAGTAAACCAAGTAATTAAAAAAAAAAGGCCTTACAATCATTTTTTACAAGAAAACATTGTTCATGTGAACTTTACAGACTTATCATAAGTTTGCACTTACAAACATTAAAGTCGTACAAAGTTTAGTGAAACGGCCCTCTGGTTATGATCTGTATTACTCGTTAGAACCATGGCGGGTGTTTCATTGATGGAATGGCGGGTGCACAGGCTGATCTGGGTCTACACTGGTCGCAAAACCCATAATCCCCATTTCTCGTGTCACAGCCAAATATGAGTTAATACTAATAATTAACCAAGGCTACTGTACTGGTGGTGGCACGATGGTCCATTTATGTATTATTGTATTCAGAGTATCTGAACGGTGAATATTACATGCTATCCAGTGATTTACACTGATTTACACTGATTCTGGAGGGATTTATTTCCTTGAAGGAAATATTTCCTCCTAGATGTTCGCGAGACGTAATTAACGTCATGTTTTGGTATAAACATATTTTATTATAAACAATTTACATCAGGTATAAACAAATATTCAGAATAGAAGGATTGGAACGAAAGATTACTATCTTATAGAGTTCCTCTCCTTGATCAATGCAATTAGGGTCACAAGCTGGCAAAGTACAAAAACCACGCATTTGTCACTTTGTCAGCATGAGACCAGTTGGTGTAATAATGGCAGATACAAAACACTATTATGTTTATGGATTGTTATCAAGCAAAATAATAGTATTTTACTCGATATATCTTGAACGAAGTGTACAAGGGAAACAACTGTCAATTTTGCTCATAAAAACAAAAGATGACATGAAAAGAAAATATATTGGCCGTAACCAATAGTATATTCTATCAAATGTTTGAATTTTTATTGATAATTAGAAAAAAAATAAAAAAGGAAATGAAAAGAAAAACAAAGATATATATAAAAAATAAAAAAAAACGTCATGTTTTGACGTCATTTCCGGCGTAGAACCAAGTCAATTTTGGCAGCGTTATATGCTGGTCTAAGAGCATTTCACATTTGTCGAAGAACATGTAATATACAATTTATTCCACTACCATTTTGAAATACCAGATTTATTTCCGCACTTGTTTCTTTATTGGATTTCCAGATGTCTCGGGGAAATAAATCCGGTATTTCAAAATTGTAGTTGAATAATTCCAGCACAAAAATATTTACACAATTCCCTAACATTTGATTGGCCCGTAGCAAGTCTCTGTCCACAATGTATATCCCAGTAAACTCCCACGCCGAACTACTTTCCGTAACCGTGAGGCGCAGTTAAAAATAATTCTTAAAATAAACACATTTTCTTGATGAATTTATTTCAAATGCTGGAATTATAGGGAATGAATGGCTTTCTTGTGGAATTTATCGGGGATATAAACTTCAAGTTGTCCAGTATTCCCGCGACTTTTCCAAGTTTATACCCCGATAAATTCCACAAAAAGGCCATTCCTATAATAAACTATATATTCACACCTGCGGCTGAGTAATCCTGTGTAATGTGCTTTCCTAGCACCTGATCAGGGGGCCGTTTCACTAAACATCGTACGACTAAAATGTTCGTAAGTGAAAAATTATGATAGTCTGTAAACTTCACATTAACACTGTATTCTGGTAAACAATTACTGGATTTACATTTATTGAATATGCAGCCTATGTTCAATAAATGTAAATCCATCAATTGAAATTTCCAAACGATTCTAAAGTTGCACTTACGAACATTTTAGTTTAGTGAAACGGCCGTCCGGACACCATACAGATACATTCCCTCTGTATATGACCTTGCTGTTGACTGGTTATAAAACCCCAAGCAATCATTCAGCCCCTCCCTAGGTTGCTTGGTTGAACTTACTTGTTAAATAACAATGTGACAAACAGCTACCATATTCTATAAATACATGTGCAATAGCAAGGGGTGCAAATTGCGTTGCTCTTGAGGTTCAGCCCGTCCGTACGTCATTTTCGTCGAAAAGTCGAAAGTTTGTAAGAGTTTCTCCAGTATGCCAGGGGGGGGGGGCATATCCATGTTTTACGAACATAATGTCTAGTTGTTCTCTTATTTTGTGTTAGTACATAACCGTGACAGCATGCGTTTGTACAATTAACTTCAACACAATTGTTTTCCATGGTTGAGCCTACCTTTGCTAATATATGCCTTTCCACTTTGATACCAAGAGCGAAAATGTCATAAGTTACACTATGATATCAGTTTGTTTGTTTCTTTATTGGTGTTTAACGGCCTGTCAACAACTAAAGTCATTTAAAGCCGGGCCAACGGGTTCGATCCAGCATGTAACCTGCTGCATTGGGGAGAAAATCCCAAAATCGAAATACATCGAAATAAATATAATTTCATCCCTAAAATTAGAATAACCTGACCTGGTGCCAGGTCCATACCACAAATTCACTTGTCTCCTTCCCCTAAAAGTAATCTGTTTATGAATAATCGTATTACTCGTACAAGGGGTATAACCAGATTAAACCCTCACATACAAGAATTCATATAAAGACTAAACGTCTTTGGAATTCTTGTATGTGAGGGTTTAATCTGGTTATACCCCATGTATGAGTTATCCCGTTCGGGATACCAGTAAGGATGAATCCCGATTGTTAAGTTACTCATCAGGTGCTCCCACCTGCTAACCACGTGTGCTATGGACGGACAGATGAACGACTGGAGGAAAAGGCAAAACCTATATAGCCCTCGGTATACATTTTAAGATTTCTAATGACATTAGCTGTTTATAGGCCGTTAAACACGAATACACAATCAATCTAATGCCGGTGGTATAAATAGGATAGTATACCCATTTCACATAAACTGGCGTGCGGCGAGTGCACACGTGGTTCCATGAGCTTTCACGTTGTTTCATATTACTCTCTATATTACGCCATTGGTCTGTCGAAATCAGTCTTCTGTCTATGTAGTCGGTGGAGACGCTGATCAGACTGCGCAAACGCGCAGTCTGATCAGCGTCTTCACTGTTTGCATTGTCAATTGACAAATTACTCATTATGAATCAAGTGAATTTAATGTGGATTTAACCGATGTTTGATCATTCAAATGATTTTCACTGGAAATAGGCGACATTTTGTCAGATTCCCAGGTTAAGCTTTCACACAACTTGCTAGCTGATCTCATATTTTATTGATGGGAGAGGTAATAAAGCAGACTTGTGAAAAGTCTAACTCGACTGTTTATACCGCTATCTAGGCCACGATTCTGGGGGCCGTTTCACTAAATTTCGTTCGATTAAAATGTTGGTAGGTGCAAATTTAGGATCGTCTGGAAATTTCAATTGATGGATACTCAATAAATGTAAATCCAAAAATTGTTTACAAGAAAACATTGTTAATGTGAAATTTACAAACTATCATAATTGTTCACTTACGAACATTTTAGTCGTACGATGTTTAGTTCTCTTCTATCGTATTTTTTTGTTGCCGATATTGATTTAGAAAATCTGGCACATTATTCGCAAATGACACCGAAAGTTTGCAAATATTCCAGAGCACATGCGAAATTCTACTCCACATGTGCTATGAATATATTTGCTTCAAACTCGTCAGAGCCCGCCTGGCAAATTGTGAATAAGTATAACGAGTGTTCAAGAAAGCACAACACAGCCGTTTTACTCACGGTGTACCCTTTATATTTCATAGAATCATTTGTATTGATAGTCAACATTTAAACAATGTTACTTTATTTCACCTCTATGTTCCTTAGCCATTATGCTTGATATTGTCCAGGGGGCCGTTTCACTAAACTTCGTACGTTTCACTAAACTTCGTACGTTTCACTAAACTTCGTACGACTAAAATGTTCGTAAGTGCAAACTTATGATAGTCTGTAAATTTCACATTAGCACTATTTACTTGTAGTAAACACTTATTGGATTTACATTTATTGAGCATAGGCTGCATATGCAGCCTATGCTCAATAAATGTAAATCCATCAATTTCAATTTCCAGACGATTCTAAATTTGCACATTTTGGTCGTACGAAGTTTAGTGAAACGGACCCCAGACGAATAAATCACATAAGCGTAAACGCTTATTTTCTAATCCTGTTTCAAACTGTATGTTTCACATGTATGTATGTATGTTTCTCACTTATCTTATTGAAATTAATATTGTTTAAACTATTTTCTAACGTTCGATGTCATTTAAGGTAAATACTATAATTATTCGAAATCAGTATCTCTAAACAGACCAGACAATACACCAACTGTTCATTAATTAATGCGTTTTATAATTACAATAAATATTTAAATGTAAACAAAATGTATTTGTTTTCATTATATTCAATATGAACGTGTGTAGGATTGGACGGTACATGTATTCCAATGGTGAATCCATCAGCCTGACCAGGATTAACACTTGATCACTCCATTTTTACCGGGATTCACCGATGGGGTCAAGTGGTCTACTGTCTGTTTCACGAAAGCTGCCCATATTTTACAGCTATATAAACATTTTTTTTTCGCAATAATGTTGAATTTTATCAAAATTTAAGAATGAGCCTTCTTTTTATTTTGTGAAATGTTGTCCAATATTGAATTTATTACGAAAAAACAATTTCCCCATGTTAAATCCCCATATACATCTGTATGGGGATTTAACATGAGGACATTTTGCTAGTTTCAGAAATAGTGAATCAATTTTCAAAATTTAACTTTTGTTTTCTTAGTTGGATTTCTAAGTCACAGCCAGGTTTCGAAGTCGATTTCCTAAATTTTCAAATTTTTAGTTTTTGTTGCTCCTCCCACAGCTCATACACCCCCTTTCCCCCCATGTTAAATTCCCATAGACAAATACATTTTTCGTAATAACATCAATATTTGACCAAACTTCACGAAGTAAAAAGATGCCTTTTTAAATCGTTTCAGTACATATCAGAATATATTGTTTCATTTTGTGAACATGTATGGCAGTCTTGTAGCGTTGCATAGAGCTCCTAACGCATAGAGCTCCTAACGCATAGAGCTCCCCGATGAGCTCAATGAGTCCATATACCCGATCGTCCCACATTCAGAATCAAATATCAACTACTACATTATCCGAATCCGAATAATCATCATCTATGTTCTAAAACGTTCCTCTACGATCAGTTGCCTCTAATCAATATAGGTTAAAAGTTACATTTGGCTTAACATCTGATTAACTTATGGTCCAAGTAAAAATGCTTTGATTTAACGACGGCACTGGCTCGATGACCTTGCATGTCGGGACCGACTATTTAAGTCCCCATCCGATCTGACTAGGCTAGCACGAAGTTGTCTTGCTCAAGGACACGCCGAATCGACTATTCGCAGCGGTCGAAGTGGGAATCGAACCCGGTTTCTCCCGTTCCGCAGTCCGACGCTCTACATACTGAGCTAATCCAGCCACCTTTTTAGCTCACCGCTCAGGTGTGAGCTATTGTTACCGCAATGTGTCCGGCGTCTGTCGGCGTCCGTCGTCCGTCCGTGAACATTTTCAAACGTCTTATCCTCGGTAACCATTGGGCCTATAGTCACCAAACTTCATGGTCATGGTCCTTAGGTAGGGGATTACAAAATTGTTAAAATTACGTCATTACGTCTAAAAATAGCACAAATTCTTCAAAAATCTTCTCAAGAACCGCTAACCGGATTTTGACAAAACTTGGTAGGAATGATCGATGTACAATGCTCTTTCAAAATTGTTAAAATGGTCACCCCGGGGTAAAAAATGGGCGTGGCCCGTGGGGTCAAATTGGGGTCAAATTTTATTTTTGACCGAATATGGTCATGTCATATATCAAATCGAAGGTATCAACGAGGTGATCACTTTGGTGCATTTTTTGTCGAAATCGGATGGCTATGTCATCCAAGATGGCAGCCGAAAGGTCAAAAGGTCGTTCTTTTATTAGAGATTTAAAAATTCTTCTTCACATGAACCGCTTGGCCCATCGTAGCCAAACTTAAAAGTTATGGTCCATGGGTGAAGCCTTTTCAGATTTGTTAAAATGGAGGTCATCGCTAATCCAAGATGGCCGCCGTCTAAAAATAGCATAAATTCTCAAAAATCTTCTCATGAACCGCTAGCCGGATTTCAACTAAACTTGGTAGGAATTATCGATGTACAATGCTCTTTCAAAGTTGTTAAAATGGTGACACCGGGGTCAAAATTGGGCGTGGCCCGTGGGGTCAAATTGAGGTTAAATTTTATTTTTGACCGAATATGGTCATGTCTATATCAAATCGAAGGTATCAAAAAGGCGATCGCTCTGGTACATTATTTGTTGAAATTTGATGGTTATATCATCCAAGATGGCCGCCGAAATGTTAAAAGGTTGTTCTTTTATTAGAGATTTAAAAATTCTTCTTAATCCAAGATGGCCGCCGTCTAAAAATAGTACAAATTCTTAAAAAAATCTTCTTCTCATGAACCGCCAGCCAGATTTCGACGAAACTTGGTAGAAGGATCGACGTAGAATGCTCTTTCAAAGGTGTTAAAATGGTGACACCGGGGTCAAAAATGGGCATGGCCCGTGAAGTCAAATTTTATTTTTGGACCAAATATGCTTATGTCATATATCAAATTGAAGGTATCGATGAGGCGATTGCTCTGGTGCAATATTTGTCGGAATCGGATGATTATGTCATCCATAATGGCCTCCAAAAGGTCCATTTATTCGAGATTTTGAACGTCTTTTTCTCAGGAACCACATGGCCGATGATGGCCAAACTTCATAGTGAGTTAAGATCCTTGGGTGAAGCATTTTCAGATTTGGTAAAATGAGAGTAATCGCTTAATCCAAGATGACCGCCATCTAAAAATAGCACACTTTTTAAAACACATGAACTCAATGTGACATTCTCCTCTGGTGTTCATGCAGTCGGGTGAGCGAATTAGGGCCATCATGGCCCTCTTGTTTTTTGGTCCGAGAGATCGGTGTCCCTATAAACATGATACAAAGGATTTTGTCTGCGAGATGATACATGCGTATGAGATTACTGGCATGCTGAATTACATCTCCACCATAAAATATAGGGGTCTACTGTGTGATATAATAATGGAGCACATTCACTGGCGGCCACTAGGTAAAACCAAAATACGTTTCGCTACGAAGTCCAGTATCGACACAATGCTACACCACATGATTGCTATTTTAATGCTATTATAAGTCGTAGAGCATCATAGACATTTTAATTATCTATGCTTCAATACATAGTAGATTTTACATACATTCAGAATGTGGATGCCGACTCACGCCGACTATTCGTGGAACTGTTTGTCGTACTGGGTGTAGAACCCCCTATTGTTCACCCTCCCTTATTGTTACCCAGGTAACCCAGGTAACAATAGGGGAGGGTAACAATATCGGAGGACTGTAGCATTATGTAGAACTCCCTATTGTTCACCCTCCCTTATTGTTACCCAGGTAACAATAGGGGAGGGTAACAATATCGGAGGACTGTATCATTATGTAGAACCCCCTGTTGTTCACCCTCCCCTTTTGTTACCCCTCTGTAAGTTCGTCCATTCAGTTCTTGTGAGTGTCCGACAACAAAAGTTGCCGACTAAACAGATAAAACATGCAGTTTAGTTATCTCTGTAGCTGGCGAAACACACACGCAGCTTGTCGCGAACGACTGCATGTACGACCACTCTCTTCCGCTAATTTGCCTTGGGCATTTTCCAGGAAACGATGGTCAACATTATGTCAGTATCCTCGCAAGTCAGAGTGCTATGGAAAAGTTAACAATCTAACTCTTTTGGTATTTTGAACAGAGAAAATCTAGAAGTCGCTGTCTGAAGTGAAAACGACCCACATAAATTCTTCGAAAGTGTCGACATCGACACAAATGTCACAATGGAAAGCACCGAGTCTGACGATGTAATCACGAATGAGATTGTGTCGCATGAAAATGACGAATCCGTTGATGTACACAGATGTGAACAGGCTCCTCAAGAAAGTCGCGAACCTTCCGAATTAAGTAGAAGTTACAAATCTTTCTCTGTAGACGTAGCTGCAACCGATTGTACCGAACCGTTCGATATAGACTTAAGTGAAAAACACCACAAGACAGGAAGGAAACAGACCGGGTAAGCACACATGAGCATGTTCATCAGGACGGTAGCGAAAATTCCAATATAGACATAAGTGAACGAAAGCCGCATGCGGCCACCAAGGTACAAGTCAATGGAAACAAGAATGCAAATTTCCGACAGCAAGACCTTTCCCAACCTATTGATGTTAGCAGACGTGAAGATGCCGCCCATGGAAGTTACGAACATGTAGATCTACATATAAGAGGCAAAGAACAGATGCGTGGACATTTTAAACAGAAATGTTGCAAATCTGACAATGGAGACGCGAACATACATACCTCAGAAGAAAGTAACGAACATGTTGATGAAGGTATAGACATATGTGAACACATTCCATATGACAGTAACGAACCGCCCAATAGAAATGACGATGAAAACGCCCCACATAAAACTTTTGAAGCTGTAACAATACGTGAAAATATCCCACATGACCGAAACGCTTCTGTTGATGAAATTTTGAGTGAAAATATCCCACAGGAACTATCCGAGTGTGATATACGGGTACAAAGTGAGTGCCGACGTCGCTTAAGAGAGCAAGTTGAAAGACAACGTAACACAAATGGACATGTTGGTGAATATTTGCAGAGAGAAATCCACCAACGTATAATAGAGCTGTGTATAAGACTTGACCCATCTTCAAGATTGTCCCTACAGCGGGTAAACACTTTCTTTAGAGATGTTCTTCGACCAGTCCCTTTGCCAGAAATATATATATATCTCGCTCAGCGATGTTGCATATTCCTAACCCATGCTCTGCCCAGCGAGTTTTGAGAGTTACTGGACGTGGGAGTGGTATTATATTTTAACTACGTGAAATCATTCGCAATGCAAGATGGATGCACGCCTGGCTTTACATGCGGGAGAGAGATTTCCGGTGGTTCATGATTTATGGAATCACTTGGAGGCGCTAGACGTAATAATTTGGGGGAATAGCCTAGTACGAATTTTGACTCCTTACTAAAATTAATAAAACAGGGTAATACATCATGCCGGGTATACAAGGTACTGATACTGCAATGTATCAGCATATTACATATAGCAACAAGGAACAGTAAAGTTGTTTCATAAATTCATTACGAGTACTGCTTTAGATGCCGCCGATGTCAGCATAGACCTTCCGAGATTTAAAAAAAAATATTCATTGGTTCACTAACTTGTTACTACTGTAGCAATAAGCTACAATTCACATGCTCTATGCTTCTATTTGTATAGTATGGTTAGAGGGTTTTGTTTCAAATTAGGTAAACTTGTAGATTACATGTTCGATAGTTTTCTCTGTTCGGAGTCGTAGCCAGGTCGTCGTGGGCGAGGGTGCAAGGAGTGCGAACACACCCCCTAAAATGTGTTCAGGTGTGTATTTCTTTTCTGAGGGAAGTACCAACACTATCTGTGAAATTGACTGTAAAAATCTATATGTTTTCCGAGAAGAACCCTTCCACACTCCTTTCCAAAGTTGATCCGGATTTCGTACCCCCACCCCCCCCCCCCCCAGCAAGAACCTGGCTACAACACTGCAATTCGTATAGTTTATGTTGTGACTTTATCTTGAGGTTCGTTAACTTCAAATGATACATGTAATATCAAAAGCCTTAGTACATGCAAATGGCCGTAAGAAATTAGATACAATTGGTAAATGGTAAGTGAAAAAAAGTGTGAAAGGTTTCATCTCAGCCAATACACCAGACGTCGAGTAGGTCATACAATGGGCATCGCACTACTTACAACAATTGTTGAGTGATGTTGCGCATCCGTATTTCTATGAAATGTTATAAACCGGAGTATCCTGAGACACGAACCTTAGTTTGGCATAAAACAGCCAATTACAATCCCATATGGTAGTTTCCTTAAACCCTAGTTTAAGCAATTAGGATGCACCCTCCATATTGTAAGCAATGTTTTGGAGCTTAAACCATAGTTTAGACGAAATAAATTGTGGTTTCAGTTGCAATATGCACACTAATTCCCTAAGTGATTGTGTGAGAGTCTAAACCATGATTTAGGCTCCCAAGCCTTAGTTTCAGCAATTATTTGGCCAGAAACTGCCATTTAAGATCGTAATACAATTAAAACTTAAACCTTAATTTGGACTCCAAACTATAGTTTAAGAAATAAATTTACAATCGCAATCCCAAAAGGTAGTTTTCTTAAACCGTGTTTTGTGCAATTAATGTGCACGCGGCAGACAGAGCCCAGCGTAAGGTTTAAGTTCCAAACCATGTTTTAGGAAATTATTGTGCATATGCAATAAATGGAATATGGCCAGTCAACTGCACACTCATTTCCTAAGCCCTGATTTGGAGCGTATGCTCTAGCTTAGGCTTCCCGTGAGCCTAACCCACGGGAGACTCACAAACATGGGTGTATGGGAATTATTGTGCATATGGCGACTGAAACTACCATTGGGCAGTCTAAACTCCAAACAGTGGTTTAAGTTATCTGAAGCCATCCGCCATGGTTTGTATTCCAAACTGAGGTAAAGGCAGGACTTGTTGAATTACAATCTCAAACAGCATTTACTAGCCAAATGCACAATAATTGCGTAAACTAGGGTTTGGGAGTGTATTCTAGTGTTTGTATGTGAAACCATGTTTTAATATTTATTGTGCACATCCATAGCCCAAAACTAGGGTTCGAAGAGTATGGTTTAAGCTCCTAACCATGATTGAAGAAGTTGTGCATTTGGCTTTCTATAGAACATCGATAGCTAATACTAATAATTGTAGCTTGTACTACATTATCATCATGGTTCGGGTTCACGTCGTCTCCGAACGGCGTGACAACATGTGTTTATATATACAAAACATTTCCTTTAATCATTTTCTAACGGAGTGACGTATTTTTAGGAAACATAGCGCAGCAAATGCAAAGTTGTTTGCCCTGTACTGTACAATTTGCTTAAATCAGATAACTGTCTCGTTTTTACGAACAACATGTTACCGGCAAATTGAAAGTAAATACAACTCTAGAGGACGTGCATGAATACAAGAAATTAACGGTACTCGAATCTTCGTGAAAGTTATACGGTATTATAAAGAATGTTTAGCGCAACCGTAAAGCATGTAACTCTATATATCTAAAGCTATATATCATCGAAATCCGTCCGTTTTGTTAGGAATGTTCTAAAGAAAATATACTGTAAAATGACGTAAGAATACGTCACGTCTGAAAACCTAGTTCACAAACTTTCTGAAAGCACGTGATCACATACCCCGAGTATGCCAGTCTTATTTCACGAACTTTTGAAATGGATTCATTCACGAGTAGGTCGGAACATCGTTATAGTGACAACACAAATTGAAGTGACGTGCGATTAAAGCCAACGATTATGCTTGTTTGTGAAAATGGTGTAGACAATATCGCAATATCATACGATACACGTTTGTATGCTGCATGAAAAGACGTATTGCTTATAATGGGCACATAATACATATCTTTAGACGCCGTGTGCACTCGATGGTTCATACACTTGTCAATGTCGTCTGGCGATGTTGTTCATCCTTACATGTAACGATCCCCGATATCCCTGTTTTGGCGCTCAGGTTTAATATTTGGCTTTTTGGTACGTGAGTGTTGAATCATATTACTGTTAGATGATGAGACTAAGTGACCCTGGTGTGATGAGGACCTGACACCAGATCAGGTTATTCTAAGTTCCGGGCTCAATACATACATACATTTTATTAATCATCTTAATGGAAATACTCTATTGGAAAATTTCAGTTTCCCCGTATTGATACAATTAAAATACGGGAGTTGATCCCGTTAACCCGGTTGAAATTGCCCATAGCTGTTGACAGGCCGTTGAACACCATTAAATAAATAACTATTTTAAATAAATACAACAAAAATCCCCGTCCGTGAGGGCTTTGGGCAAACCTTGGACATTAGATAGCCAAACTGTCCATTTAGCGGGAATTATATAGTCAATCTTCCGCTGGGGATATTACACAAATCAGACCGACTAATCGGCTATATAGAAAAAAATCACAGCCCCTGATGATTAGACAAAATGTATTTCCTATATACCGGAATTAGACGGACGATTTTTAATGGGTCTTAAATCCGGTGGTGGTGTGTCCGTCGCTTGCGGGAGAAGACATTGATAGGTGCATCATGATATCGATAGTGTTATCATCTTACATGTATATAGACATACAGATTGTCCATCAACTGGTACATGTACAGTTACTTCGGCAGTAATGGATCATTGGGAGTTACGGATCAAGTCAACGTGTTGATGCTCTAAAAGGAACACAACGCCTCTTATTAAAATTGTAATACATGCGTATCATTAATTGCAAGATTCGTCATCTTTAGACTCAACTGACCAAGTTTTCTAAAACCTACAGCCTGTGTAACGCGTGTTTTATGAAGAAATTAACATACTGTAAAGCGTTCGTGTAACTGGTGGCTTTCTTGGATCGAAATTTTTAAAATAATTGTATCATAACACTGGAGTCGCTGCTTTCTGTTCAAATATATTCCGAACATGATGTACGTTTATACATAAACACTGCCCGGAAGTTTTCCGCAAATCAGTGCAATATATTGCAAATGGAAACGAGGTGAATACACAAACTAGTTTAGGTAAAAACAAACCACACCATTTTTATGCGTTATATAGTTAAACGAACGTGTATACCACACAAATAATGGCAGTTTTGGTCATGGTTGGTCATGGTTGGCCATATGTATATGTCCTTCGTTTATGTCATAAAGCTATGGTAAGTGTACATCATATATGTTTCAATACAGCTTTATACATCTTCGGCGATGAAACACATACGCTAACCACACATTATGTACATTGTTGGTGAAACACTAGAGACACTTTACACGGTTATAACCACAGGCGGATACAGCGTGACAGTGATGGTAATCTAGTTAAAATGTACGACTGAAGATGTTAAGAAACTAGCAGAACTTTGAAGTCAGAGAAATAAAATGGCCATGAAAGAAATCGCCTCTAAAGGCCTATTATTAGAGGAATATCAATACGATGAGCGTGGTAGTCGTGTTGTTTGATTATCCAGAATATCGCCTAAAACCATATGTATTAAATCAGACAGTTCGTATGATGTCCACATATGACAAAGCTTCAGGAAAACGCAAATAAACGCAATTTAATTTCGATATTCAAACCATGAAGAGAATGGACATATATTAGTATGTGTCATGGCATCCTGCAAATTATTTTGTTCAATGTCCTCTACTTTGGATAAAACTAAAAATATTTTAGTAACAAAACCGTGTTTCAATAAACACCTGCTAATTCTGTATCTTGTGCGATCAAAACAAAGTGCTTCTGAAATATACAGATGTTTATTTTATTAATTCAAATACTAGCTTGCACCAAAGAAGGGGCCATTGACAGATTTGAGTTGTATAATATCACGAAATAAATAAAGCATGTTACATGAGTGATGCTTTAATATGATATTTATTAAACAAGTTTACTGAGTGCACAAGAAACGAGGCTATGCCAAGTTTCTTATTAAATCAGTCAACGAGTTCAATAAATATCATATTGAATCAACACAAATGTCATATTCTATTTATTGCATAAGCACAGCACCATACATCGAAGCTGTAATAACCACCTAGTGTGTTTTCTGTCGCGGTCTCATTCGCATATTTATTACACTTAGTGTATTGCGGTTTTTAATACACCGTGTTATTACATTGTGGAAGCATATTTTATGCAATAAGGTTTATATCCATATTGCAGCATGGATGAGTATAAACATATGTCAATTATGTACAAAGTTACTTTGTCATGAGTAATCGCGCTTATTCCTCGGTATACACATTTTTTCTGACCTGTGGAATTGGCCTAGAGTTTTGGAGTTACAACCGTGATAACTTCAGAACCAATTGGAGTTGAAGTTTGAAATAATGTTTTTCTTGGAGCTTTGACATATATACAACCGTGATGAAACAACTGGAGTTGAAGTTTGAAATAATGTTTTTCTTGGAGCTTTGACATATATGTTGAAGTTTGAAATAATGTTTTTCTTGGAGCTTTGACATATATGTCAAAGCTCCAAGAAAAACATTATTTCAAACTTCAACTCCAATTGGTTCTGAAGTTATCACGGTTGTATATGGACATCGGACGAGAGGTTTGATTTTAAAACGGGGCTTGGGGAGATATTTTGGATAATCAAACAACACGACTGCCGCACTCATCTTACTGATCTTCTTTTAATAAAGCGTCTTTACAGGAGATTTTGTTTTGTTATAATGAAATGTTAATTTCTCTGACTTTCTGTTAGTTTCTAAACATATTAATCAGGAAAGTTTTAACCATTTTTCCATCCCTGCCACCTGTGTGTATTGTTTTCCTTATATAAAAGAGTGGGAAATGGCTCGAAGACCTTCCATACCCAGGCATGTGCCCGTAAATGATCAGGCCAATGGCAGTAGGCCCATTTGTTTCCGAATTTACTAATGTATTCGATACAGTCGAAATATGTGCATTAAATGAAGGAGACGATGAGGCGGTGAGTTTTACATAGTAAGTTCATTCTCCTATTGCACAATGTCGATATGTCAGACCGTGACAAGGGCCGAGTGTGCGTGCACATGATATATGGAGATTCGGCCGTTACATTGTTTTATTACCTGCTAATGCTATTAGAGGGTTGGACAAGGCAAGACAGAGCAAGCAGAGACGGGTCCACGTGATATGGGCAAATCCAACGCCCACAGAGAAGGAACAACAGCGCAGGCCGAGCCGGAGCCGAAACCACCGGCCCACCCACAGCAGACCGGGACACCGCAGCCAGTGACAACCAGAGGCTCCGCATCGCAACCGCCCCCCGCAACGACGAGGAGCCAGGCAAGGCAAGCCACGCCCAAGCCACCCACAAGGCCGCCACTGGCAACCCCCAGGCAGCTCATTCCGCCACAGATCCCAAGGCGCATATAGCATGACACTGCCCAGTATGCAACACGACTGTGGGTATAGTAGGTGTGATCTTAAATAAAGGCTAATGGGGCCCGTTTCTGTAAACTTCGTAAGACTAATAAGTTCGTATGTGTACAATTTGATTTTGGAATAACATTTACATTGACAGCTGATGTTGGAAACTCTTTAGCGGATGTGTTCACATGTAATGATATGTGTATGTAAGCGCAAAATAGTAACGCTAGTTAATCACGTTAATGTGATAACCAAATTAATATCCATGCTACCCATTTTGCTATGACAGACATTTAAGAGATGACTTCCTCACACCGTTGACACATATTTCAAAATTGCCAAAAATACCAGGCAGATGGCGTGATCAGATATTGCCTAAGCCTAAACTGACGTCAGTGTGGTCCAGGACTACCTGGACAACTGAAATGGTATGCTTATTCACTGCGCTGTTCTTTTTAAAGCACCAGATTAGCACCAGCTATTATAATCGTTGCGACATACATGTATGTTTTCACGAATTTACTCAGGTGACTAGTTTTTCGCATATTGTATTATGTGGTACGACATGTATACAATTATGATGATAATTTAACTAGATGATGGGTCACATTTTACAATTTGAATATGCATGCGTATATTAATATTATAGTAGCGCTTGTTTGCAAAACACAATCATATAAATAATTATAGGTCTGTATATTATTTTATAAATGTTTCGGGAAATGCATGTAAACTGTTGGAATAGTCATACTTGTCCGATCATATTGATGTTTGTATTCATTTTAACATGCAGGCAATTTGCAGTTCAAATATTGTGTTTACATTGTCGAAATATGTTTCTGTAGATGTGTATTTTATTATTAATGATCAAACAAATATCGTTCTGGATAAAGTTATGAAGGTGTAATATTGATAATTGGTCTCAAATATTTGGTGATAACAATGCCACATATAATCTCTAAGTTTGCATCTCTACATATGTTATACAAGCCAGGTAATATGTCTCGTTCTTTGTTCCGCGTTTGCCATTTCGCAGTTAGCCCTTGTCATAAACCGCTTTGACGGTAATATGTTTGATTAATTATTGATATTACAAAGCCTGAATGACCACACCTTTTGTTCCGCCCAGACTGAATGTTCCTCCATGAATCTGGTTTCGCCTGGATTGTCATTGAACAGACACATATCATTGGTGGAAACCCAGCAAATTATTAATGCTAACATGTTTGCAATGTCCATACTAACATTGTGAACACTATACTGGGAGTTAATGAAAAGTTATGGTAGTGACAACACCTAGAGTTGCCAGTGTCTAAGCGGAATTTCCGTCACTAGAATTGTATAAAACTGTATTTTAAACGTTTATTGTTATTCATATTTTAGAACATATTAAAAGTTTGAAACAACATGACTCCAACCGTGTAATAAGTATCGCCTCGTTCATAATATAAATATGGACCCTGGCTGTGAAAAGCGAGCTTCCGCTGTATGTGACCAGTGCATCACTAGATCAGCATTCGATTCCGCGCAGTTTCAATATGCCTAATAGTATGTTATACCCCAACATAACAATTTTGATCAATCGGTAATTAGTATTTTGATGCGAAGAAATACCATTATATACACTTGTCTCAAATGTCATACTGTTCTTTTTCTCAGTCGACGGCCCAATTACATGTATAAATGTAACCGAGTTGTAGCCTATGTAACACCAATATACATACAGTACAGGACAGTACAGTTCTTCTAAGTATTCTGTGTTTAAATTTGTAATCAATTTCACCCCAGCGCACAGTCCTCAACTATTATTACCCGGTACAAAAAGTTGCTGCATTGACACCTTGAATGGTGATATCGGCATGCGAATCATAAAATATCTGTTTTGGTCGGTGATAAGAACTGAATGGATGAACTTACTGAGGGGTAACAATAGGGGAGGGTAACAATAAGGAATTATACAGTCCTCTCATAGTGTTTGTTACCCTCCCCTATTGTTACCCGTCATAAAACTCATGTTGCATTGACTACTAGAATGGTGATATCGGAATATAATGGTGATATCGGCATCTGAATGTGTTCGATATCGAACTCTAAACCTCCGATACAATATTTCGTCATCTGTTTTGGTCGGCAACTTTTGTTGTCGGACACTCACAAAAACTGAGTGGACGACCTTACAGAGGGGTAACAATAAGGCAGGGTGAATAATAGGGGGTTATGCACATTCTACAGTCCTCCCTTATTGTTACCCTCCCCTATTGTTACCCGTCATAACTAGATTGGTCAGTAAGCGAGGCTTACGGAATACCCCCCGCCTGGGCCCAGGTACCCCTAAATATGTAAAATTTTCCAAGTGTGTGGGCTTGTGACATTGACTCTGGGCTTAACGGGGGCGGCACGAACGTGAATGTGAAGCAGATCTGAGCAAGGAAATAGAAGTTATAACCGATTTCTCTGATGTTAAGTTTTGTAAAGAGACTAAGTATGTGATCTTGACATTGTGATCAGCGGGGATATGTCACAGCATGATAGTAGAGCCTTAGAGAAATGCATGCATGAAATAATAAGAATTTTAGATGAAGTTATAACATATTTCTCTGATGTTAAGTTTTGTAAAGAGACTAAGTATTTGACCTTGACCATGGGATCAGCGGGTGTTGGACGGTCGTGAATTTGGTACAGCATGGTAGTAGAGCCTTACAGGAATGCATGTGTGAAATATTAAGCATTTTAGATGAAGGAAATAGAAGTTATAACAATATTTCTCTGATGTTAAGTTTTGTAGATGACTAAGTATTTGACATTGACCTTGGGATCAGCGGGGGTTGGACGGTAGTGGATTTGGCACAGCATGGTAGTAGAGCCTTAGAATGCATGTGTGAATTATTAAGCATTTTAGATGAAGGAAATAGAAGTTATAACAATATTTCTCTGATGTTAAGTTTTGTAAAGAGACTAAGTATTTGACCTTGACCTTGGGATCAGCGGGGGTTGGACGGTAGTGGATTTGGCACAGCATGGTAGTAGAGCCTTACAGGAATGCATGTGTGAAATATCAAGCATTTTAGATGAAGGAAATAGAAGTTATAACAATATTTCTCTGATGTTAAGTTTTGTAAAGAGACTAAGTATTTGACCTTGACCATGGGATCAGCGGGGGTTGGACGGTCGTGGATTTGGCACAGCATGGTAGTAGAGCCTTACAGGAATGCATGTGTGAAATATCAAACATTTTAGATGAAGGAAATAGAAGTTATAACAATATTTCTCTGATGTTAAGTTTTGTAAAGGGACTAAGTATTTGACCTTGACCACGGGATCAGCGGGGGTTGGACGGTCGTGGATAAGTATTTGACCTTGACCTTGGGATCAGCGGGGGTTGGACGGTCGTGGATTTAGAACAGCATGGTAGTAGAGCCTTACATGAATGCATGTGTGAAATATTAAGCATTTTAGATGAAGGAAATAGAAGTTATAACAATATTTCTCTGATGTTAAGTTTTGTAAAGAGACTAAGTATTTGACCTTGACCATGCGATCAGCGGGGGTTGGACGGTCGTGGATTTGGCACGGCATGGTAGTAGAGCCTTACAGGAATGCATGTGTGAAATATTAAGCATTTTAGATGAAGGAAATAGAAGTTATAACAATATTTCTCTGATGTTAAGTTTTGTAAAGAGACTAAGTATTTGACCTTGACCTTGGGATCAGCGGGGGCTGGACGGTCGTGGATTTGGCACGGCATGGTAGTAGAGCCTTAGAATGCATGTGTGAAATATTAAGCATTTTAGATGAAGGAAATAGAAGTTATAACAATATTTCTCTGATGTTAAGTTTTGTAAAGAGACTAAGTATTTGACCTTGACCATGCGATCAGCGGGGGTTGGACGGTCGTGGATTTGGCACGGAATTGTAGTAGAGCCTTACAGGAATGCATGTGTGAAATATTAAGCATTTTAGATGAAGGAAATAGAAGTTATAACAATATTTCTCTGATGTTAAGTTTTGTAAAGAGACTAAGTATTTGACCTTGACCTTGGGATCAGCGGGGGATGGACGGTCGTCGATTTGGCACAGCATGGTAGTAGAGCCTTAGAATGCATGTGTGAAATATTAAGCATTTTAGATGAAGGAAATAGAAGTTATAACAATATTTCTCTGATGTTAAGTTTTGTCTTTAAAGAGACTAAGTATTTGACCTTGACCTTGGGATCGGCGGGTTTGGACGGTCGTGGATTTCGCACATCATGGTAGTAGAGCCATACGGGAATGCATATGTGAAATATTAAGCATTTTAGACAAAGGAAATAGAAGTTATAACATATTTCTCTGATGTTAAGTTTTGTAAAGAGACTAAGTATTTGACCTTGACCATGCGATCAGCGGGGGTTGGACGGTCGTGGATTTGGCACAGCATGGTAGTAGAGCCTTACAGGAATGCATGTGTGAAATATTAAGCATTTTAGATGAAGGAAATAGAAGTTATAACAATATTTCTCTGATGTTAAGTTTTGTAAAGAGACTAAGTATTTGACCTTGACCATGCGATCAGCGGGGGTTGGACGGTCGTGGATTTGGCACGGAATTGTAGTAGAGCCTTACAGGAATGCATGTGTGAAATATTAAGCATTTTAGATGAAGGAAATAGAAGTTATAACAATATTTCTCTGATGTTAAGTTTTGTAAAGAGACTAAGTATTTGACCTTGACCTTGGGATCAGCGGGGGCTGGACGGTCGTGGATTTGGCACAGCATGGTAGTAGAGCCTTAGAATGCATGTGTGAAATATTAAGCATTTTAGATGAAGGAAATAGAAGTTATAACAATATTTCTCTGATGTTAAGTTTTGTCTTTAAAGAGACTAAGTATTTGACCTTGACCTTGGGATCGGCGGGTTTGGACGGTCGTGGATTTCGCACATCATGGTAGTAGAGCCATACGGGAATGCATATGTGAAATATTAAGCATTTTAGACAAAGGAAATAGAAGTTATAACAATATTTCTCTGATGTTAAGTTTTGTAAAGAGACTAAGTATTTGACCTTGACCATGCGATCAGCGGGGGTTGGACGGTCGTGGATTTGGCACAGCATGGTAGTAGAGCCTTACAGGAATGCATGTGTGAAATATTAAGCATTTTAGATGAAGGAAATAGAAGTTATAACAATATTTCTCTGATGTTAAGTTTTGTAAAGAGACTAAGTATTTGACCTTGACCATGCGATCAGCGGGGGTTGGACGGTCGTGGATTTGGCACGGAATTGTAGTAGAGCCTTACAGGAATGCATGTGTGAAATATTAAGCATTTTAGATGAAGGAAATAGAAGTTATAACAATATTTCTCTGATGTTAAGTTTTGTCTTTAAAGAGACTAAGTATTTGACCTTGACCTTGGGATCGGCGGGTTTGGACGGTCGTGGATTTTTAGCATTTTAGATGAAGGAAATAGAAGTTATAACAATATTTCTCTGATGTTAAGTTTTGTAAAGAGACTAAGTATTTGACCTTGACCTTGGGATCAGCGGGGGTTGGACGGTCGTGTATTTGGCACAGCATGGTAGTAGAGCCTTACAGGAATGCATGTGTGAAATATTAAGCATTTTAGATGAAGGAAATAGAAGTTATAACAATATTTCTCTGATGTTAAGTTTTGTAAAGAGACTAAGTATTTGACCTTGACCTTGGGATCAGCGGGGGTTGGACGGTCGTGTATTTGGCACAGCATGGTAGTAGAGCCTTACAGGAATGCATGTGTGAAATATTAAGCATTTTAGATGAAGGAAATAGAAGTTATAACAATATTTCTCTGATGTTAAGTTTTGTAAAGAGACTAAGTATTTGACCTTGACCTTGGGATCAGCGGGGGTTGGACGGTCGTGAATTTGGCACAGCATGGTAGTAGAGCCTTAGAATGCATGTGTGAATTATTAAGCATTTTAGATGAAGGAAATAGAAGTTATAACAATATTTCTCTGATGTTAAGTTTTGTAAAGAGACTAAGTATTTGACCTTGACCTTGGGATCAGCGGGGGTTGGACGGTCGTGTATTTGGCACAGCATGGTAGTAGAGCCTTAGAATGCATGTGTGAATTATTAAGCATTTTAGATGAAGGAAATAGAAGTTATAACAATATTTCTCTGATGTTAAGTTTTGTAAAGAGACTAAGTATTTGACATTGACCTTGGGATCAGCGGGGGTTGGACGGTAGTGGATTTGGCATAGCATGGTAGTAGAGCCTTACGGGAATGCATATGTGAAATATTAAGCATTTTAGACGAAGGAAATAGAAGTTATAACAATATTTCTCTGATGTTAAGTTTTGTAAAGAGACTAAGTATTTGACCTTGACCTTGGGATCAGCGGGGCTTGGACGGTCGTGGATTTAGAACAGCATGGTAGTAGAGCCTTACAGGAAAGCATGTGTGAAATATTAAGCATTTTAGATGAAAGAAATAGAAGTTATAACAATATTTCTCTGATGTTATGTTTTGTAAAGAGACTAAGTATTTGACCTTGACCATGTGATCAGCGGGGGTTGGGCGGTCGTGGATTTGGCACAGCATGGTAGTAGAGCCTTACAGGAATGCATGTGTGAAATATTAAGCATTTTAGATGAAGGAAATAGAAGTTATAACAATATTTCTCTGATGTTAAGTTTTGTACTAAGTATTTGACATTGACTTGTGATCAGCGGGGGTTGGACGGTCGTGGATTTGGCACAGCATGGTAGTAGAGTCTTACAGGAATGCATGTGTGAAATATTAAGCATTTTAGATGAAGGAAATAGAAGTTATAACAATATTTCTCTGATGTAAAGTTTACGGACGCACGGACGGACGGACGGACGGACGGACAGACAACCTGACTCCAGTATGCCCCCCACAACTCGTTGCGGGGGGTATAAAATTCATGTTTTATAGACGACCAGAATGGTGATATCGGCATTTGAATGTGCTCGATATCGAACTCCAAACCTCTGATACAATATTTCGTCATCTGTTTTGGTCGGCAACTTTTGTTGTCGGACACTCACAAGAACTGAATGAACGAACTTACCGAGGGGTAACAATATGGGAGGGTAAACAATAGGGGGGTTTACAGTCCTCCCTTATTGTTACCCTCCCCTATTGTTACCCGTCTTAAAAATCATGTTTTATAGATGACCAGAATGGTGATATCGGCATACATTGGTGATATCGGCACGTGAATATGCTCGATATCGAGCTCCAAACATCCGATACAATATTTCGTCATCTGTTTTGGTCGTCGAATTTTGTTGTCGGACACTGAAAAGAACTGAATGGACGAACTTACAGAGGGGTAACAATAGGGGAGGGTGCATAATATAGTCTATCGGCTGACAAACTTCTCGTAGGATTTTTATGTGCCCTATGTTTGACACTGGATTCATGGACTAGAACATATACAATGTCGAAAAAACTTGGGTAGACATTTGGTAACCCGGCAACGAATGAGAAATCCAAGATGGCCACCAGCGGCCATTTTGAATTATTGTCGCATTAAACTTTGCAACCAAATGGTCTAGAAACATAAGCAGCACATCATTTCTGACTAATTTCAGGCCGGGAAGTCCATTAGTAAGGTCATTCTTGCGATTGGTGATCTCCCTGATATAGAAATCCAAGATGGCCGCCAAATGTTATGTTAAAAATGAATAATTTGCTTGAAATGTTTCTGAATTCTAACGAAATGTGTTTATATGCACTCCTATGTTTATTATACTGTCTTAATGAGGCATTAAAATGGCAAATGTCATTTACAAATGTCAGTTTCTGGTTGTAGTATTTTAAATCTGTAATGTTGACATCATTATTACTGCCATGTAAATGATATAATGGTCAACACAATATAGCAACTTACAAAATTGTTAGTAATATTTATTATCTAACTAAGTCAAACTATTAGTATCATTTACATGCATATGAAGACACATAACTATGTACCAAATGAGGCTGTATGCAAAAATGAACAACATGTCAGTTGGGACCAGTCTAATACATCCGGCAATTTGATTGCATTCAATGTGGGCAGTGTCCACTTTTCTAATTTTGGCAAATTGTGTATAGTTTAAACTGATCCCAAATGCCAAGGAGTACGTTTTGGCATGCTGTATCACCTATTAATTGGCTGTTTGTGTTCAGTTTCCTGTAATATTTTTACGTTTGAGTATTAAAGCTTTGTATACTGTTTCTTACATCCATAATTATATTAGGAAACACTTATAACTGTCAATAAATGTTGATACTTTAAGCACCTGTCTCGAATAACAAAAGTGAATGTGTATGTTACTGTGTTTATATGAGACACATGCATATTGATTATTTGAGACAGTCACTTTAACATTCAGATCCTAAACGTTTGTTTGCTCATCATATAATCTGTACACATCCTGATGGATTTCTACACATCTTTATATCTGGGATACATTGACATTTACAAAACTTGCAACAATGAACACCATTCCTTCTGCATGTACATCTGATATTTGCACACTTTGTGCATGTACATGTACACATATGTGCACATGTATCAGGAATCGGTGTTCTACATACATCGGGCATAAATAACTCCTCTACATCTATAAACCCGTACTGAGTCGGATCCAACACCTCTGATTCCATACAAAGCAGAGATGTCATCTGATATGTTGCATAAAATGTCCTGAGAATGTGTCCCCTAATAGCATGACTAGTTGGAGGTAGCTGGTCTAGTGATAGTCCCTTGCTGTGGTGGTACATGTATGTCCGTAACTGATTCATTGTGGTACACTTACTACCCCCTTTCAACACCTGGACCATATTGGAAGTATTAGGATGTATACCAAAGTCCTTCAAAAGCACAGTTGGGTTACACTTCAAGCCTGCATGTTTAGTACCTAGTTTACTGGTGTAATCACAACCTGTGATAGTATGAACAGCTGGCAGTACGCTACACAAATCCTCTCCAACCCTATCTGCCAATGTATGGATGGGGATATAACGAGTGGAATCACCGACGCCAGTCTTAACCCAGAGTTCATGAAGGTCGTGTTTACTGAGTTCGCTCCAAAAGTACATCATCTGTATAAACACATCGGTGTCTGACGATATGACTACAATTCGCTTGGTTCCATTTTTCACTGCATGTATATCATGAGGTACAATCCGGGTATCTGCTTCTTCCAGTTCACTGTGTAATTCGGGTACTTCCTGTGATTTCCCCTCAGAAACACAGATACACGGAACTGTTTGTTCTCCTGACATATTGCTTACAAATACCTCAGTAACCTGTAATGATGACTGTGTGTCATTTTGTCCATCAATAATTTGCTGATGATGCAACAGCTGCAGCTTTCGTTTGTTACTACCAGAAGACCAAAATCGTTCCATTTCAACGGGTAGTGATGTTTGTTTGTTGATGATATTCAGTTCAATAGGACAAGTCGTCTGTCGACGTTTCCTTTCTGAGTCTTTAACTGATTTATCGATGTAGGAATCGAAGATGACGTCAATTCTATCAGCTCCAATCGTTGATTTCTTAAGATAGTCCAATATTATGTTGCTATTTTCGCCAAAGTCTTTGATTCCTTTTGTCCTTATCTTTCTAATGTTACCCATCATGTCTACGACAAACGTTGTGTGAAATGTGTCATGTCTGTTTGGGACTTTCTGATCATCTGTAGTAAGTTCATGTTCCAGCTCTTGCACAATGGAACTTTTCACTGCCTTTGTCATTAAACCTTCCTGATCACAGAGATGTGACGTCATACTTTAACAGATCTTCCATTGCACTTCCCCGTACCCTACTACCTCAAGAAGTCTCTGTTGCTGCACTCATTCCTTCCGTTGTGATATCTTGACTGATGATTTGCATTCTCTTGTGAATGATGTATACTTCGAAAGGTCTTCAGGTTGGTTCGATGGATTGTTTCACAGAAATGCATTGTCTTCTACACAAAACGGCCTTTACGCAGGGTGTCATATGCTGCATTTCCGATTGTCGTCACATGCAATAGTTGATGCCGAATATCGTCTGTCATTACTTGTGTGACAATGTTGTGGAGTTTGGGTTGAACGGCGTCCACCTTGAACGGATTTTCATATTTCTCAATGAATGTCAGAATGGCCTGAACATTCTTCTCGCCCATGATGGTATCCGTTCTGTTGAACTCGTGATTCACGGTCAGGTCATACGCGCTGGTTCTTGCCCCGTTTAATTCTCTGTGAAGGTTGCTGATGGTCAACATTTCATGGTATATGAGTTCCCATTTGGCAACAAATTTCTTTTTTCTATAACTACCAATTATGCCTGAGCTACCTTTTTGTGATTTGTTGATGGTTTGCTCCAGTGCCATATCTGTACCAACTGCTTTGAAATGACCCTCGGTTCGTTTCACAACAAACTTTTCTTCCTGAAAAGCTATATGAATAACAGGTGCCGTCTGAGGCAGCCTCGGCATGTCTTCTAGATATAGCGAGCACCAACGGAGGTAGTTAGTTGAATCAAATGCTGTATGTAACTGCAGCTCCCAATTTCATTCTCTGTCACTACAAATGATATTCCATTATACATGTACATGTTTGACTTTCAGATTTTCAGACTGACGTTCTACTCTTTTACCATGCTTTTGTAAATTTGTCGCTGCTTTTCAATGCCCGTCTGTATATGACCTAAGCCGTTGAACGGACATTAAACCCCATTTCATCACCTGCTCCTTTCTAGAATTGGATGCCGATAATGTTGTGTCCCGAAGAAACAGTAACGGTTAAACAAAACATGTAGAACGTCGATCTGCAAATCCATGTTTATGAAATTACCTAAACGTACATTCGAACTAATCTATACTATATAGGTAAACTGTTGCCATGGAAACCTTCAATGTAACATGACAACCACATCAAAATGTTTCCAACTAGGGTCATATACTATGCATATTATACAATTGCACATACACTCATTTTGAATGACTATCACAAATATTTAAGCAAATCATGCATTTTCCGCACAATATTTGGCGGCCATTTTGGATTAATAAGTCAAGGAGATCTCCAATCGCGAATATAGCCACACTAATGGATTCCTCATCCTGAAATGAGTCAGAAATGATGTGTTATTTATGTTTATAGACCCACTGGCGGCCATCTTGGATTTCTCATTCGTTGCCGGGGTACCAAATGTCTACCCAAGTTTTTTTGACATGGTACATGGTCTAGTTCACGAATCCAGTGTCAAACATAGGGCACATAAAAATCCTACGGGAAGTTCCACAGCCTATGCATTAATAGGGGGTTCTACACATTATACAGTCCTCCCTTATTGTTACCCTCCCCTATTGTTACCCGTCATACAAATCATGTTTCATTGAATACCAGAATGGTGATATCGGCATACAATGGTGATATCGGCATGTGAATGTGCTCGATATCGAACTCCAAACCTCTGATACAATATTTCGTCATCTGTTTTGGTCGGCAACTTTTGTTGTCGGACACTCACAAGAACTGAATGGACGAACTTACAGAGGGGTAACAATAGGGGAGGGTAAACAGTAGGGGGGTTTACAAATTCTACAGTCCTCCCTTATTGTTACCCTCCCCTATTGCTACCCGTCTTAAAAATCATGTTTTTTTGAATACCAGAATGGTGATATCGGCATACAGTGGTGATATCGGCATTTGAATGTGCTCGATACCGAACTCCAAACATCCGATACAATATTTCGTCATCTGTTTTGGTAGGCAACTTTTGTTGTCGGACACTCACAAGAACTGAATGGACGAACTTACCGAGGGGTAACAATAGGAGAGGGTGTGAACAATATGGGGTTCTACAAATTCTACAATCCTCCCTTATTGTTACCCTCCCCTAGTGTTACCCGTCGTAAAAAATCATGTTTATAGACGACCAGAATGGTGATATCGGCACACAATGGTGATATCGGCATGTGAATGTGCTCGATATCGAACTCCAAAACCTCTGATACAATATTTCGTCATCTGTTTTGGTCGGCAACTTTTGTTGTCGGACACTCAGAAGAACTGAATGGACGAACTTACAGAGGGGTAACAATAGGAGAGGGTGAACAATAGGTGGTTCTACACAATTCTACAGTCCTCCGATATTGTTACCCTCCCCTACTGTTACCTGGGTAACAATAAGAGAGGGTGAACAATAAGGGGTTCTACAACTTAGTCGTGTTGAATCGGCATATACTACCCGACTCACGACGTGTTAGTACGAGATGGCCACACATTACTTTTTTCGTCGTGATTCATGGAAGTTTGTCCTGGTTCGTACTTGTGTCGTCGCAGGGCGTGTTACATCGTCATGAGTCGTGACCGTTGTGATCGTGCAGTGTGCTGGTGTCGTACCAGATCTCGGTGATTCGTGATTATAAATTGATGCCGACTCGGGACAATGCACCAGGAATAACATGGCGACTCGCTATGACCCACCAAGACTCACGCCGACTTAGGACGGGTTAGCACGACGTTTTTAATCATTTCAAAAGTGTCGGGCGTGCTTTCCTGACTCACCAGGACTTCAGACCCAAGCCAACGCCAGTACGATCCATCAGGACTTACCAAAGTCGTAGCGATCGTGACAGTGTGACCAGGGCTTAATGTCTGTGATGCTCAACGAAGTCTAAATGTTACGTACTGTAATATATTGATCATGCAGTGTACACTTTGGTCGTAGCGCCACCTATACTGGACTTCGTAGCGAAACGCCATTTCGTTGTACCTAGTTGGTCCCAAGTGCCATTGATCAAAGGCTTCGGGAAGAAGCTATTCGTCAAGAATTTGATATCGTTGAGATACTTCTGCACACAACACAAGAACAGCCATATGATGATGTTAAGGGTTGTACTGATTGCATTGAGTCATTATCGGAAGTATGGATCTCTATGCGTCAAGGTAAAATATCCATTTAAAATTGATGAGTTCATTCGACCCATAGAGCTCGCGGGAGCTATATGCGTCGTAGCCTAACACATAGCGCTCCATGTGAGCTATATGCGTTAGCGCATGATGTTATGGCTTAGCGCATGATGGGGGCTCTATGCGTTAGGCCACAACGCACAGAGCTCCTGGAGGAGTTCTATGCGACGGGGGCTCTTTGCGGTCTAACACAGCGTTTACAAATGATTGCCAATTTAAACATTGATTTTGCGTTGTTTCGTTTTCTGTGCAACTCACACAGACATACACACAATACGGACCAGCAATTATAGAACGTAAACATGTATTGGTGAGATTCATTTCCAAAATGGTCTCCTATGATATAGATATATCGGTTAATACGATTTATGGTGGCACAGTTATAGTGTAAATATCGAAGTAATTACGTACTTTGTAACAAAACATTAGCATGTGTACAAACGCACAGTGATGTATGCAGAAGTGTCTAACATTTGCTAGCCATTAATATATCCATGGTAAAAAAGCACTGAAAATAGCCACCATAGTTAACATTGTTTGGTCATATTATTGTGTCTTCCTAGCACATTAAAACACATGTTTGTAGAGTAAGATAGTACATAGTAATATTTCATAGTAATTTTAATAAATAATAGTGATACTAATTGTTTATATTTTCAAGATGGCAGCCAAAGTATTAATAACATGGGTAATGTCATTTTGACATGCGATTTTTACATGAAAATCAACATACATAACATCACAAGTTCTGTTTACATTATCATTATTATGTTACTTGACACTCCGAAATATCTGGAAATCATTGTTTTGCTTAGAGCATAAGCCTTCTGGTTTAATCCTTTCACCCCTAAATAACTGGAATGGATTTTGATATGTTAATTTTCCGACCAATTCAGACGTCACAAAATGATTTTCAGACTAGTCCATTTATGAAAATGGTGTGTTTTTGTTCTAAAACATTTTGAAGATTACTTGCAAAAAGTGCAGATCCTGATGAATTGGCTCGTCACGAGCCGGTTCATCTGGATCTACACTGTTTGCCAATGCCACTATACACGTCTGCGGTATTGACTGGGTTAAATAGTAGTTTGTCTACCTGCAGGTGGCACCAACTATTCTGTCTGGCACATACACTACAGTGAAACATCTCTAAACCGGACACACATGGAGGTCCATGCATTTGATCATTCTAATCAATAGTTGTGCGATGCGATCACGAACAGACATTATCACCTGAGATAAATGATCAAGAAACTCGTGGTGCTTTCTAGGTGTCCAGTTTACTTTACTTTAGGTTACTTTAGGTTACTTTGGGTTCTTCGGTGGACGCTGGCATCTAGTACCACTATGTCCGCATCTTCTTCATTACTGTCTTCTACTATTTAGAGAGGTTCCACTGATATTCTACACGTGTTGCCAATCTACCGAGGCCTGTCTGAAGGGAGAATTTATGTCTTGAGCAGGGAGACTGGAATTAGCGTCATCCACCTGATACATGTCGTTCTTATCAAGCACCTCATCATTCCGTTTGCCCATATGTATGTTGCGTCCACCGTATATGAAATTCGGCCTCCGCCCGAAAGTAATCTTCTCTGAGGATATGATGTGATTCGGCAACACAGAACATGGCCTACACATGCAGGAAGTCGGTACTGATATCGACAACACCATCTTTATCAGCTTACTGCTCTTCCGGTTCGGACACCACATCGCGTAACGCTTCCGTTTGCGACTGGCGTCTCGACAACAACTACACGTGTGCTCGAGCGTTGAAGGGTTCATGGATGACGTACTCGTGTATGATGGACACGCTCCACTGCACGCCCGCGTCACCACCCGCGTCCGCAGGCAGTTGTGGAACTTGACTTGAACCTGGACGAATCGGCGCTGACATTTGGAGAAATCCATCCGGAAGTTTGTCCCGCCCGCGATTGTAACGACGAGCATTAATATCGGCAGCTTCATTTCGGTTGCACACCTGAAACATTGATAGATATGGTGGCATATTTCTTCCATCTACTTAACCTTATAAGTCGTCATAACTACATAATTATCGCGTCAAGACGAGATAAATTTGATGCCATAACTAACAGAAAATCTAGTCTAACACGTGATACTGCCCACTAGTATGGTGTATGGTGGCATATCTGCCATCCATTTAACGGGATGATAACGTGATAGTTAACGCATTATCTCGTCTAAGACGTGATACTGCCCACTACTGACATATACATTTATGTATTTATTTCTCGTCTTGACCAGTTAGTAAGTCTTCTTGACGTGATAACCATCTAAGTAAGTCGTCTTGACGCGATAATTAACTAGTTAAGACGAATTACGCAAACAATATATCGTCGGCACAATAACATGCCAACGTATGACATGACGTGTTTTTTTTATTCTTATTATGTTTGGAAAGTATAGCCACGCATGCGCATTGGTCCGCCTTAAGTACGGAATGGACATACTGTGTCGAGTGAGTGGAATAGAGATGTGATCCTGTTGAAAGGTTTGCTATAAATTATTCTCTTCGGAAAACATCTTTTGGAAGATGAGTCTGAGATTGTGTAGAAAAAAAATAAAATATTGGCAACATTTTTCAAAAATTCAGAATTGCCGCCATATTGACATATTTTTCTAGTTTTCCATCGATAATATATATTGTTCTTGGAAATATAGTTCTCAATAACAATGTAACAACTTGGGTGGTTGGTAGGAGCATGCGAAAAGTATATGTACAGGTATCTCGTCTTACCTTGGTTCTACCTGTTGGAATTCTGGTACTTGCGAGTTGTATCAGGTTATACCTCCATCTTATAGTATTGCTAATCCCAGTACAAGTACGTGTGTGGATGGGGCTAAGTGATCCTGGTCTGGTATGGACTTGGTAGCAGGTCGGGATATTCTGAATATCTAGTTTTCTTTGTGCAAATATTCGGTTCTAATTTTGGTATTTCCCTATTGCAGACAGGTCAGACCATTTTGGCCTTAAATAATGACTAAACATAACATCACTTGCTTTAATAATGTGTCTTTAGACAGCATGTAATGGAATAATAAAATAAAAACATGTTCATAAATCAAATATTTACAATGTTTTAAAAATGTTTTTATTCATATATTTTAGCCATGTCAGACAACATTGCAATTCATTGATGACTAGCATAGAGTCAATGCATTGCATGTAGCCCGAGTGTCGGGGAGTGCTCACGAAATCATAAAATGTTGAATTTTCACTCGCCATATGCCCAACATCAGGTTGCAATTATGATCCGGGTCAACACTTATCACACGCCATTTAGCATTATCATCGTTATTATATACACATCCATTTACAAAGTATTTTGTTATGATTACATGTGTGCTGTCTTGTACATATTCATGTACTCGCATCGCATTTGATGTCGCCCACACCACATCACACACGAATTAGTTTTCTTGAATAATGCGAACTAAAACGTAAATATATATACGTGGTATATATGGTGTGGGCAACAACAAATGCGATGCGAGCACATGACTATGTACAAGACAGCACGCGTGCAATATACCAGTGGAATATTTGGTGTGGGCGACATCAAATGCGATGCGAGTATATGAAACGACAGAACACGTGAAATATACCAGTGGTATATTTGTGGTGTTGGGATCCAAGGGTCCGCCAAGACGCACCATCACTTATTCAATCAATTTATATTACTTGCTTCAACTTTGATTATAGGAGTGACTACTCGACTAATACTTCCAGGACTGTCGACAGTGCACTATCAGAACATTGACCACGCTATTTCCCTTCTTAAGACAGCAGGGCAGGGGTCTACCTTGCCAAGACCGATATTGAAAGTGCATTCCGTTTAGTACCTGTCTGTCCGTCTGATTATGAACTGTTGGGTTTCTCTATCGATGGCAAGTATTTTTATGATAAAGTTCTTCCAATGGGCTGCTCCATTTCCTGTAAATTATTTGAAGAATTTAGCAGCGCAGTACATTGGATTGCTGAACAGAAACTGGGTTGTTATTCCCTTGCCCATTTTTTGGATGATTTTCTGTTTGTTGCCCCGGCCCCGGCTGATCGATGTAAACGTGATTTGCTCCGCTTTCTATCTCTTGCGGATGATTTGGGCATCCCGATTAAGAAGGAGAAGACGCTGTTCCCTAGTCAGGTTATGTCTTTTGTTGGTATAGAGTTAGACTCTGTCCTCATGGAGGCCCGTCTCCCGATGGAGAAAGTAGAACGTATTCGCCAGCTGCTCGGCCAGGTTCACCGCAAAACGAAAATCAAATTGAAGGATCTGCAGTCACTTATCGGTTTGCTGAATTTCACATGTGCGGTTGTTCCCGTGGGTCGCCCCTTTCTGCGCCGTCTCATTGATTTGACAACTGGGCCTTCGGAAACCCCACCATAAACGCCGTTTGAACAAGGAAGCCGGTGCGGATTTGCGGGCTTGGTCAATTTTTATTGATCATTTCAATGGAAAAAGTTTCTTCTTGAATGATGCGAGCGATTTGGGGTTTGGTGGGGTTTTCGGAACACACTGGTTCTATGGGTTATGGCCAGATGAGTGGTCGTCTCGTTCCATAGCTGTCCGAGAAAAGTTTCCCATTGTGGTCGCGTTTGAACATTGGGCTCCCACTTTGGCCAATAAGTGTGTCATGTTCTGGTCAGATAACATGGCAGTTGTCTGTGTTCTCAACAAATTGTCATCAAGGGACGGCCCTCTCATGAATTTGGTCCTCCGATTAGTGGTGGCAGCGTTACGTCACAATGTTCTGTTCAAGGCGGAGCACATTCCAGGCCAGGTCAATATTCTGGCTGATCATCTGTCTCGGTTGCAGGTCGCCGCCTTCAAGCAGAGGGCTCCGCAGATGGATCTAATTTCCCACACCCATTCCAGTGCAGGCTTTCATTCTTTAAATGACACAGCCACAGAACTACTTAACAAATCACTGGCACCCTCAACGCGTGATACATGTAGTCGTGCATGGGATGTTTATAAGTCGTTTTACCAAACCTGATTTCAGCATAAACCAGTATATATTCCAGTGACGGTGAACGAGATGCTGATGTTCATTGCGCATTGTTATCAAAGTCAATTAGCTCCGTCAAACGTAGCTACATATGTATCTGCTTTGGGTTACATGCATAAGATCCGGGGTCTGACTGATCCCACACATTCATTTGTAGTTAAGAAAATGATGCACGGCTACCTGAAGGATAAACGTTCGCCCGACTGCCGCTTGCCCATCACGCCTTCAATATTACGAGATCTGATCAAGTCGCTGCCTTTCATTTCGAATTCTCACTACTGCAGATCTCTGTTAAAAGCGATGTACTTGTTAGCATTTCATGCCTTTTTGCGGGTTGGCGAAATAACATCCACACCTCAGAATCATGCATTGAATGTTGATGCTGTTTCCTTACAGGCACACTCTTCGGGTGTAGAAATGTTGGTCATATATATGAGCAGATGTAAGTCGCAGTATGGTAAACGTGTTTTTAATTTGGAGACTTCTCCAAATATGGATCGCACCGTATGCCCCGTTCGTGCATTCAAGGCGTTTCGCGCATTAAGAGATAATGAGCCCGGATCATTATTCTCGTTTCCTGGTGGTCTATCCGTAACTAGGAAATGGTTTACTGATCAATTGAAACTTTCTCTCAGATGGGCTGGCTATAGTCCAGATCACTATAAGGGACATAGCTTCTATATTGGGGCGGCCAGTACTGCCGCTTCGATGGGGATGTCCGATGAACAGATCCAGCTGATGGGCAGGTGGCAGTCGGCAACGTTTAAGAAGTACTTTCGTATTCCGCTTCTCCGTTTGTAGTCATTGAACAATTTGTTCGCACACTTCATGTAGACGAGTTCTACTTCATGTTGGCGATGTTACAGGCTGGCATAGGGCAGGGTCCTGCCTGGTTGTGATGACGTCAACATGCAGCGTGAAGGTATATACATTTCAGGCAGTAATCCCTTCTTACATGGTGCGCATCTGCATCTATCCGTCGCTATGTTGCAGTTGACAGGACAGACACAGGGTCAGGGGCCCCGTCTGTCCTGTGGAGTGTGACATTGTATTCATGCACATGATTATTTTTTAACTTGTTTTGCGTGATTTTGAGCCTGTTTCACATGATTTTTGTACATTTTTGTACTTGTAGTCTTGTTTACCTTGATTTTGTACAATTTCACATGATTGATCGTGTTTCACAATTTTATTGAGCTTATTTCACATGGTTTTTTAGCTTATTTCACATGATTGTTGAGCTTGTTCCACATGATTATTGCCGTGGTTGCATACGTATGCTTGTTTCAGCAGCAGTAATATATGCGTTATAATGTGCATGTACACGGTCCTGATGACCAGATAATGGTGCCAGAATGGCCCGTCACATGATGACTATTACATCATATGTGGTACTTTGTTTAATTGTTTAATGCTAATACAATGATATACATGTACATGTAATTAGTGCTTCGGTAGCATGTATGCTGCACATCAGCCTTAGTTGTGTCAGTTGATCCGACGTTTACAAACGTGTTTGTCTCGTTGTGGTTCCTTTGAGTTGTGGAGGACAATTTCCTTTCGCATGTTAATTAATCTCTATGGTACTGGTCTGTTTATTAACTGTTAAATTCTAGGCGTCAACCTTTCTCGAGTATTTGGTGGGGTTTGCATTCGAGGAGTCGTCTGATTGCTACTAAGTAGTCTGTCTGGCGAACCCGCGAATATATGTGGCGGTATATTCTGTCTCCCCCACCTTTGCTCAATAGATACCTCATGAAAGGTTCATGCTTGTTTGGACACCTATGTGGTCCATGTCATTTTAATAATAAAATGGCCTGTATTCATTCTATACATGCTGTGTACTCCTTTGCTACACATCCATCTATATTCGCAAACAAAGCTATACTCTTGGCAGGTTGTGGGTTTGTCCATAATAATAATAATACTGTATTGGGACCTTTCAAAACTAATCCATTTCATGAACCTGTGATTTTATCACCATTAAATTCAGTACCGAAAATAGATTCTAATGAAAGACATATTATTTTGGATCTAAGTTTTCCGAAAAATAATTATTTAAATGATTTGATTGAAAAAGTCATGTATCTTGGAAATAAAGTCTCTTTGATTTACCCAAAGTTAGATGACCGTGTCCAATTAGTTAAGAGCAAAGGACGCGGCTGTTTGATCTGGAAAAAAACTCCAAAAAAGGCCTTTAGACAGGTGGGAATATTCCCTAGCGAGTACCATAAGGTAGGTTTCAAATTTAAAGGCAATTTAATGTTCGGCACAGTTTTGTCAATGGGTTTGCGCAGTGCAGCTCAAATATGCCAGAGAGTTACCAATGCTATAGTTTTTATTATGTTAATGATTGGTATTGCCGTGTTAAATTATTTATATGATTTTGCGGGTGCTGAGAAACCAGAACTAGCCCCATTTGTGTATAGTACTTTTGAGGGTATTTTGGAAAATGTGGATTTCAAGAGTCAAAAGAAAAAGCATGTCAACCTTCAACAAAAATGTTTTTTGTCAGTGTTTTATTTGATACGGATGCTATGACTCTGGAAATAACTCCAGAACGGTTACAGGAAATAACTTTGCATGTTGAATCTTGGTTAAATAAAACAAAAGCTACAAAAAAAGAATTACAGTCTTTGTTAGGAAAATTATGTTTTATTAGTGCCTGTATCAGGCCAGGTCGAGTCTTTGTTCAAATGCTTTTGAAGTTTTTAAGAGAAATTTATAAATCGGATGGAGATTACCACATGCTTCCAATTTACCTTAAAATGACTTATTATGGTGGCGGTGGCAAACGTTTTTGCCATTATTCAATGATGTTATAATGATGTCTCTAGGAGATTGGTCAGATCCTGATGAAATATATGCAACCGATGCATGTTTGCAAGGTTGTGGTGGCATATTTGGAAAACAGTTATTTCATGCAGACTTTCCAGAAGAGATCACTAAGCTTCTATTGCATATTAATGCTTTGGAGTTATTGACAATAGTAGTTGAGCTAAAACTCTGGGGTGCGCAGTTGAAAGGTCGGAGGATAGTGATTGTATGTGATAATCAGACTACATGTGCTGTCATTAATAAGGGATCAACACGCAGCGAATTTCTGTAGAAATGTCTGCGAAAAATTTGTTTCATTGCGGCAATGTTCGAGTTTGAACTTAAAGCAAAATATATTGCTAATGTTAATAACAGGCTTACAGATTGATTAAGCAGATGGAATTTGGATAGAAATTACCATAACAATAGATTTGCTAGTAAATTGGTTGGTCATGCAGTAGATTGTCGGGTTCCTGATGAATTATTTCAGATGTCGGAAATCTGGTAGTTTGTTTATTTTGTTGCAGGTTCCCATTTACGCGTGTTGAGAGAAGACCTTAAAGTGTCTAGGAGGTCAGCATTTGCCATTGGCACCAATAAGAACTTAAGTACACAGTGAGAAAGTTATCTACTTTTTTGTTTCTTTTTTGGTTTTGTTTCGGTTTCAGCATCAACGGACATACTTTCTTTATATGCTCAATTTTTGAGTCGTTCTTTCAAGTCGGTGGAGACGATTAAGAATTGCATTAGTAGAGCGAGAACTATGCACTTATTACTAGGTGTGGAGTTGAATGTGAATAATTTTATGTTAGGTTTAGCCTTGAAATGTTTGAATAGAACAAATCCACATTGTGTTAAGCAGGCATTACCAATTATTCCGATTATTCTGCGACACATTTACCAGAAATCGGATATGTCAAAACCTCTTGATATTTGTTTTTTTTTGTGTATTTTCTTGTTTGCTTTCTTTCTATTAGCTCGAAAATCAAACCTGGTTCTTGAAAGTCAGTCAGATAATTCAAAAAGGTATCTTCTGCGAAGTGATGTTATTGAAGTGGATGAATTTTTACTAGTTTCTTTCCGGTGGACACAACTTTGCAATTTGGTGATATAGAGTTTTACAAATTCCACTCATTAAATCAAACTCTATTCTTTGTCCGATGATGGCATATTCTAATATATTACGCTTAGTGCCTGTGTCCAGTGAAAAACCTCTATTTTCGTATTCTATTAATAAGGCAATCACATACCCGATGTTTCAAACTAAATTAAAGTCTTCAATAGGAAAAATTGGTTTAGATTCTTTGGCTTAATCTTCACATAGCTTTCGTCGCGGCGGCACCACTTTGGTATTTCAGGCAGGAGTTCCTGCGCAGTTGATCCAACTACAGGGTGATTGGCGCAGTGACGCTTACAAAAAGTGCCTCAAATTTTCTATTAAAGATATAGTGTATGTTGCGCATCAAATGAATTTGCATCTTGATTGACATTATGTTTGTTTCTTCTAGGTAGGAAAAAGATTTTGCTTATCTCAGACTCTATCGCCAAACACGTTCACGGGGTGGATTGTCTTGAAGTACGACCGTTTCCTGGAAAAACAACTGGAGGGTTAGTGAATGAGATCGCTAAAAAACATCGTCATTACGAGCTGACATTCTGGCTTCTGATTACGTCATTTTGCATGTAGGAACTAATGACATTTATAAGCTGACTACAGAAGCGTTTCCAGCAGCCATAAACAATTTGTTTGCAGCGGTTAAACAAGTTAAGCATACAATTTAACTCCTATTCTCTGCCATTATTCCCAGACCAGTGTATTATTCTTCTTCAATGCAATTAGTAGAGCAGGCAAACATGAACATTAAGAAATTATGTAAATACAGAAATATTCCATTCCTAAAAATATTTAAACCTTTCAAGCATCATGACGGCCTCCCTCACAGGCATATGTTTGAGATTGGGGATGGCGGTCTTCACCTTAATACAGAGGATCGAGAATATTAAGTACTTACTATTTGCAGGTGGTTAAAGGGTTAAGGAACACATAATACTGGTGGTTAACTCGCATTACATCATTTGTATTGTTGCTAGTTACTATAACATTCACTTTAAGGTGGTACATATATGTGGCTGGGGGATGAGGCTTGGGGTATTTGAGACCAGTGTAGCTCCTGATCGAATATCACTCTCATTTAACTTGATAACCATCTACATTGCGTGTTAAAAGCATGACGGTTGTTTCTCTCCTGTTATAGCCATATATTGATAGCGTATTATAGTAACATAAACATGTACTTATCATTTGTTTAATACTGATCATAGTGTTGTGGTTTGTTATTTGAAACAGTTTGTGCTGTCCTGTCTTTCTTCCTTTCCAGTAGGGTTCAGTCTCACGTCGTGTTGCTCCCTCGAGTGGAACGCTAATTTTTCGAGCGGATTAGGCTCGATTCAGTTCCAGGTGGTAAGGAAGTTAGGGCAGGAGAACACAGGCCATATCATGTAAGTTTGACCGTGACTATTGTAACATGCATTTTCATTGCGAACGGTGCAAATAATTTTATTATTTTATTTATATTTTTCTATCTCATGTCATACCCTCTATATACTTGATATAGTTTTACATATTATCATTGGAATAGGGACCTTACAATACTTACAATCGGAGAGTTTCAGTTTCTCTGCACATTCTTGTGTTAGATTTATTATCAAATGGTTTTCTGCTATAGCGTTTTATTTTGTTCGTTGGTTGATGTCTTGCCTTTGTGTGAAATTACACCGATTGTAAGTGTTGTAAGAAGGTAATGGTGTGGTATTTATGGTCATCCTACCTTCTTGCCTGTTCGGGACTGACCAGTTTGGGATCAACATCTTTATGAGGTTACTGTTCGTTTTGATTGGACATTATCCAAACGAATGGTAATTAGTGCAGAAGCCGTTTATATTGCATTACTATACAGGCAAGTTTGGGTCTATGCGGGTCATACAAGTTAAGGTTAGTTTTCCCCAGTTATTTCCACAGATATCTGTGCCTTGATATCATTTAGCTCATTTCATCTTTGTTCGCACCGTTTTCATTGTTTTGCTTTTATTATATTGGGGGGGGGGGGGGTTCCTTTGGCTTGGCGGCTGCAGAAAAAAAATCTGTGTTTCAGTCATATAGTTCATTTGGCACATGTTATTATGTTCAACATTTTGTTGATACTGAATGACATTTGTTGAAGGAATGTACTTTATCAGCACTTGTCTTTGTTGTACTCTTTTGTTTCGATTTCTTCATTGACTTGCTGGAAAATCAATCGCCTAATTATACCGTTTAATTGGTACGTTATTCTCTTATTATTTCATCTCCATTACAATTCGACTTCAAAGGTAATTATAAACAAACACTTTGGGACCGGTTTTATTGTCATCGGTTAACAAATAATGGTTTTATTGGTTAAAAAGGTACGCGGATAGAAGCTCCGTTTCTCACCTTGTAAATTCGTACGTATACGGGAAGTGACGTAAATTGTTGGTAACAATGCACCCAAACCACCAGAGATACCGAAATAACCCATACAACACCAAAATATGAACCGTCCTTCAAGAACCAGTGCTTTTTACCTGCTAAATGACACTGTGATGTTGAACGATGCTTTGTTTTGTTACAAATATTGACCATAAAATGCTATAGTAAGGTAATATCATTTAACGGGTTGGAAAATGGTACTTGTTTCACCGCGTTGCTGACCTTTTAATTTAATTAGAAACTCTATATATAATCTGCTGATGTTTTATGGCACCTGTGGACAAAATGTACCCATTTCGAGAAGTCAAAACGTATCAATTCAAGAAGTAAAACGTGCCTATTTCGTGAAGTCCAACATATCCAACACTGGATTTTCCATGCTAATGTGTTACGTTAACGAGATCATGTGATGTTTCTTTAGAATTGAACACTACTGACAAATGCTGCAGATCCTGATGAGACGGCTCGTTACAGTATTTGCCCATGTTGGCTTTATAGTCTGTACCGATGTTTGAAAGTGTTCATTCATATAACAATGTGACATAGAATAATATCACTATATACATGTACCCGTAGCGATCTACGGCTCATCTGATATATGGTCCATTCCGAAGTCTCACAAGTCTCGTATTTTCTCGTCGTGGAATTAACGGTTTAAGTTCAGGATGTATGAGGCTGAGACAAGCCATGTGATTTTGTACCAAATGCAAAGATGTGCGATATCTCATGAAAGATATTTACAACATTTACGATAGTTTCCGTAAATGACTTTGAAAGTTTTCGAAATGTTCAGAGCAAATGCGGAATTCGATTCCGCATTTGCCGTGTAAGTTTCGTCATTTACAGAAACTATCAGGTTTCAGTTAAACCGTTTTCATGAAAACTCACGCATCTTCTTTTAGGTGCAAACTCACATGGCTTGTCTCATATGTGATTCTCCACAATATACGGGGTCTATATTGTTGTGCTGGGTGTGTGGCTAATGTAGATCTTGATTTGATGCTACGCATATGGTAGAACCTCTTTAGACAAAACGCCAGGAATACAATGTAATACGTTAACGGTTTCATTCGCAATAGATAAGCACACGCAAACTATTATTAAATCGTATTATACATATTGTATTTACATGTTCTAATTTATATACCTGGCGCAAAAAAACCCACCACACTGGGAATTAGACAAAAGCAAACCCCGTAAATTTAGACAGCCAAACAATCTGCGGTCGGGGAGGTTGCTTATTAGGCGTCCACAAGTCAGCTCGTCCTATCATCTGCTCTATAGCACATAGCTGCTCAATTGTATTGTAGTCTTGTATATTAGAAGAACAAATAATGCTTTCCCTATTTTATTTAATTCCTGGTTATTTTCGTAGAAATGTAGCGTTGAAGAAATAAGCAATATTGTATATTGGATAGTTAGTCGTAGTTAGATATAATGAAATCATGTAGACATAATGAAGGTACGTTCAACTCTAGTACAGTGGTAATTTATAGTCTGTTTCACGAAAGCTGCCCAAATTTTACGGCCATATAAACAATTCAAAAACAATATTTTTTTCGATAATATTAAATTAAAGGAAAATTTAAGAATGAGCCTTCTTTTTATTTCGTGAAATTTGGTCAAATATTGATTTTATTGTGAAAACAAAATTTCCCCATGTTAAATCCCTATAGACATCTTCACGGAGTGAAGATGTCTACGGGGATTTAACATGGGGAAATCTTTTAGAATTTCAGAAATACTGGACCGATTTTTAAAATTTAACTTTTGTTTTCTTAGTTAGATCATTTCCAAGCTATCTGGCTAGGTTTCGGAGTCGATTTCCCAAACAAATCGTTTTTTGACTCCTCCCACAACTCTTCTACCTTTTTCCCCCCATGTTAAATTCCCATAGACAAATCAATTTTTCGTAATAAAACCAATATTTGACCAAATTTAAAAAAATGAAAAGAAGGTTCATTCTTAAATTTTCCTTTAATTTAATGATTATCGAAAAAAAAATTGTTTTTGAATTGTTTATATGGCCGTACAATTTAGGCAGCTTTCGTGAAACAGACTATAGTTACTATTCATTACATGTTGTTTTCTGCCTTTCATACCGTTTATCTATGCGATGTAACAATGTTAGAGCGACACATTTATGTAAAATAATACAAGGAATAATAATAAAACATAAATAAAAACTACAACAAACACAAAGCAACACAATCAGCTTTAGTATATTGTTGGCAAATAGTATATCAAGTGTGCATATAGTATCAAATGATACGATTTATATTTAAAATCTACATACATGTACAACATCGTACATTCCGTCAGTTATCATTTATAATTTGAATATGAATGGTATTGTTACATAACCCGAATTTTCTGTCTGTAAGTCAAGGTGATTTACAAGTAAGTCGCCCTGTGTTAGAGACAGAAAACTCGGCTTAATCGTTGCTATATGCAAGAATACAATCAAAATTCACCTTACCTTTATGAATTCCGATCACAATCCCAGCGGTTTATTAATTACACTAAATTGCACTTTAATGTTTCCACGGAAGTCGTACATTTTCCGTCGGCATTTTGTGACCAGCTGATTCCAATACGCGGTGCAATGTCCCGCTGCTGCTCCAATTGTGGCTGTGACTGGGAAACTGGCGTTTACGGCATACGTGTGTCACCAGTGTAGACCCAGATCAGCAGGCGCAATCTATTATTAAATCATATTATACAGTTGAGCCTCTCTAAACCAGACACCAAGAAAACACCGGTGATCTTATTTTTGATGAGTTTCTTGGTAATTTATCTCATGTGATAATGTCTGTTCGATATCGCATAACACACAGCTATGGCTCAGAACGCTCAAATGCCTGATTTACAGTGAAACCTCTCTAAGCCGGACACCCTGGGGACCTCACAGGGTGTCCGGTTTAGAGAGGTTTCACTGTACATCGCATTCCCATTTCAGTCTCGTTGAATTGTCGTATACGGCATTCCAAAATGTAATTCTTGGCATGCGTGTGAGGAGAGCAGCATAGACACTGAACATCTCTGGGTGACAGTTGGGCTAGATATGATGAATATTACAGGAATGAATAGCCTTTTTGTGGAATTTATCGGGGTATAAACTTGGAAAAGTCGCGGGAATACTGGACGAAGCGATAAAAAATTACAATTTTTTTATTTCGAAAATTGTATTCCAGTATTCCCGCGACTTTTCCAAGTTTATCTCCCCGATAAATTTCACAAAATGGCCATTCACTCCTTATCATTCCAGCATTGGAAATAAATTCATCAAGAAAATATGTTTATTTTCCGTTTTCGTAAGAATTATTTTAACTGCGCCTCACGGTTTTTGAAAGTAGTTCGGCGTGGGAGTTTATTGGGATATAAATTTTGGACAGAGACTTGCTACGGGCCAATCAAATGTTAGGGAATTGTGTAAATATTTGTGTACTGGAATTATTGCTTATTACGTGTTTATCAACATCGTAGACCCTAAGCAGTCTGTATGTCGTAGCGCCAGTCACATACTGGCTTGTGTGATGTTTTGGAAAGGACATATATAGCTGTGAGTGGCGAAATTAGGCTTATAGAATTTGCGACCAGTGTAGACCCAGACGATCCGCGCAGACGTATCAGGGTCTACACATTTCGCAAATCAATCCGTTAATCAATCTGAATGCATCTAATAATCCTTAACCGAGTTGTGGCGGGTTCTAGAATGTCATAAGCCCTATTTCTCCAGGCACATAAGCGAGTCCGGCCACAAATGTGATAAGTCCTATTTCTCCAGTCACAGAAGTGAGTCCGGCCACAAATGTCATAAGCCCTATTTGTCCAGTCACTGAAGTGAGTCCGGCCACAAATGTCATAAGCCCTACTTCTCCAGTCACAGAAGCGAGTCCGGCCAAAAATGTAATAAGCCCCATTTCTCCAGGCACAGAAATGAGACCGGCCACAAATGTCATAAGCCCTATTTCTCCAGTCACAGAAGCGAGTCCGGTCACAAATGTCATGAGCCCTATTTCTCCAGTCACAGAAGCGAGTCCGGCCACAAATGTCATAAGGCCCATTTCTCCAGTCACAGCAGTGAGTCCGGCCACAAATGTAATAAGCCATATTTCTCCAGTCACAGAAGTGAGTCCGGCCACAAATGTCATAAGCCCGATTTTTCCAATCACATAAGCGAGTCCGGCCACAAATGTCATAAGCCCCATTTCTCCAGTCACAGAAGCGAGTCCGGCCACAAATATCATCATCCCTATTTCTCCAGTCACAGAAGCGAGTCCGGCCACAAATGTCATAAGCCCTATTTCTCAAGTCACAGAAGCGAGTACGGCCACAAATGCCATAAGCCCTATTTCTCCAGTCACAGAAGTGAGTCCGGCGACAAATGTGATAAGCCCTATTTCTCCAGTCACAGAAGCGAGTCCGGCCACAAATGTGATAAGCCATATTTCTCCGTCACAGAAGCGAGTCCGGCCACACATGTCATAAGCCCTATTTCTCAAGTCACAGAAGCGAGTCCGGCCACAAATGCCATAAGCCCTATTTATCCAGGCACAGAAGCGAGTCCGGCCACAAATGTGATAAGCCATATTTCTCCAGTCACAGAAGCGAGTCCGGCCACAAATGTCATAAGCTCTATTTCTCCAGTCACAGAAGCGAGTCCGGCCACAAATGTCATAAACCCTATTTCTCCAGTCACAGAAGCGAGTCCGGCCACAAATGCCATAATCCCTATTTCTCCAGTCACAGAAGCGAGTCCGGCCACAAATGTGATAAGCCCTATTTCTCCAGTCACAGAAGCGAGTCCGGCCACATATGTCATAAGCCATATTTCTCCAGTCACAGAAGTGAGTTCGGCCACAAATGTTATAAGCCCGATTTTTCCAGTCACATAAGCGAGTCCGGCCGCAAATGTCATAAGCCCCATTTATCCAGTCACAGAAGCGAGTCCGGCCACAAATGTCATCATCCCTATTTCTCGAGTCACAGAAGCGAGTCCGGCCACACATGTCATAAGCCCTATTTCTCAAGTCACAGAAGCGAGTCCGGCCACAAATGTCATAAGCCCTATTTCTCCAGGCACAGAAGCGAGTCCGGCCACAAATGTGATAAGCCCTATTTCTCCAGTCACAGAAACCAGTCCGGCCACAAATGTCATAAGCCCTATTTCTCCAGTCACAGAAGCAAGTCAGGCCACAAATGTCATAAATCCTATTTCTCCAGTCACAGAAGCGAGTCCGGCCACAAATGCCATAATCCCTATTTCTCCAGTCACAGAAACGAGTCCGGCCTCAAATGTGATAAGCCCTATTTCTCCAGTCACAGAAGCGACTCCGGCCACAAATGTCATAAACCCTATTTCTCCAGACACAGAAGCGAGTCTGGCCACAAACGTCATAAGCCCTATTTCTCCAGTCACAAAAGTGTGTCCGCCACAAATGTCATAAGCCCTATTTCTCAAGACACAGAAGCGAGTTAGGCCACAAATGCCATAAGCCCTATTTCTCCAGGCACAGAAGCGAGCCCGGCCACAAATGTGATAAGCCCTATTTCTCCAGTCACATAAGCGACTCCGGCCACAAATGTCATAAACCCTATTTCACCCAGTCCCCACGAAGAAGCGAGACCGGCCCACAAATGGTGATAAGCCCCTTATTTATTTTCTCCAGTCACAGAAGCGAGTCCGGCCACACATGTCATAAGCCCTATTTCTCGAAGTCACAGAAAGCGAGTTCCGTCCACAAATGCCATAAGGCCCTTATTTATCCGAGGCATCAGAAGCGTGAGTCCGGCCATCAAAATGAGAATAAGCCATTAATTGCTCCCAGTCAACAGAAAGGCGAGTCCGGCCACAAATTGGTCATAAAAGCTCTAATTTCTTTCCCAGTCACATGAAGCGAGTACCCGGCCACAAATGTCATAAGAAACCCTAATTGTTCTCCAGTTCCACAAGAAAGCGAGTCCGGCCACATAAATTGTCAAAACCCAATTTCGCCAAGTCACCCAGAAGTGAGTTCGGCCAAAATGTTTATAAGCCCGATTTTTCCAGTCACAAAAGCGAGTCCGGTCCCACAAATGTCATAAAAGCCCCTAATTTATCCAGGTCATCAAGAAGCGAGTCCTGCCCCCGGCCACAAATGTCATCAAATCCCTAATTTCACCAGTCACAGAAGCGAGTCCGGCCACCACAAATGACATAAAGACCCTATTTCTCCAAAGTCACAGAAGACGAGTCCGGCCACAAATTCATCAAAGACCCTATTTTCTTCCAGGCACAGAAGCAGAGTCCGGACCACCAAATGTCATAAATCCCGATATTTCCTCCAAAGTCACAGAAATCGAAGTTTCCCGGTCCACAAATGGTCCATAAGCCCTATTTCTCCAGTCCACAAAAGAAGCCCAATTTTTCCGGCCACCAAATGTCACAAAAACCCGATTTCTCCAGTCACATAACGAGTCCCGGCCCACAAATGTCAATAAGCCCTATTTCTACCAGTCAACAGAAGCGAGTCCCCGGCCTCCAAAATTGTCATAAGGCCCAATTTCGTTCCACATCACAGCAAGCGACTTCCGTCCACAAATTTCATGAAACCGCTTATTTCTCCCGACACACAGAAGCGAGGTCCGTTCCAGAAACGTCCATAGAAGGCCATCATTTCTCCACTTCTACAAAAGAGTGTCCGGGTCCGACAAAATGTCATAAAGTAAGCCCTATTTCACCAAGTCACAGAAGCGAGTTAGGCCACCAAAATTGTTCCATAAGGCCAGAATTTCCTCCAGGCACCCAGAAGCGACCCGGTCCAGCCTAAAATGTCCATAAGCCCCTATTTCTCCAGTCACAGAAGCGAGTCCCGGTCCAACAAATGTCCATAAGCCCTATTTACGTTCCAAGGTCACAGAAAACGAGTCCGTCCACAAATGACATTAAGCCCTATATTTCTGCCAGTCACAGAAGCGAGTCCGGCCACAAACTGTCCCATAAAGCCCTATTTCTTCCAGTCACAGAAAGCGAGTCCGGCCACGACAAATGTTCATAAGCCCAATTTAAATTCCCAGGTCAACACAACAAGCGAGTTCCGGGTTCCACAACGTTTCATAAAGCCCGCGATTTTTCCAGTCACACAAGAAGTGCGGTCCGGCCCACAAATCTCCCCTAACCCTAAGCCCCACATCCAGTCAACAACAAGCGAAGTCGCCGGCCACAAACGTTTCATCATAGCCCTATTTCTTTTTCCAGGTCAACAGAAGCGAGTCCGGTCACGGCCAAAAATGTCATAAAGGCCCCATATTTCATCGAAATTCACAGAAGCGAGGTCCGGTCCACAAACGTCCATAAAGCCCTAATTTCTCCAAGTCACAAAAGAAGCGACCGTCTCCCGGCACCAAATGTCATAAGCCCTAATTTCTCCAGTCCACAGAAGCGAGTCCGGCCACAAATGTCATAAAAGGCCCATATTTCTCCAGTCACAGAAGCGAGTCCAGCCCCTAAAATTGTCCATAAAGCCCTATTTCTCCAGCAACACAGAAGCGAGGCGCCGGTCCACAAAACTCACCATAAGCCCTATAATTTCGTCCAGGCTCAGAAGCGAAAAGTTTCACCCGCCCACAAATTTGGTCATAACGTACCCTAATTTCAGCCAGTCCACAGAAGCGAGTCACCGGCCATCAATTGTCATAAAGGCCCTATTTCTACCAGTCACCAGAAGCGAGTCCAGGCCACCATAAAATGTCCATTAAAAAAAAAAAGGGCCCCCTATATTTCCTCCAGGACACAGAAGCGAGTTCCCGGGCCCCCCCCCAAAAAAACCAAATGCCATACAAGCCTGATTTTCCACCAGGCCACAGAAGAGAGTCCGGCCAACAAACTGGTGATAAAGCCCCCAATTTATCACAATTCAACAGAAGCTGAGTCCAGGCCACAAATGTCATAAGCCCATATATTTTCTTCCCAGTCACAGAAAAGCGATTCGCCCGGCCGAGACCAAGTTCATAAGTCCCATATTTCTCCCAAGTTCACAGAAGAGAGTTCCCGGCCACAAAATGCCAATAAACCCCCGAATTTCTTTTTCCAGGTCACAGAAGCTTGAGTCCGGCCACAAAATGTCCATAAGTGCCCCTATTTATCCAGTCACAGAAATCGAGTCCGGGCCACAAATGTTCCCTTCAAATTCGCCCTAATTTCTCCAGTCACAGAAAGCGAAGTCCGGCCACCAAATGTCCATAAAGCCCTATTCTCAAGTCAAACACAAAGCGGATGAGGTTCCACCCCGAAAACGTCCATAACGCCCTAACTTAATTTTCACCCAGGTCACAAAAGAACGTATCCGGCCACAAATGGACATAAGCCCATATTTCTCCAGTTCACCCAGAAGCGAGTCCGAGGCCACAAATGGTCATAAGCGGCCCTATTTCAACCCCAGTCACAGAAGCTGAGTCCAGTCCCACAAAATGTCCAATAAAGCCCCTAATTTCTCCAGGTCACAGAAGCGAGATTCCGGTCCACAAATTCCATGAATAACCCTAATTTGTTTCTGCCAGTTCACAGAAGGCGAGTCCCGGCCACCAAATGTCATAAGCCCTATTTCTCAAGTCACAGCAAGCGAGTCGCGGCCAGAAAAGTCCATCGAATCCCTATTTTTCCTCCTAGTCACAGAAGCGAGTCCCGGCACAAATGTGATAAAGCCCATATTTCTCCAGTCCACAGAAGCGACGTCCGAGGCCACAATATTCAATAAAGCCATAATTTCACCAGTCACAGAAGTTGAGTTATTCGGTCCACAAATGTTTATAAAGCCCGATTTTTCCCAGTCACTAAAAGCGAGTCCGGCCGCAAATGTCATATTAAGCCCCATTTAATCCAGACACAGAAGCGAGTCCGGCCACAAATGTCCATCAACTCCCCAATATTTCTCCGAGTCACGAAGAAGCCGAGTTCCCGGCCACAAACATGTCAAATAAGAAGCCCCTATTTCTCAAGTCACAGAAGCGGAGTCCCGGCCACAAATGTCATAAAGCCCTAATTTCCTCCAGGCACAGTAAGCGAGTCCCGAGGCCACGGAAAATGTGAGGTTAAAAAAGGGAGGGGGCCGGGGGGTGGGGGGGGGGGGGGGGGGGGGGGGGGGGGGGGGGGGGGGGGGGGGGGGGGGGGGGGGGGGGGCACTTTATTCCCAGTCACAGAAACGAGTTCCGGGCCACAAATGTCATAAAGCCCTATTTCTCCAGTCTCACAGAAGCAAGTCCAGGCCACAAAATGACATAAAACCCTATTTATCTCCCAGTCACAGAAGGCGAGTCCGGTCCACAAATGTGCCATAATCCCTATTTTCTCCAGTCACAGAAGCGAAGTCCGGCCTCAAATGTGATAAGCCCGTATTTTCTCCAGTCACAAAGAATGTGGCGACTCCGGCCACAAATGTTTCATAAACCCTATTTCCTTTTCCCTCCAGACACAGAAGCGAGTCTGGCCACCAAACGGTCATAAGGCCCATATTTCTCCAGTCAACAAAAGTTTTGTCCCGCCACAAATGTCCATAACCCATTTCTCCAAGTCCCACAGAAGCGAAGTTAGTCCACAAGAAGCCATAAAGCCCTAATTTTCCTCCAAGCATCAGAAACGACCCGGCCACAAATTGTGATAAGCCCGAGTTCTTCCAGTCCACAAAGAAGCGAAGTCCGGCCACAAAAGCATAAGCCCTATTTCTTTTTTCCAGCACAAGAAGCGAGTCCCCGAGGCCACAAATGTCATAAAGCCCTATTTCTCCAGTCACAAACGAAGGTCCGGCCACAAATGTCCATATAGGACCTATTTCTCCAAAGTTCACAGAAGCGAGTTCCCGGACACAAAGCCCATAAACCTATTTCTCCAAACACAGAAACGAGTTCCGGTCACAAACGATCCATAAGCCCTTATTTTTCCTCCAGTCCACAAAAGGTGTGTCCCGGCCCACAAATGTTCATAAGCCCTATTTTCTCACCAGACACAGAAGCGAGTCCTGGCCACAAATGTCCATAAGCCCTATTTCCACCAGTCACAAGTAAGTCGAGGTCCCGGCCACCAAAAAATGTCATAAACCTTTATTTCTCGGAAACACCAGAAGCCGAGGCCGGACAGAAACGACATAAGCCCTATTAATTCTCCAGTCACAAAATTGTGTTCCGGCTCCACAAATGTTCATGAAGCCCCCTATTGTCTTTCTCCAGTCACCAGAAGCGAGTTCCGGCCAACAAATTGTCCATAAGGCCTATTTTCTCCAGTCACAGAAGCGAGGTCCAGCCTAAAAATTGCCATAAGCCCTATTTCTCCCATGTCACAGAAGCGAGTCCCGGCCAACGAAATGCCAAAGAAGCCCTATATTTCTCCAGGCTCAGAACCGAGTCCTGCCACAAATGTGATACGACCCTATTTCAGCATCACAAAGCGAGTCCGGCCACAAATGTTCATAAAGCCCATATTTCTTCCAGTCACAAAAAAAGGGGGGGGGAACGAAAAAGTCCGGCCACATAATGTCCATAAGCCTTAATTTCTCCCAAAGTCACAGAAGATGAATTCGGCAAACCAAATGTTATAATTTACCTGATTTTTTCCAGTCACATAAAGCGTGTCCGCCGCAAAAGTCATAAGCCCCCAATTTATCCAAGTCACAGAAGTGAGTCCAGCACCAAATGGTCATCATCCCTAAATTTCGCCAGTCACAGAAGCGAGTCGCCACCAATGTCATTAAGCCCTATTTCTTTCATGTCACAGAAGCCGAGTCCGCCACAAAATGCCATAAACCCTATTTCTCCAGGCAACAGAAGCGAGTTCCGGGCCACAAATGAGGATAAACCCTATTTCTCCCATCCAGGAAACCGAGTCGGCCAAAAATGTCATAAGCCCTATTTCTCCAGTCACTGAAGCGAATTCCCGGCCCTACAAATGGTCATAACCCTATTCTCCGAAAACCACCAGAAGTCTATGCCGGCACAAACGTCATAAGGCACTATTTCTCCAGTCACAAAATTGTCCCGGCCACAAATGTCATAAGCCCTATTCTCCATCACAGAAGCGGTCCGGCCACAAATGTACCATAAGGGCCTATATCTCCAAAATCACAAAAGCGAGGTCCAGCCTAAAATGCCCAAATAAGCCCTATTTGTCCAGGCTCAGAAGCGAGTCCGGCCACAAAAATGTGATCAAGCCCCTATTCCTGCCAGTCACAGAAGCGAGTCCGGCACAAATGGTCATAAAACCCTATTTCTCAAGTCATCAGAAGCGAGTTCCGGGCCATAAATGCCAAATAATACTTATTTCTCCTAGTCACAGAAGCGAGTCCGGCCAAACAAATGTGATAAGCCCTAATTTCTTTTCCAGTCACAGAAGCCGAGTCCGGCCACATTATGTCATTAAACCACCATTTTATTTCTCCAGTCACAAAGAACGTGGAGTTCGGCCAGCAAATGTTATAAGCCCGATTTCTTTTTCCAGTCACATACGGCGAGGTCCCGGCCGGCAAATGTCATAAGCTCCCCATTTTAATCCAGTCACAGAAGCGATGTCCGGCCACAAATGTCATCATCCCTATTTCTCGAGTCACAGAAGCGAGTCCGGCCCACCACATGTCATAAGCCCTATTTCTTTTCAAGTCCACAGAAGCGAGTCGGCCACAAATGTTTCCATAAGCCCTATTTCTCCAGGCACAGAAAGCGAGTTCCGGCCACAAATGTTGGATAAGGCCTATTTCTCCCAGTCACAGAAACGAGTCCGGCCACAAATGTCCATAAGCCCTATTTCTTTTTCCAGTCACAGAATGCAAGTTCAGGCCACCAAAATGAACAAATAAATCCCTATTTATCCAGTCCAAAGAAGCGAGTGAAGCGAGTCCTGGTCCCACCACAAAAAATGTCATAATCCCTATTTCTCCAGTCACCGAAACGAGTCCGGGCCTCAAAATGTGATAAGCCCTAGTATTTCTCCAGGTCACAGGAACGCAACGCCGGCCCACAAATGTTCCTAAACCCTATTTCTTTTCCAGACACAGAAGCGAGTCTGGCCACAAAAACGTCCATAAGCCCTATTTCTCTCCAGTCACGAAAAGTGTGTCCGGCCACAAATGTCATAACCCTGATATTTCTCAAGTCACAGAAGCGAAGTTAGGTCACAAAATGCCAGTAAGCCTCCCTATTTCTCCAGGCACAGAAGCGAAGCCCGGCCCACAAGTGTTATAAGCCCTATTTCTCCAGACACACATAAGCGACTCCGGCCCAACAAATGTCCATAAACCCCTATTTCTCCAGTCACAGAACGGGAGTTCCGTGGCCACATAAAATGTGATAAGCCCTATTTCTCAAGTCAACAGAAGCGAGTCCGGCCACAAATGCCATAAAGCCCTATTATCCAAGGCACAGAAGCGAGGTCCGGCCACAAATGTGATAAGCCATATTTCTCTTTCTCCAGTCACAGAAGCGAGTCCCGGCCTACAAATGTCATAAGCTCTATTTCTACCAGTCACAGAAGCGAGTCCGCCGGCCACAAAATGTCATAAACCCTATTTCTTTTCCAAGTCACAGAAGCGAGTCCGGCCACAAATGCCATAATAATATTATTTTCCGGAGTCACAGAAGCGAGTCCGGCCACAAATGTCATAAGCCCTATTTCTTCAGTTCAACAGTAAGCGACGTCCGGCCACATATGTCAATAAGCCATATGTTTCTCCAGTCACAGAAGTGACGTTCGGTACCACAAAATTGTTAAAAGCCGGATTTTTCCAGTTCACATAGAAGCGTGGTCCGGCCGCAAATGTCATAAGCCCCATTTATCCAGTCACAAAGAAGTGAGTCCCAGCCACAAATGTCATCATCCTCCCTATTTCTACCAGTCACAGAAAGCGAGTCCCGGCCACCAATGTTTCATAAGCCCTATTTCTTTTCAAGATCACAGAAGCGAGTCCGGCCACAGAAATGCCATAAAACCCTATTTACCTCCACGCACAGAAGCGGAGTCCGGGCCACCCAAAATGTGATAAACCCTATTTCTCCAGTCCAAACCCAGAAAAACAAACGAGTTCCGGCCACAAATGTCATAAAGGCCCTATTTCTCCAGTCCACAGAGAAGCGAGTCCGGCCACCAAATGTCATAAACCCTAATTTCTCGAAAACACAGAAGCGATGCCGTGGACACAAACGTCATAAGCACTATTTCCTCCAGTCACAAAAGTGTGTCCAGGCCACAAATGGTTCATATAAGCCCTATTTATCCAGTCACAGAAGCGAGTCCGGCCACCAAATGTCATAAGGCCTTTATATCCACTCCAGTCACAGAAGCGAGTCCAGCCCTAAAATGCCCATCAAGCCCTATTTAGTCCAGGCCTCAGAAGCGAGTCCGGCCACAAATGTTGATAAGCCCTATTTTCTGCAGTTCACAGAAGCGAGTCGGCCACAAATGTCATAAATCCCTATTTCTCAAGTCACAGAAGCGAGTCCGGCCATAAATGCCATAACTCCCCTATTTTCTCTAGTCACAGAAGCGAGTACCGGCCACAAAATGTGAATAAGCCCTATTTCTCCAGTCACAGAAGCGAGTCCGGCCACATATGTCATAATTAAACCATATTTCTCCAGTCCACAGAAGTGGAGTTCGGCCACAAATGGTTATTTAAGCCCGAATTGTTTTCCAGTTCACATAAGCGAGTCCGGCCGCCAAATGTCATAAAGCCCCATTTATTCCCAGTCACAGAAGCGAGTCCGGCCACAAATGTCTATCATCCCCTATTTCTCGAGTCACAGAAGCGAGTCCGGCCCAACATGTCATAAGCCCTATTTCTCAAGTCACAAGCAAGAGAGTACCGGCCACAAAATGTCATAAGCCCTACTTTATTTTCCAGGCACAGAAAGCCGAGTCCGGCCAACAAATGTGATAAGGCCTAATTTCTCCAGTCACAAAGAAACGAGTCCGGCCACAAATGTCATAAGCCCTATTTCTCCAAGTCACAGAAGCAAGGTCGAGGCCACAAATGACATAAAAACCCCTATTTATCCCAGTTTCACAAGAAGCGAGTCCGGCCACATAAATGCCATAATCCCCTATTTCTCCAGTCACCGAAACGAGTCCCGGCCTCAAATGTGGATTGAATTAACCCTATTTTCTCCAGTCCACAGAAGCAACTTCCGGCCAACAAATGTTCATAAAACCCTAGTTTCTCCAGACACAGAAAGCGAGTCTGGCCACCCAAAACGTCATAAGGCCCTATTTCCCTTTTCTCCAGTCACAAAGTGTGTCCCCGGCCACAAATGTCATTAAGCCCTATTTCTCAAGTCACAGAAAGCGAGTTAGGTCACAAATGCCATCAAGCCCTATTTTCTCCAGGCAAACAGAAGCGAGCCCGGCCACAAGTGTTATAAGCCCTATTTCTTTCCCAGTCACATAACGCGACTTCCGGCCACCAACAAATGTTCATAAACCCTAATTTCTTTTCCAGTTCACAGAAGGGAGTTCCGGCCACCCAAATGTGATAAGCCATATTTTCTCAAGTCACCCAGAAGCGAGTCCGGTCCACAAATGCCCTTAAAAAGCCCTATTTATCCAGGGTCACCAGAAGCTGAGTCCGGCCTAACAAATGTGATAAGCCCATTAGTTTCTCCAGTCCACAGAAAGCGAGTCCGGCCACAAATGTTCCATAAGCTCTATTCTTTCTTCCAGTCCACAGAAGCGAGTCCGGCCACAAAATGTCCATTAAACCCTATTTCTCACAGTCACAGAAGCGAGTCCGGCCACCAAATGCCATAAATCCCTATTTATTTCAGTCCATTCCAGAAAAGCGAGTTCCGGCCAACCAAATGTGATAAGCCCTATTTCTCCAGTCACAGCAAGCGAGTCCCAGGACCACTACGTCATAATGCCATATTTCTCCAGTCACAAGAAGTGAGTTCGGCCAAAATGATTATAAAGCCCGATTTTTCCAGTCACATAAGCGAGTCCGGCCGCAAAATGTCATTAAGCCCCATTTAGTCCAGTCACAGAAGCGAGACCGGCCCACAAATGTCATCATCCCTATTTCTCCAGTCACAGAAAGCGAGTCCCGGCCACACAATGTTCCATAAGCCGCTATTTCTCAAGTCAACAGAAGCGAGTCCGGCCACAAATGGTCATAAGCCCTTATTTTCCTAGGCAACAGAAGCGAGTCCGGCCACAAAATTGTCATAAACCCTATTTCTCGCGCAAACACAGAAGCGATTGCCCGGGTCACAAAACGTCATAAAAGCACATATTTCTCCAGTCACCAAAAGTCGTGTCCGGCCACAATGGTCATAAAGCCCTAATATTTCTCCAGGTTCACAGAAGCGAGTCCGGCCACAAACTGTCATTAAGGCCTATAGCTCCAGTCACAGAGCGAGTCCAGCCTAAAATGCCAATAAGAAACCCTATTTGGTCCAGGCTCAGAAGCGAGTCCCGGCACAAATGTGAATAAAGACCCTATTTCTGCCAGTCACCGAAGGCGAGGTCCGGGCCACAAATGTTCCATTAAACCCTATTTTCTCAAGTCACACCAGAAGCGAGTCCGGCCATAAATGCCATTAATCTCCCTATTTCTCGAAGTCACAGGAAAGCGAGTCCGGCCACAAAATAGTGATAAGCCCATTATTTCTCCTATCACAGAAGCGAGTCCGGCCACCAATATGTCATAAACCATATTTTCACCAGTCACAGAAGTGAGTTTTCGGCCACAAATGGTTATAAAGGGCCCGACGATTTTTCCAGGTCACAATAAGCGAGTTCCGGCCGCAAATGTCATAAGCCCCAATTTTTATCCAGTCACAGAAGCGCAGTTCCGGCCACTAAATGGTCAATCATCCCTATTTCTCGAGTCACAGAGAGAAGCGAGGTCCGGCCACAACATGTCATTAAGCCCTATTTCTCAAGTCACAGAAGGACGAGTCCGGCCATCAAATGTGATAAGCCCTATTTCTCCAGTCACAAGAAAACGAGTCCGGCCACCAAATGTCCATAAGCCCTATTTCTCCAGTCACAGAAGCAAGTCAGGCCACAAATGACATTAAACCCTATTTTATCCAGTCCACCAAGAAGCGAGTCCCGAAGTCCGGCCACAAATGCCATAATCCCTATTTCACCAGTCACCGAAAACGAGTGCCGGGGCCTCAAATGTGATAAGCCCTTATTTCTCCAGTCACAGAAGGCAACTCCGGCCCCACAAAAATGTCATAAACCCTATTTCTTCCCCAGACACAGAAGCGAGTCTATGGCCACAAAATCGTCATAAGCCCTATTTTCTCAGTTCACCAAAAGTGTTGTCCGGCCACAAATGTCCATGAATGCCCTAATTTCTTTTCAAGTCACAGAAGCGAGTTAGGTCACAAATGCCATAAGCCCTATTTCTCCAGGACAAGAAGCGAGCCCGGGCCACAAGTGTTATTAAAAGCCCTATTTCTCCAGTCACATAAGCGACACCGGCCACCCAAAAAAAAAAAAATTGGGTTCATAAACCCTATTTTCATCCCAGTCACAGAAGCGAGTCCCGGCCACCAAAATGTGATAAGCCCTATTTTCTCAAGTCAACAGAATGCGAGTCCGGGCCACAAATGCCATAAAGCCATTTTTATTTCATCCAGGCACGAAAGCGATTTAGTCCTGGCCACAAATGTGATAAGCCATATTTCTCCAGTCACCAGAAGCGAGTCCGGCCAAAATCAAATAAGCTCAATAAGCTTCTATTTCTCCAGTCACAGAAGCGAGTCCGGCCACATAAATGACATAAAACCCTATTTCTCCAGTCACAGAAGCGAGTCCGGCCACTAAATGCCATAACTCCCTATTTCTCCAGTCACAGAAGCGAGTCCGGCCACCAAAATGTGATAAGCCCTATTTCTCCAGTCACAGAAAGCGAGTCCCGGCCAACTATGTCATAAGCCATATTTCTCCAGTCACAGAAGCGAGTCCGGGCCACAGACATGTCATAAGCCTATTTCTCAAGTCACAGAAGCGAGTCCGCCACAAATGGTCATAAAGGCCCTATTTCTTTCCCAGGGCAACAGAAAGCGAGTCCGGCCACAAATGGTGATAAGGCGCCTGTTTCTCCCAGTCCAAAACAGAAATCGTGTCCGGACAAACAAAGGTCTCATAAGCCCTATTTCTCCCAGTCACCCAGAAGCAAGATCCGGCCCAACAAATGGTCATAAAACCCTATTTCCCTAAGTCACAGGAAGCGAGGTTCCGGCCACAAATGCCATAAATTCCCTATTTCTCCAGTACACAGAAACGAGTCCGGCCCTCCAAATGTGATTAAGCCCTATTTCTCCAGTCCACCAGAAGCGAGTTTATTTCCACAAATGCCCATACAAACCCCTATTTTCTCCAGTCCACAGAAGCGAGTCCGGCCACAAATGTCATAAGACCTTATTTCTCCAGTCACAGAAGCCGAAGTCCGGACACAAAGGTCATAAACCCTTATTTCTCCAAACACAGAAGCGAGTCCGGTCACAAACGTCATAAGCCCTTTTTCTCTAGTCACAAAAGTGTGTCCGGCCACAAATGTCATAAGCCCTATTTTCTCCAGTCACAGAAAAGCGAGTACCGGCCACAAATGTCATAAGCCCTATTTCTCCAATCACAGAAGCGAGTCGGCCACAAATGTCATAAAAAAAAAAAAACCTTATTTCTCGAAACACAGAAGCGTGAGGGTCAGAAACGTCATAAGCCCTATTTCTCCAGTCACAAAAGTGTGTCCGGCCACAAATGTCATAAGCCCTATTTCTCCAGTCACAGAAGCGAGTCCGGCCACAAATGTCATAAGGCCTATTTCTCCAGTAACAGAAGCGAGTCCAGCCTAAAATGCCATAAGCCCTATTTCTCCAGTCACAGAAGCGAGTCCGCACGGCAAATGCCATAGCCCTATTTCTCAGTCACAGAGCGAGTCCGGCCACAATGTCATAAGGCCTATATCTCCAGTCACAGAAGCGAGTCCAGCCTAAAATGCCATAAGCCCTATTTCTCCAGTCACAGAAGCGAGTCCGGCAACAAATGCCATAAGCCCTATTTGTCCAGGCTCAGAAGCGAGTCCGGCCACAAATGTGATAAGCCCTATTTCTGCAGTCACAGAAGCGAGTCCGGCCACAAATGTCATAAGCCCTATTTCTTCAGTCACAGAAGCGAGTCCGGCCACATATGTCATAAGCCATATTTCTCCAGTCACAGAAGTGAGTTCGGCCACAAATGCCATAAGCCCTATTTATCCAGGCACAGAAGCGAGTCCGGCCACAAATGTGATAAGCCATATTTCTCCAGTCACAGAAGCGAGTCCGGCCACAAATGTCATAAGCTCTATTTCTCCAGTCACAGAAGCGAGTCCGGCCACAAATGTCATAAACCCTATTTCTCCAGTCACAGAAGCGAGTCCGGCCACAAATGCCATAATCCCTATTTCTCCAGTCACAGAAGCGAGTCCGGCCACAAATGTGATAAGCCCTATTTCTCCAGTCACAGAAGCGAGTCCGGCCACAATATGTCATAAGCCATATTTTCTCCAGTCACAGAAGTGAGTTCGGCCAAAAATGTTATAATCCCGATTTTTCCAGTCACATAAGCGAGTCCGGCCGCAAATGTCATAAGCCCTATTTCTCAAGTCACAGAAGCGAGTTAGTCCACAAATGCATAACCCCTATTTCTCCAGGCAGAAGCGAGTCCGGGCCACAAATGATAAGCCCTATTTCTCCAGTCACAGAAACGAGTCGGCCACAAATGTCATAAGCCCTAAAATTTTCTCCAGTCACAGAGCGAGTCCGGCCACAAATGTCATAACACCCTATTTCTTTCTCGAAACAACAGAAGCGAGGCGGTCACAACGTCATAAGCCCTATTTCTCCAGTCACAAAAGTGTGTCCGGCCACAAATGTCATAAGCCCTATTTCTCCAGTCACAGAAGCGAGTTAGTCCACAAATGCCATAAACCCTATTTCTCCAGTCACAGAAGCGAGTCCGGCCACAAATGTCATAAGACCTATTTCTCCAGTCACAGAAGCGAGTCCGGACACAAATGTCATAAGGCCTATTTCTCCAGTCACAGAAGCGAGTCCAGCCTAAAATGCCATAAGCCCTATTTCTCCAGTCACAGTAAGCGGTCCGGCCACAAATGCCATAAGCCCTATTTCTCCAGGCTCAGAAGCGATTCCGGCCACAAATGTGATAAGCCCTATTTCTGCAGTCACAGAACCGAGTCAGGCCACAAATGTCATAAGCCCTATTTCTTCAGTCACAGAAGCTAGTCGGCCACATGTCATAAGCCATATTTCTCCAGTCACAGAAGTGAATTCGACCACAAATGTTATAAGCCCGATTTTTCCAGTCACATAAGCTTGTCCGGCCGCAAATGTCATAAGCCCCATTTATCCAGTCACAGAAGCGAGTCCGGCCACAAATGTCATCATCCCTATTTCTCCAGTCACAGAAGCGAGTCCGGCCACCAATGTCATAAGCCCTATTTCTCAAGTCACAGAAGCGAGTCCGGTCACAAATGCCATAAGCCCTATTTATCCAGGCACAGAAGCGAGTCCGGCCACAAATGTGATAAGCCATATTTCTCCAGTCACAGAAGCGAGTCCGGCCACAAATGTCATAAGCTCTATTTCTCCAGTCACAGAAGCGAGTCCGGCCACAAATGTCATAAACCCTATTTCTCCAGTCACAGAAGCGAGTCCGGCCACAAATGCCATAATCCCTATTTCTCCAGTCACAGAAGCGAGTCCGGCCTCAAATGTGATAAGCCCTATTTCTCCAGTCACAGAAGCGAGTCCGGCCACAAATGTCATAAGCTCTATTTCTCCAGTCACAGAAGCGAGTCCGGCCACAAATGTCATAAACCCTATTTCTCCAGTCACAGAAGCGAGTCCGGCCACAAATGCCATAATCCCTATTTCTCCAGTCACAGAAGCGAGTCCGGCCACAAATGTGATAAGCCCTATTTCTCCAGTCACAGAAGCGAGTCCGGCCACATATGTCATAAGCCATATTTCTCCAGTCACAGAAGTGAATTCGGCCACAAATGTTATAAGCCCGATTTTTCCAGTCACATAAGCGAGTCCGGCCGCAAATGTCATAAGCCCCATTTATCCAGTCACAGAAGCGAGTCCGGCCACAAATGTCATCATCCCTATTTCTCCAGTCACAGAAGCGAGTCCGGCCACACATGTCATAAGCCATATTTCTCAAGTCACAGAAGCGAGTCCGGCCACAAATGTCATATGCCCTATTTCTCCAGGCACAGAAGCGAGTCCGGCCACAAATGTGATAAGCGCTGTTTCTCCAGTCACAGAAACGAGTCCGGCCACAAATGTCATAAGCCCTATTTCTCCAGTCACAGAAGCAAGTCCGGCCACAAATGTCATAAACCCTATTTCTCCAGTCACAGAAGCGAGTCCGGCCACAAATGCCATAATCCCTATTTCTCCAGTCACAGAAGCGAGTCCGGCCTCAAATGTGATAAGCCCTATTTCTCCAGTCACAGAAGCGACTCCGGCCACAAATGTCATAAACCCTATTTCTCCAGACACAGAAGCGAGTCTGGCCACAAACGTCATAAGCCCTATTTCTCCAGTCACAAAAGTGTGTCCGGCCACAAATGTCATAAGCCCTATTTCTCAAGTCACAGAAGCGAGTTAGTCCACAAATGCCATAAGCCCTATTTCTCCAGGCACAGAAGCGAGCCCGGCCACAAATGTGATAAGCCCTATTTCTCCAGTCACAGAAGCGAGTCAGGCCACAAATGTCATAAGCCCTATTTCTCCAGTCACAGAAGCGAGTCCGGCCACAAATGTCATAAACCCTATTTCTCCAGTCACAGAAGCGAGTCCGGCCACAAATGTCATAAGACCTATTTCTCCAGTCACAGAAGCGAGTCCGGACACAAATGTCATAAACCCTATTTCTCCAAACACAGAAGCGAGTCCGGTCACAAACGTCATAAGCCCTTTTTCTCCAGTCACAAAAGTGTGTCCGGCCACAAATGTCATAAGCCCTATTTCTCCAGTCACAGAAGCGAGTCCGGCCACAAATGTCATAAACCTTATTTCTCGAAACACAGAAGCGAGGCCGGACAGAAACGTCATAAGCCCTATTTCTCCAGTCACAAAAGTGTGTCCGGCCACAAATGTCATAAGCCCTATTTCTCCAGTCACAGAAGCGAGTCCGGCCACAAATGTCATAAGGCCTATTTCTCCAGTCACACAAGCGAGTCCAGCCTAAAATGCCATAAGCCCTATTTATCCAGTCACAGAAGCGAGTCCGGCCACAAATGCCATAAGCCCTATTTCTCCAGGCTCAGAAGCGAGTCCGGCCACAAATGTGATAAGCCCTATTTCTGCAGTCACAGAAGCGAGTCCGGCCACAAATGTCATAAGCCCTATTTCTTCAGTCACAGAAGCGAGTCCGGCCACATATGTCATAAGCCATATTTCTCCAGTCACAGAAGTGAGTTCGACCACAAATGTTATAAGCCCGATTTTTCCAGTCACATAAGCTTGTCCGGCCGCAAATGTCATAAGCCCCATTTATCCAGTCACAGAAGCGAGTCCGGCCACAAATGTCATCATCCCTATTTCTCCAGTCACAGAAGCGAGTCCGGCCACCAATGTCATAAGCCCTATTTCTCAAGTCACAGAAGCGAGTCCGGCCACAAATGCCATAAACCCTATTTCTCCAAGCACAGAAGCGAGTCCGGCCACAAATGTGATAAGCCCTATTTCTCCAGTCACAGAAACGAGTCCGGCCACAAATGTCATAAGCCCTATTTCTCCAGTCACAGAAGCGAGTCCGGCCACAAATGTCATAAACCCTATTTCTCGAAACACAGAAGCGAGGCCGGTCACAAACGTCATAAGCCCTATTTCTCCAGTCACAAAAGTGTGTCCGGCCACAAATGTCATAAGCCCTATTTCTCCAGTCACAGAAGCGAGTTAGTCCACAAATGCCATAAACCCTATTTCTCCAGTCACAGAAGCGAGTCCGGCCACAAATGTCATAAGACCTATTTCTCCAGTCACAGAAGCGAGTCCGGACACAAATGTCATAAGGCCTATTTCTCCAGTCACAGAAGCGAGTCCAGCCTAAAATGCCATAAGCCCTATTTCTCCAGTCACAGAAGCGAGTCCGGCCACAAATGCCATAAGCCCTATTTCTCCAGGCTCAGAAGCGATTCCGGCCACAAATGTGATAAGCCCTATTTCTGCAGTCACAGAAGCGAGTCAGGCCACAAATGTCATAAGCCCTATTTCTTCAGTCACAGAAGCTAGTCCGGCCACATATGTCATAAGCCATATTTCTCCAGTCACAGAAGTGAGTTCGACCACAAATGTTATAAGCCCGATTTTTCCAGTCACATAAGCTTGTCCGGCCGCAAATGTCATAAGCCCCATTTATCCAGTCACAGAAGCGAGTCCGGCCACAAATGTCATCATCCCTATTTCTCCAGTCACAGAAGCGAGTCCGGCCACCAATGTCATAAGCCCTATTTCTCAAGTCACAGAAGCGAGTCCGGCCACAAATGCCATAAGCCCTATTTATCCAGGCACAGAAGCGAGTCCGGCCACAAATGTGATAAGCCATATTTCTCCAGTCACAGAAGCGAGTCCGGCCACAAAATGTCATAAGCTCTATTTTCTCCAGTCCACAGAAGCGAGTCCGGCCACAAATGTCATAAACCCTATTTTCTCCAGTCACAGAAAGCGAGTCCGGCCACAAATGCCATTAATCCCCTATTTCTCCAGTACAGAAGCGAGTCCGGCCTCAAATGTGATAAGCCCTATTTCTCCAGTCACAGAAGCGAGTCCGGCCACAAATGTCATAAGCTCTATTTCTCCAGTCACAGAAGCGAGTCCGGCCACAAATGTCATAAAACCTATTTCTCCAGTCACAGAAGCGAAGTCCGGCCACAATGCCATAATCCCTATTTCTCCAGTCACAGAAGCGAGGTCCGGCCACAAATGTGATAGCCCTATTTCTCCAGTCACAGAAGCGAGTCCGGCCAACATATGTCATAAGCCAATATTTCTCAGTCACAGAAGTGAGTTCGGCCACAAATGTTATAAGCCCGATTTTTCCATCACATAAGCGAGTCCGGCCGCAAATGTCATAAGCCCCATTTATCCAGTCACAGAAGCGAGTCCGGCCACAAATGTGATCATCCCTATTTCTCCAGTCACAGAAGCGAGTCCGGCCACACATGTCATAAGCCCTATTTCTCAAGTCACAGAAGCGAGTCCGGCCACAAATGTCATATGCCCTATTTCTCCAGGCACAGAAGCGAGTCCGGCCACAAATGTGATAAGCGCTGTTTCTCCAGTCACAGAAACGAGTCCGGACACAAATGCCATAAACCCTATTTCTCCAAACACAGAAGCCAGTCCGGTCACAAACGTCATAAGCCCTTTTTCTCCAGTCACAAAAGTGTGTCCGGCCACAAATGTCATAAGCCCTATTTCTCCAGTCACAGAAGCGAGTCCGGCCACAAATATCATAAGCTGTATTTCTCCAAACACAGAAGCGAGTCCGGCCACAAATGTCATAAGCCCTATTTCTCCAGTCACAAAAGTGTGTCCGGCCACAAATGTCATAAGCCCTATTTCTCCAGTCACAGAAGCGAGTCCGGCCAGAAATGTCATAAGGCCTATTTCTCCAGTCACAGAAGCGAGTCCGGCCAGAAATGTCATAAGGCCTATTTCTCCAGTCACAGAAGCGAGTCCGGCCACAAACGTCATAAGCCCTATTTCTCCAGTCACAAAAGTGTGTCCGGCCACAAATGTCATAAGCCCTATTTCTCAAGTGACAGAAGCGAGTCCGGCCACAAATGTCATAAACTCTATGTCTCCAGTCACAGAAGCGAGTCCGGCCACAAATGTCATAAGGCCTATTTCTCCAGTCACAGAAGTGAGTCCGGCCACAAATGCCATAAGCCCTATTTCTGCAAGTCACAAAAGCGAGTCCGGCCACAAATGCCATAAGCCCTATTTCTCCAGGCACAAAAGCGAGTCCGGCCACAAATGTCATAAGCCCTATTTCTCCAGTCACAGAAGCAAGTCCGGCCACAAATATCATAAGCCCTATTTCTCCAGTCACAGCCACAAATGTCATAAACCATATTTCTCGAAACACAGAAGCGAGGCCGGTCACAAACGTGATAAGCCCTATTTCTCTAGTCACAAAAGTGTGTCCGGCCACAAATGTCATAAGCCCTATTTCTCCAGTCACAGAAGCGAGTCCGGCCACAAATGTCATAAGGCCTATTTCTCCAGTCACAGAAGCGAGTCCAGCCAAAAATGCCATAAGCCCTATTTCTCCAGTCACAGAAGCGAGTCCGGCCACAAATGTCATAAGCCCTATTTCTCCAAACACATAAGCGAGTCCGGTCACAAACGTCATAAGCCCTTTTTCTCCAGTCACAAAAGTGTGCCCGGCCACAAATGTCATAAGCCCTATTTCTCCAGTCACAGAAGCGTGTCCGGCCACAAATATCATAAGCCCTATTTCTCCAAACACAGAAGCGAGTCCGGCCACAAACGTCATAAGCCCTATTTCTCCAGTCACAAAAGTGTGTCCGGCCACAAATGTCATAGGCCCTATTTCTCCAGTCACAGAAGCGAGTCCGGCCAGAAATGTCATAAGGCCTATTTCTCCAGTCACAGAAGCGAGTCCAGCCACAAATGCCATAAGACCTATTTCTCCAGTCACAGAAGCGAGTCCGGCCAGAAATGTCATAAGGCCTATTTCTCCAGTCACAGAAGCGAGTCCGGCCACAAACGTCATAAGCCCTATTTCTCCAGTCACAAAAGTGTGTCCGGCCACAAATGTCATAAGCCCTATTTCTCAAGTCACAGAAGCGAGTTAGGCCACAAATGTCATAAACTCTATGTCTCCAGTCACAGAAGCGAGTCCGGCCACAAATGTCATAAGGCCTATTTCTCCAGTCACAGAAGTGAGTCCGGCCACAAATGCCATAAGCCCTATTTCTCCAAGTCACAAAAGCGAGTCGGGCCACAAATGCCATAAGCCCTATTTCTCCAGGCACAGAAGCGAGTCCGGCCACAAATGTCATAAGCCCTATTTCTCCAGTCACAGAAGCGAGTCCGGCCACAAATGTCATAAACCCTATTTCTCCAGTCACAGAAGCGAGTCCGGCCACAAATATCATAAGTCCCTATTTCTCCAGTCACAGAAGCGAGTCCGGCCACAAATGTCATAAGTCCTATTTCTCCAGTCACAGAAGCGAGTCCGGACACAAATGTCATAAACCCTATTTCTCCAAAAACAGAAGCGAGTCCGGTCACAAACGTCATAAGCCCTTTTTCTCCAGTCACAAAAGTGTTTCCGGCCACAAATGTCATAAGCCCTATTTCTCCAGTCACAGAAGCGAGTCCGGCCACAAATATCATAAGCCCTATTTCTCCAGTCACAGAAGCGAGTCCGGCCACAAATGTCATAAACCCTATTTCTCGAAACACAGAAGCGAGGCCGGTCACAAACGTCATCAGCCCTATTTCTCCAGTCACAAAAGTGTGTCCGGCCACAAATGTCATAAGCCCTATTTCTCCAGTCACAGAAGCGAGTCCGGCCACAAATGTCATAAGGCCTATTTCTCCAGTCACAGAAGCGAGTCCAGCCAAAAATGTCATAAGCCCTATTTCTCCAGTCACAGAAGCGAGTCCGGCCACAAATGCAATAAGCCCTATTTCTCCAGGCTCAGAAGCGAGTCCGGCCACAAATGTGTTAAGCCCTATTTCTGCAGTCACAGAAGCGAATCCGGCCACAAATGTCATAAGCCCTATTTCTTCAGTCACAGATGCGAGTCCGGCCACAAATGTCATAAACCCTATTTCTCCAGTCACAGAAGCGAGTCCGGCCACAAATGTCATAAGCCCTATTTCTCCAGTCACAGAAGCGAGTCCGGCCACAAATGTCATAAACCCTATTTCTCCAAACACAGAAGCGAGTCCAGCCACAAACGTCATAAGCCCTATTTCTCCAGTCACAAAAGTGTGTCCGGCCACAAATGTCATAAGCCCTATTTCTCCAGTCACAGAAGCGAGTCCGGCCAGAAATGTCATAAGGCCTATTTCTCCAGTCACAGAAGCGAGTCCGGCCACAAATGCCATAAGCCCTATTTCTCCAAGTCACAAAAGCGAGTCGGGCCACAAATGCCATAAGCCCTATTTCTCCAGGCACAGAAGCGAGTCCGGCCACAAATGTCATAAGCCCTATTTCTCCAGTCACAGAAGCGAGTCCGGCCACAAATGTCATAAACCCTATTTCTCCAGTCACAGAAGCGAGTCCGGCCACAAATATCATAAGCCCTATTTCTCCAGTCACAGAAGCGAGTCCGGCCACAAATGTCATAAGTCCTAATTCTCCAGTCACAGAAGCGAGTCCGGCCAGAAATGTCATAAGGCCTATTTCTCCAGTCACAGAAGCGAGTCCGGCCACAAACGTCATAAGCCCTATTTTTCCAGTCACAAAAGTGTGTCCGGCCACAAATGTCATAAGCCCTATTTTGTCAAGTCACAGAAGCGAGTTAGGCCACAAATGTAATTAAAGCTCAATGTCTCCAGTACAGAAAGCGAAGTCCGGCCACAAATGTCATAAGGCCTATTTCTCCAAGTCAACAGAAGTGAGTCCGGCCACAAAATGCCCTAAGCCTTATTTCTTCCAAGTACCAAAAGGCGGTTCGAGCCAAATGCCTAAGCCCTATTTCTCCAGGCACAGAAAGCGAGTCCGGCCCAAATATCATAAAGCCCTATTTTTCTCCAGTCACAGAAGCGAGTCCGGGCCACAAATGTATAAAAACCCTATTTCTTCCGTAACAGAAAGCGTCCGGCCACCCAAATGTTCATAAGTCCTATTTCTCCAGTCACAGAAGCGAGTCCGGACACAAATGTCATAAACCCTATTTCTCCAAAAACAGAAGCGAGTCCGGTTACAAATGTCATAAGCCCTTTTTCTCCAGTCACAAAAGTGTTTCCGGCCACAAATGTCATAAGCCCTATTTCTCCAGTCACAGAAGCGAGTCCGGCCACAAATGTCATATACTCGAACACAGAAGCGAGGCCGGTCACAAACGTCATAAGCCCTATTTCTCCAGTCACAAAAGTGTGTCCGGCCACAAATGTCATAAGGCCTATTTCTCCAGTCACAGAAGCGAGTCCAGCCAAAAATGTCATAAGCCCTATTTCTCCAGTCACAGAAGCGAGTCCGGCCACAAATGCCATAAGCCCTATTTCTCCAGGCTCAGAAGCGAGTCCGGCCACAAATGTGATAAGCCCTATTTCTGCAGTCACAGAAGCGAATCCGGCCACAAATCATATTTTGCCCTATTCTTCAGTCACAGATGCGAGACCGGCCACAAATGTCATAAACCCTATTTCTCCAGTCACAGAAGCGAGTCCGGCCACAAATGTCATAAGCCCTATTTATGCAGTCACAGAAGCGAGTCCGGCCACAAATGTCATAAACCCTATTTCTCCTAAAACACAGAAGCGAGTCCACCACAAACGTCATAAGCCCTATTTTCTCCAGTCACACAGTGTGTCCGCCACAAATGTCATAAGCCCTATTTCTCCAGTCACAGAAGCGAGTCCGGCCAGAAATGTCATAAAGCCTATTTCTCCAGTCACAGAAGCGAGTCCGGCCACAAATGCCTTAAGCCCTATTTCTCCAGTCACAGAAGCGAGTCCGGCCACAAATGCCATAAGCCCTATTTCTCCAGGCACAGAAGCGAGTCCGGCCACACATGTGATAAGCCCTATTTATCCAGTCACAGAAGCGAGTCCGGCCACAAATGTCATAAGTCCTATTTCTCCAGTCACAGAAGCGAGTCCGGACACAAATGTCATAAACCCTATTTCTCCAAAAACAGAAGCGAGTCCGGTTACAAATGTCATAAGCCCTTTTTCTCCAGTCACAAAAGTGTTTCCGGCCACAAATGTCATAAGCCCTATTTCTCCAGTCACAGAAGCGAGTCCGGCCACAAATGTCATAAACCCTATTTCTCGAAACACAGAAGCGAGGCCGGTCACAAACGTCATAAGCCCTATTTCTCCAGTCACAAAAGTGTGTCCGGCCACAAATGTCATAAGGCCTATTTCTCCAGTCACAGAAGCGAGTCCAGTCAAAAATGTCATAAGCCCTATTTCTCCAGTCACAGAAGCGAGTCCGGCCACAAATGCCATAAGCCCTATTTCTCCAGGCTCAGAAGCGAGTCCGGCCACAAATGTGATAAGCCCTATTTCTGCAGTCACAGAAGCGAATCCGGCCACAAATGTCATATGCCCTATTTCTTCAGTCACAGATGCGAGACCGGCCACAAATGTCATAAACCCTATTTCTCCAGTCACAGAAGCGAGTCCGGCCACAAATGTCATAAGCCCTATTTATGCAGTCACAGAAGCGAGTCCGGCCACAAATGTCATAAACCCTATTTCTCCAAACACAGAAGCGAGTCCAGCCACAAACGTCATAAGCCCTATTTCTGCAGTCACAAAGTGTGTCCGGCCACAAATGTCATAAGCCCTATTTCTCCAGTCACAGAAGCGAGTCCGGCCAGAAATGTCATAAAGCCTATTTCTCCAGTCACAGAAGCGAGTCCGGCCACAAATGCCTTAAGCCCTATTTCTCCAGTCACAGAAGCGAGTCCGGCCACAAATGCCATAAGCCCTATTTCTCCAGGCACAGAAGCGAGTCCGGCCACACATGTGATAAGCCCTATTTATCCAGTCACAGAAGCGAGTCCGGCCACAAATGTCATAAGCCCTATTTCTTCAGTCACAGAAGCGAGTCCGGCCACAAATGTCATAAACCCTATTTCTCCAGTCACAGAAGCGAGTCCGGCCACAAATGTCATAAGGCCTATTTCTCCAGACACAGAAGCGAGTCCGGCCACAAACGTCATAAGCCCTATTTCTCCAGTCACAAAAGTGTGTCCGGCCACAAATGTCATAAGCCCTATTTCTCCAGTCACAGAAGCGAGTCCGGCCACAAATGTCATAAGCCCTTTTTCTTCAGTCACAGGAGCGAGTCCGGCCACAAATGTCATGAACCCTATTTCTCCAGTCACAGAAGCGAGTCCGGCCACAAATGTGATAAGGCCTATTTCTCCAGACACAGAAGCGAGTCCGGCCACAAACGTCATAAGCTCTATTTCTCCAGTCACAAAAGTGTGTCCGGCCACAAATGTCATAAGCCCTATTTCTCCAGTCACAGAAGCGAGTCCGGCCACAAATGTCATAAGCCCTATTTCTCCAGTCACAGAAGCGAGTCCGGCCACAAATGTCATAAACCCTATTTCTCCAAACACAGAAGCGAGTCCAGCCACAAATGTCATAAGCCCTATTTCTCCAGTCACAAAAGTGTGTCCGGCCACAAATGTCATAAGCCCTATTTCTCCAGTCACAGAAGCGAGTCCGGCCAGAAATGTCATAAGGCCTATTTCTCCAGTCACAGAAGCGAGTCCGGCCACAAATGCCTTAAGCCCTATTTCTCCAGTCACAGAAGCGAGTCCGGCCACAAATGCCATAAGCCCTATTTTCTCTCCAGGCTCAGAGCAGTCCTGGCCACACATGTGATAAGCCCTATTTATCCAGTCACAGAAGCGAGTCCGGCCACAAATGTCATAAGCCCTATTTCTTCAGTCACAGAAGCGAGTCCGGCCACAAATGTCATAAACCCTATTTCTCCAGTCACAGAAGCGAGTCCGGCCACAAATGTCATAAGGCCTATTTCTCCAGACACAGAGCGAGTCCGCAAACGTCATAAGCCCTCCTCCGTCACAAAAGTGTGTCCGGCACAAATGAATAACCCTATCTCCAGTCACAGAAGCGAGTCCGGCCACAAATGTCATAAGCCCTATTTCTTCAGTCACAGGAGCGAGTCCGGCCACAAATGTCATAAACCCTATTTCTCCAGTCACAGAAGCGAGTCCGGCCACAAATGTGATAAGGCCTATTTCTCCAGACACAGAAGCGAGTCCGGCCACAAACGTCATAAGCCCTATTTCTCCAGTCACAAAAGTGTGTCCGGCCACAAATGTCATAAGCCCTATTTCTCCAGTCACAGAAGCGAGTCCGGCCACAAATGTCATAAACTCTATTTCTCCAGTCACAGAAGCGAGTCTGGCCATAAATGTCATAAGCCCTATTTCTCCAGGCACAGAAGTGAGTCCGGCCACAAATTCCAAAAGCCCTATTTCTCCAGTCACAGAAGCGAGTCCGACCACAAATGTCATAAGCCCCATTTCTCCAGACACAGAAGCGAGTCCGGCCATGAATGTCATAAGCCGCATTTCTCAAGTCACTGAAGCGAGTCCGGCCAAAATGCCATAAGCCCCATTTCTCAATTCACAGAAGCGAGTCCGGCTAAAATGCCATAACCCCCATTTCTCCAGTCACAGAAGAGAGTTCGACCAAAATGTCATAAGCCCCATTTCTCCAGTCACAGAAGCGAGCCCGGCCAAAAATGTCATAAGACCCATTTCTCCAGACACAGAAACGAGTCCAGCCACAAATTCCATAAGCCCCACTTCTCCAGGCACAGAAGCGAATCCAGTCACATATCACATATGCCCAATATCTCCAGTCACATGAGCTACACTGCCCATTGACCGTTGCAAGTCCACACCCTTGCCATCATGTTTGCTTGTATCGTCTTTTTATATATAATTGCTTCATCTCCTGGTACGGGGCGCCATGCAGGACAGGTTAATTATGTGTACAAAATTGAGTTTTGTAACACTAAAAATCACAAAATTCAATTCTGTGTCACAAAATTCAATTCTGTCAATTCTGTGTCACAAAATTCAATTCTGTGTCACAAAATTCAATTCTGCATACGTTTCGTATACAAAATTCATTTTTGTTATAAAGGATTCAATTTTGTAAGACAGAATTGAGTTTTGTGAAGAAAATTCAGTTTTGTAGCACAGAATTCATTTTTGTCCACAATAATTAGTTTGCGTAGGATAGTATATGTCATCTCTACGTTGATTGGGTGAGATCGGTCTTAGTCCATTTTACTAGATGGTGGAGTACACTTGCAGGTTTAAATATTTCAATGCGAAAATATAACCCAATATATCAATATTATACTTCTTTATGGACAGTTATTTTGGTTATATTATGATTACAAATGAGTGGTCACACCATATAAGCATATATACTTTGAAGGAGAAATAAGAAAAAATATTCAGAATTTTCCCTCAATTATGTAAACAGGGTCAAACATAAAGTAGCCGGGACATAGCTAGACCTGAGAGCATGCCCATATATAGAGAATACCAGGCTAGTGTATGTTGATATCAAGTTTATCAGGCAAGGCTAGGAAACGCGTAGGAATTCCGAGGCTTGCCGAGGAATTCCTACCGTTTCCGAGCCGAGCCTGATAAACTTGATATTAAAATACACTAGCCTGGTATTCTATTTATCAGGTAACGTTTTATGCTCGAAAATGACATTAGATGACGTCGTATTCTAACAGTAGATCTAACCTTGTGAAACAAATGGTATTGGATCTGTGTCTACTAGTTGCGAAGTTACGTGTTCGCAACTATGTGTCTACATGCATTATTTACAGTACACACCATCTTAGTACATGTATCCATGGTATCTACACAAATACTACAAATGGTTTCCTCAAATGGCCCAATACACACATTCTGTTTATAAAGACAGACAGCAGTCAGAACACAGGCCACAGCGCGTGTATTATTGATTTAACTGGGGCAAATGTACCTTGCGATACACACTAAATGACGTCAGTACTCGCGGGAGATCTACATGTACATGAATTATGTGTACAATTATAACGCAAATGAGTTTAAATACGAATGGGTTTGTCAACATTTTACCGTTTGGAGATAGTTGAAGCAAAATGGCAGAATGAGAAATGAATCATCGGCAGAATGAGAAATAAATCATCGACATTGAATGTGTAGATCGGCGACCGTGACCCATTTCTCCAGTGCAGTTTCTGACCAATGGTAGTCCTTCTTACATGCTGTGGCAGAATTGACAGAATTGAATTTTGTGGCACAGAATTTGAATTTTGTGACACAGAATTGAATTTTGTGGCACAAAAGTGAATTTTGTGACACAGAATTGAATTTTGTGACACAGAATTCAATTCTGTGGCAAGAATTGAATTCTGTGGCACAGAATTGAATTTTGTGACACAGAATTCTGTGTCACAAATGTGAATTTTGTGACACAGAATTGAATTTTGTGGCACAAAAATGAATTTTGTTGACAAAATTGAGCCATGTCCCACTTGGCGTACGGGGCGCCAAGTGGGACATGGCTCAATTTTGTCAACAAAATTCATTTTTGTGCCACAAAATTCATTCTGTGTCACAAAATTCACTTTTGTGCCATCAGAATTCACAAAATTCACTTTTGTGTAACAAAATTCAATTCTGTGTAACAAAATTCAATTGTGTGTCACAAAATTCAATTCTGTGCCACAGAATTCAATTCTGTGTCACAAAATTCACTTCTGTGCCACAAAATTCAATTCTGTGTCACAAAATTCAATTCTGTCAATTCTGCACACGCATGTAAGAAGGACTACCATTGGTCAGAAACTGCACTGGAGAAATGGGTCACGGTCGCCGATCTACACATTCAATGTCGATGATTCATTTCTCATTCTGCCGATGATTCATTTCGCATTCTGCCATTTTGTTTCAACTATCTCCAAACAGTCAAACGTTTACAAACCCATTTTTATTTAAAGTCATTTGCGTTATAATTGTACACATAATTCATGTACATGTAGATCTCCCGCGAGTACTGGCGCATTTCATTGTGTATCGCAAGGTACGTCTGCCCCAGTTAAATCAATAATACACGCGCTGTGGCCTGTGTTCTGACTGCTGTCTGTGTTTATAAACGGAATGTGTGTATTGGGCCATTTGAGGAAACCATTTGTAGTATTTGTGTAGATACCATGGATACTAAGATGGTGTATACTGTAAATAATGCATGTATACACATAGTTGCGAACACGTAACTTCGCAACTAGTAGACACAGATCCAATACCATTTGTTTCACAAGGTTAGATCTACTGTTAGAATACGACGCCATCTAATGTCATTTTCGAGCATAAAACGTTACCTGATAAATAGAATACCAGGCTAGTGTATTTTAATATCAAGTTTATCAGGCTCGGCTCGAAACGGTAGGAATTCCTCGGCAAGCCTCGGAATTCCTACGCGTTTCCTAGCCTTGCCTGATAAACTTGATATCCAAATACACATCCTGGTATTCTCTATATGGGCATGCACTCAGTCAGCCTAATGTCCCGCTACTTTAATGTTTGACCCTGTTTTACAAATTGAGGGAAAATTCTGAATATTTTTATTATTTCTCCTTCAAAGTATATATGCTTATATGGTGTGACCACTCATTTGTAATCATAATATAACCAAAATAACTGTCCATAAAGAAGTATAATATTGATATATTGGGTTATATTTTCGCATTGAAATATTTAAACCTGCAAGTGTACTCCACCATCTAGTAAAATGGACTAAGACCGATCTCAACCAATCAACGTAGAGATGACATAGACTATCCTACGCAAACTAATTTTTGTGGACAAAAATGAATTCTGTCCCACAAAACTGAATTTTCTTCACAAAACTCAATTCTGTCTTACAAAATTGAATCCTTTATAACAAAAATGAATTTTGTATACGAAACGTATGCAGAATTGAATAATTTTGTGGCACATAATTGAATTTTGTGACACAGAATTGACAGAATTGAATTTTGTGACACAGAATTGAATTTTGTGACACAGAATTGAATTTTGTGATTTTTAGTGTTACAAAACTCAATTTTGTACACATAATTAACCTGTCCTGCATGGCGCCCCGTATGGCGCCCCGTACCTGGGACCTTTGTTTGCTTTGTTTATTGTGGATTTTATTGACGATTCAGGCGCGGATCTAGCACTGGGTTGTGGGGGTTGAACAACCCCCCCCCCCCCCCCCCCCCCCCCGTTCAGCCACGGAGGCTACGCAAATATGAAATGATATGAAATTGTCATGATGGTATTCATGATGGACAATCATGTTCGATATAAAGGTGAGTTGCAGTGTATATACTACGGTACCGAGTGTCCGTTGACGTATAGTCAATGTCATTACATGTACTTATATTTTACGTCCGCTGATTACAGGTATGTGGTTTTGATAATCAGTTAACTTACAAAAGAATATCATCATATCGGTACAAAATATAACAGTTTATTACCAGCTCGAGTCGGATTTTAAATGCCGTAAAACCCAGGAAAATGCATTTCAGGACATCTGTATTTCAATTCTTTTCCTGGGGGGTGGGGGGGGGCATACCCCCGGACCCCCTAGCAAATTCGGTTCACTGCGTGCACCTCGACAACCCCCCCCCCCCCCCCCCCCCGTTCTCAGAAACCTAGATCCGCGCCTGCGACTATGTTCTATTACGCGTGTCTTGCATTCATTGTATGTGTTACTAGTAGTTCTTGTGTGTTATATGTGGATCATACACTACTAATCTTAGAGTGCACTGTAGCGCCGCATATAGCTACCAACGCATTTAACTTCCCGAGGAGATATATGCGTCCTGTCTCATAGCTGCATGCGTCACTATGCCCGACATTCAGCTCCCCTGTTATCAGATATCTACTACTACAACATAAACTACTGGGCCCGGTTGCTCAAAGCTTCTGTTAGCTTAACAGAATGTTAAATCCTTAGCATTGCTAAGGATTTAACAGTCTGTTAAGCTAACAGAGGTTTTGAGCAACTGGGCCCTGACTATTTTGTTACTTTAAGTCGTACTCCTTTATTCCTCAATCAACATCATCAAAAACAACAAACCATCGTCGTTGTGGACGTCATCATCATCCGCATCATCATCATCCCCCTCTTCCTCATTCATCATCATCATCCTCCTCCTCCTCCTCCTCCTCCTCCTCCTCCTCCTCCTCCTCAGTATCATCATCATCATCATCATCTATGGTCTCAAACTTTCATCTGCGATTTAGCCTCTCATCAATGTACGAGTATATTAAAATTTATCTTTGGCTGAACATGTCGATTAATTATGGCCCGAGAGATCGGTGTCCCGATTACAAAGGATTTTGTCTGCGAGATGACAAATGCGTATGAGATTACTGGTATGGTGAATTACATCTCCACCATAAAATATAGGGATCTACTGTAATTGTATATTAACAATGTTTTCTTGTAAACTATTATTGGATTTACATTTATTGAGCATAGGCTGAAGCCTATGCTCAATAAATGTAAATCCATCAATTTAAATTCCCAGACAATTCTAAATTTGCACTTACGAACATTTTAGTCGTACGAAGTTTAGTGAAACGGACCCCATATTCGTACTTGTGTCGTCGCGGGTCGTGTTTCCTCGTCCTGAGTCGACGTGAGTCGTGACCGTTGTCGGTGTCCTACCAGATCTTGGTGATTCGTAATTATACATTGATGCCGACTCAGGACGATGTATGGCGACTCGCCATGACTCATAGTCATTAATAGTCGGCGTGCCTTCTGGACTCACCAGGACTTTGGAGGACTTACCAAGAGTCCGGCCGACACAAGTACGATCCATCAGAACTCACCAAATGTTTTTCAAGTCGTAGCGATCGTGAGAGTGTGATCAGGGCTTAATATATGTGATGCTCAACGAAGTATAAATGTTACGTACTGTAAGATGTCAGGTGGTGTCCAATTTGGTCGTAGCGCCACCTATACTGGACTTCGTAGCGAAACGCCTTTTCGGTTTACATAGTTGGTCCCACATGACATTGATCAAGAGGCTTCTGGAAGAAGTTGATTTCGTTGAGATACACAACACAATAATAGCCATGATGGTATTTAGACACCGCATATAATGATGTTAATGGTTGTACTACGGAGCCCCGCAGGGGACATGGATTTTTTTTTTATTACCTCGTTCCCACGAAATAACAATTAATTCCCTCAATTTAACAATTCGTTCCCTCGATATAACAATTCGTTCCCACGAATTAACAATTAGTTCCCTCGAATTAACAATTCGTTCCCACGAAATGACAATTCGTTCCATCAATTTAACAATTCGTTCCCTCGAATTAACAATTCGTTCCCACGATATAACAATTCGTTCTCACGAATTAACAATTCGTTCTCGTGGGAATGAATTGTTATTTCGCGGGAACGAATTGTTAAATTGAGGGAATTGAGGGAACGAATTGTTATTTCGTGGGAACGAATTAATAAACAAAAAAGAATTCTACGTCCTCTGTAGGGCTCCGTATAGTACTGATTACAGTGAGTCATTATCGGAAATGGGGAGCTCTATGCGTATATGACTATATGAATTCCGCCGAATGACGCATGCAAGCACGCAGAATGGCCCATGTCAGAATATGAAATGGCCGAATGAGGGATGCCAGCATCGCAGTAAGCAGTAGGCCGAATGAAATTTGGCAAAATGTGCAACGCCCTCTGTTGTCATAATGGGAACGCTTCCATTATGACGCCAGGTGGCCTTCAAAAATAAGTACAGTAGACGTTTTTTTCTTGTAAGCAGAATGACACATGACAGAATATGGCATGTAACAATGTGAAATAGCCAATCGAGGTATGCAATATGCAATGTAATAATGCAAGATGGAGTTGTCATTAAGCAGTATTGTATACCCAAGATGCAGGATGACATGTACGATGTCAAATAGCCAATCGATGTATGCAATGTGAAATGTAATAATGCACGATGGAGTTGTCATTAAGCAGAAACGAGTAGCCGCAGTGCAGGATGACATGTAACAATGGTCGACTGCATTGTCATGAAGCAGCATGCAAAGTAGTGGCGGATATCCCCTTCCATAGACGCATAGAGCTCCCCACTTCCGATAATGACTCACTGTAATCAGTACAATACGGACCCCGCAAGGGACGTATAATTCTTGTTTTTACATAGGGTTGCCTATGTATTGGAATCGCGTCGGACAGTTAGCCACGCACCAGACCCCCCTCGATGGGCACGTCCGTAGTGATATCTTGGAATAACCATAACAACAAAATGCATTGTGTTACTCAACGTTTAACTGGCATACGCAACCGCTAATTGAAAATAATATTATGAAAAACTACTTGCACTGCACAATATCTATAATGATCATAGATATCTGGAATCTGTATACTTGAATTGATGATGTCTTGTATATGTGTTACCGTATCTTTGTGATATTGCTATGCATAATCTGTAATGTTGTTGAATGTTTTGGTACATACTGTAGCAGTGCATACTGTACTTCAAGTTGTGCCATATCAATAGTTTACCCCTTAACCATTAAAACGCCGAAAAATAAAATTGCCGTCTGCTCATTTTGTATATTTTAATCTCTTTAAAAGCCTGTTTTAGCAGCGCAGTAGAATCGTCTCAGTATGTTTTTGAGGAGAAAATATAAAAATATTTAAAACAGCAGACGACAATTGTCGTTTCCAGCGCTTTAAAGGTACATGCCCACTCAGTAAGCCCAACATGTCATTTATAGGAATTAAACAAGTGTATAACTGATAGTGACGCGCGGTGGTATCAGGCTATTTTCATATGCAAATGAGGCATGATATTTTTTAATTATTTATACTAAAGAAATGCGTCACCTGAAAAAAATAATATTTTCAACAGATTTTAAAGTATGATCATTGCACATCATAAACTAAATACAGAGATTAAATAGTATTGTCCGTTAACTTTTTAAGCAAACACGGTTATCGCCCCTGATATCAGTGTGTAAATTTACGTCTGATATAAAATGTATAATAATGCCAATCAGTACGCGGGATAATGGCGCATGAATGTTTATTTTGCCAGGAAATGTCTCAGATGATGTCTCTGATGTAAAGAACATTTTGTACCTAGTTTAATCTTGTAGTACCCTATGTTCAGTACGTTCAGTACTTTGATTACATAGGGTATCCTATGTATTGGAATCACGTCGGACAGTTAGCCAAGCCCCAGACCCCCCTCGATGGGCTAGTCCGTAGTGATATCTTTGAATAACCATAACAACAAAATGCATTGTGTTCTCAACGTTTAACTGTCATACGCAACCGCTAATTGAAAATAATATTATGAAAAACTTCTTGCACTGAATAATATCAACAACGCATGTTCTACGTACATTTGCGTCGCAAATCGTGAGGTCATCGCTAAATTTAGTAACAGGTTATAGTTTTCGGCAGAGTTAACTCCGCTCCGAATACTCTCCACCGGATAAACACGTGTAAACACGCGACGCGTTCAACACACAAACGATATCAAGGGGTTACAGCTACCTGTTGACCCAGATGTTTTTAATGATCGCGATTGTGTCGCAACAAAACTCGCACGTGTGGGTCTAACTGATCTTAATCCTCATTCTATCGATGGATTTACAGCGGATTTTAGTGACATTCCCGAATTCTGCCTGATTGACATTTGTCTATGGTGGCCAATACACGCCAACATGAGTGTCAATTCTACGTTCAGGGAAGGGGGTTAATAAGTCAGTAAGTGATACATTACAGTCAGGGAACAAATTAATGACAGTATAACACATCCAGCGTAAATTAATACCCATAGTAATGCAAGTACTGGAAATACGACAAAAACAAAATTCTAACAAGTTTGGGCTTCCATACATTAAAAACTTTGTCAGCGGTTTCCACAATGACGTCATTTGTATGTTTTAATATACTCGATTCAGGGGCCAACTATTTCATTCACAAAACAGAATTAAACATGGCGATGTCAAAGTAATGCAGAAACTTTAACAAAAATCCTGATACAACATTGTTTTGTACCGACAAGACATTTTCAGGCGCGACACCGCTTCCGTGGCGGAATTCTTGTAGTACCCTATGTTCAGTACTTTCAGTACTTTGATTATTAATTCGTTCCCACGAAATAACAATTCTTTTGATATCATGTTTATAAGGCAAGGCTATGAAACGCGTAGGGATTCCGAGGCTTGCCGAGGAATTCCTACCGTTTCCGAGGCCGAGCCTGATACATTTGATATAAAAAGACAATAGCCTGGTATTATGTTTATCAGGTAACGCTTTATGCTCGTAAATGACCACATGTGACGTCGTTATCTATGGCCAGAAAGCGGAATTGTTTACGTTGCGTCATTACACGGACATCATTCGGTAACGTCACATGACATGACCAATGGAACGTCAGTTTTCACTTCGTTGTAACCCGGATGTTTATATCAGGTCAATGCCTGATACAACAATATCTTATCAATCAGTACATATTCGGTCAATGTACGTATACAGTCTAATAGTGTTGCAAACGGTAGAAATGACACGATTGAATAATTGTAACGCCCGTTTACAGGAAGCGTTGGCGTATGTAGTACCGAATAATGACTTAATATGAACACACAATTGTCTATTATCTGGTTGATAATCATGTTAAACGTCTGCTTTCTCCCGCCTCCCACGGAAGTTCTAGACGGGATACCAGCGGGAATTCCGCGTGATCTGATGGCAGATCACAATCCGATATCCGCTTACTGTGATATTTCACGCGCGTTGTTATGTGCTATCGCCTGTAATAAACATGCGGGGATTCTATACGTGTTACATGTCATCTGGTGACAAATCTCACGGGAGATGGCTGATGAACAAATGAATATGTGGGCGGCGGATTTTTTCTAACCCTTACAGTACACTACCTTAAATTTTGTCGTCTGCTGTTTATTTTATATGTTCCGTTTTTCACATCAAAATCATACTTTGACAGCAGTTTAGAATCATTTCCAATGGATATGATTCTAAAATGTTTTCAAACCATGTTTTATTGAGAAATAAGGCAAAATATAAAACAACAGCAGACGTTAATTTTTGTTCCCATCATTCTAAGGGTTAAGGGTACATGCCCACGCAGTAGGCACAAAATGTTATTTATAGGAATTAAATAAGTGTATAATTATGTCACTATTCCACCAGTTCTAAAAATTACGAGTGCCCGCTATACAAATATAATCATTTATTAATTATCAATTTACTGTTAGCGACGCGCGGCGGTAACAGTCTATTTTGATAATGTGCGGGGACGACGACTTTCACATCACGGCTTGCGGTGCGCATGCGCAGTATACTACGCGCGCCAGTAGGCTTCCCAATATGTAAACAAGAATATCAACATGTCGAAACGTCCAGGACGGATTGTATGAAACAGCGTCGGCCAAAAGAAAGGCGAAATTTCTGAGGGACAGGCAGTACAGAGAGAGGGAGTGGTTAATATTGGCGACCAGATCACCAAATGGAAAGAGTTGCGTGGAGATTTAGATTTGGACTCGAATAGAGATTTTTCTTCTCAACTTCCGATACTTCATTGCGCATGTCAAAGATGTGATATGATTGACCGTATCACGTGACGCGTATTGGTAAAAATAGCACGAGGTCGGAAAATACCCTTTCTGGTCGCGGCATATAAAATGCGATTTAACACCAATTAACACGCGCCGTAATTAAAAATAACTCGTTATTGGGTAGACATATGGCTCATATAAGGCATGACAGAAAATGAAAAGTTGTAGTACAGTGTAACCGGCTGCGTGGGCATGTACCTTTAATGCTTTGGCAGTGACAAAGCAAGTTAAAGTAGGTATATTTTTAGCAACATTGCACACGTTTTGCGCTTTTGCCATTTCGCCTCTTACAAATTCCCAGCATGACAGGGCGAAATCGCGATGAACGTAATTGATAAGCCACCTTATATTAGACAAGCCATGTGATTTTATACCTAGAAGATGTGCAATTTTTCATTAAAAACTATTTACAGAAACAATGATATTTTCTGTATATGACAATGATGGCAGTTGTCACAATTTGCATTGCAAATGCGGAATATTATTCGTTAACTATCCACGTCATTTACGGAACATTTCATACATTTTGTGAATATTTATCATGAGCTATCGTACATTAGGTACAACATCACATGACTTGTCTCATATTATGTTGTTGGCTACGTCTCTTTGGCTCACCTATTCACAATCCTGGGGGCCGTTTCACTAAACTTCTTAAGATTAAAATGTTCGTAAGCGCAAATTTAGAATCGTCTGCAAATTTGAATTGATGCAGCCTATGCAGCCTATGCTCAATCAATGTAAATCCAACAATTATTTACAAGAAAACAGTGTTAATGTGAAATTTACAGACTATCATAATTTTTCACTTATTTTTCACTTACGAACATTTTAGTCGTAGGAAGTTTAGTGAAACGGGCCTCTGGTCGATACCACATTAGTAGACTGTATTCAATCCTTTAGAATCTTAGACGAACATGAACAATTTATTTCAACTTCCGACCACCTTCCCCTACTTGCCAAAGTAAAAGTAAAACACAACACCGCATACTGTCATTCAGTTCAAGAGGGAGGAATCGCGTGGAATAAACTCACAGATGACCATATTTTGCTGTATAGAACAGTGTTAGATGAACATTTAAGCACTGTGCAGTTGGATTGCGAATCCACCGTTGACTATCGGTCTGACAAAATAACACAATCAGTCCATTTTGCAGCAAAAAACTCACTGCCTAAGAGTACATTCAATAAATACACGAAACCGTATTGGACGCGCGAAGTAAAGGCGGCCCATTAGTATAAGTCCAGTCCAGGCAAATGCGAACGATTTGTATCAGAAATGGTCGTCCTCGCGGTCGCGGTAATGCCCATTTTACTGCTTACAAAAACGCTAAAGCGCAATACCGCAAAATCCAGCGCATTGAGTCCGACAAGTATATGACCAAAGCGTACAACGACCTCGATTCAGCGGCCGAATTAGATTATAGACTTGGTTTGGAAACTTTTACGCAATCGAAAATCAACGAGGTCACCTCCGTGTACTGCTATTAACGTTGACGGGCGTCCCCAGACTTCACCGGAAGGGATCGCAAACGGATTCGCGGAGTACTATAGCGACAGTTTTAACGACAAGTGGCAAGATAGCCAAGAATCGCAAGCTTTCGCTACCAATATTAAGTCTATGGTAGATTCTATGTCACATGAAACAGACCTCACGTATGGTGAAGTATTGAACGATCCAATATCTGTAGGGGAGATAACTGAAATCGTCAAAACACTGAAACGCAGAAAGGCCCCATGGATAGACCAAACACTGAATGAACATATACTATTTGGCAGTAACGCTCTGGTTAATCTGATCACTGCATTGTTTAACCGAGTAATATCAGAGGAAATGGTCCCATACGCGTGGAAACAGAGCGTGATTATCCCTCTATAATTCCAGCACAAAAATATTTACACAATTCCCTAACATTTGATTGGTCCGTAGTAAGTCTCTGACCAAAATTTATATCCCAGTAAACTCCAATGCCGAACTACTTTCCGTAACCGTCAGGCGCAGTTAAAATAATTCTTAAGAAAACGGAAAATAAACACATTTTCTTGATGAATTTATTTCAAATGCTGGAATTATAAGGAATGAATGGCATTTGTGTGGAATTTAGCGGGGATATAAACTTTGAAAAGTCGCTGGAATACTGGACGAGGCCTTCCGGCCTTCGTCCAGTATTCCCGCGACTTTTCAAAGTTTATACCCCGATAAATTCCACAAAAAGGCCATTCATTCCTATAGTATAAAGGCAACGGTAAAAGCAAGACTGAACCTGGTAGCTACAGGCCAATTTCACTGATACCATGTTAGTGCAAGATGTTTGAAAGGGTTATAGTTATTAGAATATGGACATTTATCAACACACATTCTATTGACTTCCCATGTAGTCAGCAGCAAGGGTTTCAAAATAACTTGAGTTGCGTTTCAGCGGCATTTAACCTCCAGGAAACGGTTTACTATAACTGCGATATCTAGGTAGATATCCAAAAAGCATTCGACACTGTCTGGCACGACGGGCTGTTGTACAAATTACACAAACTGGGAATTCAAGGACAACTTTGGAGAATCATCAGAAATTACTATACTATATTGTCATACGTCCGAATTAACGGTGTTTCGTCACAGGCCATACCGGTAACTCGAAGTGTCAGATAAGGGGGATTTATCTCCACTTTTTAGCTCACCTGAGCAAAGCTCATGTGAGCTATTCTTATGGCAAAGTGTCCGTCGTCCGTCGTCCGTGAACATTTTTGTCCGTCGTCCGTCGTCCGTGAACACTTTCAATCATCTTCTTCTCCCGAACTCCTGAGCCGATGTTGGTCAAACTTTACAGGGATGATACATGGGTGATGCCATTTCACATTTGTTAAAATGAAAGTCATCGACAATCCAAGATGGCCGCCGTGGAAAAGTAGGTCAAATTCTTAAAAAATCTTCTTCTCACGAACCGCCAGACCGATTTTGACGAAACTTTGTATGAATGATCGATAGTTAATGCTGATTCAGATTTGTTCATATGGTGGCCCCTGGGTCAAAAATGGGCGTGTCCCGAGGGGTCAAACATGGGTCAAATTTTATTTTTGACCGAATATGGTCATATAATATATCAAATCGAAGGTATCGACTAGTCGATCACTCTGGAGCATTTTTTGTCTAAATCAGATGATTTTGTCATCCAAGATGGCCACCGAAAGGTAAAAAACATTGTTATTTTACTAAAGATTTCAAACGTATTCTTCTTGTGAAATGCAAGGTAGATATTGGCCAAACTTAACTGTAATGGTCTGTGGGTGAAGCCTGTCCATTTTTGTTAAAATGGAGGTCATCATCAAATCCAAGATGTCCGCCGTTGAAAAGTAGGTCAAATGTTCAAAAAATCTTCTTCTCACAAACCTCCAGGCCGATTTCGACGAAACTTGGTGTGAATGATTGATAGTTAACGCTGTTTCAGATTTGTTCACGTGGTGGCCCCTGGGTCAAAAATGGGCGTGGCCCGAGGGGTCAACTAGGGGTCAAATTATATTTTTGCCCGAATATGGTCATATAATATATCAAATCGAAGGTATCGACTAGTCGATCACTCTGGAGCATTTTTTGTCTAAATCAGATGATTTTGTCATCCAAGATGGCCACCGAAAGGTAAAAACGTTGTTATTTTACTAAAGATTTCAAACGTATTCTTCTTGTGAACTGCTTGGCTGATATTGGCCAAACTTAACTGTAATGGTCTGTGGGTGAAGCCTGTCCATTTTTGTTAAAATGGAGATCATCACCAAATCCAAGATGTCCGCCGTTGAAAAGTAGGTCAAATTATCAAACAAATCTTCTTCTCACAAACCTCCAGGCTGATTTTGACGAAACTTGGTGTGAATGATTGATATGTAACGCTGTTTCAGATTTGTTCATATGGTGGCACCTGGGTCAAAAATGGGCATGGCCCGAGGGGTCAACTAGGGGTCAAATTATATTTTTGACCGAATATGGTCATATAATATATCCAATCCAAGGTATCGACGAGACGATCACTCTGGAGCATATTTTGCCAAAATCAGATGATTACGTCATCCAAGATGGCCACCGACAGGTCAAAAGGTTGTTCTTTTACTAAAGATTTCAAAGGACTTCTTCTTGTGAACTGCTTGGCCGATATTGACCAAACTTAACTGAAATGGTTTGTTGGTGAAGCCTGTTCATTTTTGTCAAAATGGAGGTCATCACCAAATCCAAGATGTCCGCCGTTGAAAAGTAGGTCAAATTGTCAAAAAATCTTCTTCTCACAAACCGCCAGGCCGATTTCGACGAAACTTTGTATGAATGATCGATAGTTAACGCTGATTCAGATTTGTTCATATGGTGGCCTCTGTGAGTTGTGGAACGGTCTATCACAAGTAGAGATAAACACGATCAACAAGCACCAACAAAAAATCGTGAAGCGAATTCAAGGTTTTCCGATAAGCACGCGTTCCGATATGTGCGAGTCAATGCTGGGACTTCATCGTCTTTCCGCAGAAATAGACAAACGTAAATTGATATTTTAGCATAAACTCATGTCACTACACAGTTCTGCTATTTATCCCGTCAACACAGTGCGTATGTGCCGTAAAACACGGTGCCGTGAAACATTTTTGATATCCAGTCAATACAATTTTTGCATTTTACAGCCATTTGTAGGTGTTGACGGGATAAATAGAATAGTAGGTTAGTGCCGTGAATGGGAAAAAATATCTGGCGTGGCACGGAAACGGGATGTGCTCGGCAGAGCCTCGCCCATCCCGTTTCCTGAGCCTTGCCAGATATTTTTTCCCATTCACGGCACTAACCTACTATTCTCTATAAGTAGGAATATATTATTTAGGGAACTATTTATTTTCGTGTCAGGACTACCAACTGTTAACAATGGGTTTATTCAGGAAATATGTGAATTGTTGTGCCGTTACAGGTTAATACATAGTTTGCAACTCCATAACAACTCGCCGTCAAAATATGTATGGAAAACGCAGGTACACACTGCCGTTGATGCCCGGGAAAGCGAACTTTGGTGGCAACGGATTGAAAGCGACACTGATTTCTCTCGTTTTAAAAACTTGCATACAGCCATAACACCGTGTATAGTCTGGAAGTTTTCAACTAGTGGTGCAGAACTGAAACTTGCAGATTGTATCGCCCGGGTGTGGGTACCAGATAGACTACACAGTGTGTGTCGTTTATGTGACGGCATCACGGAAGATGTTCTGTGTCATGCCCTCGCCGAATGTACATTTACCATGCCTCTAAGGGATGCTTTCCTGGACACAATTCACAGGTCTGTCACTCTTGATACATACAATCAGCTTGAACACAGCCACGGAGAATAATATGTGCAAACAATGTTAGGAGCAACACTAGATAGTGCGATGGATCCAGATAACAAAATTGTATTTCTGCGAGAAACATTCAAGTGCGTAAGACAATGTTTCATATCATACTTCCAGCACATTTAAATGGCTGACATACTAGGTTGTTGACACGGATTCCTGACCGCTGTTCGCGTCCACGTCCAGGATAAAATCGGAAACTATATAATATGGGTGCTGAAGTGCAACTCCAGTAATTGTGAGCAACGAAGTCCCTGATCGGTTGACGCGGCAGCAGCACCGAACTGGGTCAACGCTGAATGTTGACAGTTTATCCATGGTGATATGACTCGGTGCTTACACATGTGTGTAGTCGTATATGCACTTGATAACATATGGACAATATGTAGCTTCATGATCTCCAAAAGTGCAAAAGCGTGATCAACTCCACAATAATGTATATATTATCATATGCACATATCATTATTCACTTCATTATGCTCATCGGTTTAATTTCCATGTTTGTTCTTGTATATGTAACATTCTTATAACAATTTACAATCTCCGGACTGGAGGAAATAAAGATATTGAATTGAATTGAGGGCGAAATCGCGATGGACGTAATTTATAAGCCACCTTATATTAGACAAGCCATGTGATTTTGTACCTAGAAGATGTGCAATTTTTCATTAAAAACTATTTACAGAAACAATGATATTTTCTGTATATGACAATGATGGCAGTTGTTACACTTTTCATTGCAAATGCGGAATATTATTCGTCAACTATCTACGTCATTTACGGAAAATTTCATACATTTTGTGAATATTTATCATGAGCTCTCGCACATTAGGTACAACATCACATGTCTTGTCTCATAGTATGTTGTTGGCTACGTCACTTTGGCTCACCTATTCACAATCTCGCCCGCGCGTCAACTCCTCAGCAATTTAATCAACTCGTACACACGTCAACTCGCCAACTACACAGTCCGCACTTGATTAGCGGTCTATTTGACTGGCATCCAAGGGGCCGTTTCACTAAACTTCGTAGGACTAAAATGTTCGTAAGTGCAAAATTATGATAGTCTGTAAATTTCACATAATGTTTGTTTTCTTGTAAACAATTATTGGATATACCTTTATTGAGCATAGGCTGCATATGCAGCCTATGCTCAATACATGTAAATCAATCAATTGATATTTCTGGACGATCCTAAATTTGCACTTACGAACATTTTAGTCGTACGAAGTTTAGTGAAACGGTCCCCTGGTCGTTGTTAGGACAAGACGAACAACATTACAAACAAGTATGATGATTTTATTACCATTAAATTTGACAACAGGGCAAGATCAGTGAAAACTGTGCTTATGTTCTTTGAGAAAACTGTACATACGTATCAAGATAAAACTAAGTACAGTCTGACCTGGGTATACACGTTAACCAAATTCATGCTGGGGATACGCCATTTTGTCTGTGAAAAAAACTATTTTCTTTACTGTATATGTGCTTAGAAATATATGTTGCGACCACCATTTGAACTGTCTATTCCGCATTTTCTCTGAATCTAAAAATGTCCACAACATTCGACATCATTTACAGAAAATATCACACTTTTTGAAAATATTTTCATGATAAATCGCACATATTCTTAAAAGCACATGAATTGTCTCAAAGATACAGTGGACCTTCTCTAAACCAGACATATGACCACTCAAAGACACGGATTCATACTTTCAAGGTGTATGATCACGTGGTACTAACAACAACAACAAGTACTGAAACTTCCAGAATCCATCTGATTCAAAGTACGTATCCTTTTATATTATCCTTATTACGTAACGGATTTTTATGAAATATGGCGCATCAAACGCGTCTCGTTAAGCTGCATTTGGTGGTCTCTGTATTTTCGTCTCCGACACGGAAATAGATTCTTTGCAAAAACGACATAAGTCTGTGCCAAACTCCCTGGACGACGACCAAATGCATCTCACAAAGACGCGTTTGCTGCGCCATATTTCATCAAAATCCGTTGCACATTAAGGAAAATATCAAATAATACTTACTTTGGAGTGGGCGACGTTGTTGTTGTTGTAACCACGTGATCATGCACCTTGACTTTGCGATCACATACATATATTACCATCGGAGATAAGTGACAACGAAACCCATCACAATTACCAACATAGCGATGTACAGGGTGTCCGGTTTAGAGAGGTTTCACTGTAGAATAGCTATATGGGCCGTCTGGCTGTTCAGCATCTACACTAGTCAAAAAGGATATAAACGTTTGTTTTCAGAGCCGAGTCTAAATTTCACAATCAAATACAATGCGTCAGTTTCATGTCAACAATGAGATGAGGTGCCATGTGTAAATTGTGGCGCGGTTCACTAAATTTCGTACGACTAAGAAGTTCGTATGTGCCAAATTGAAATTTAGAATAACATGTGCACTAACAGCCGTTGTTGGTAATTTTCACATGTAATGGAGGCCGATAATGATGGCATTTATATGATTTGTTAACCATATTAATGTGAGAATAAAATTCATAAAACCATTCGGACGAAATTCTGTTTTATCGTGCGAAGTTTAGTGCAACACGCCCCTGAACCATGGCTGCGTCTGGACAAATGGGGAGTGTGTCATTGGTGGTCGGTCTTACTCTAACTTGTTCATATATATAGAGTTATACCGATGAAAGCCGAAACACGACGAAGGCCTGTGGACTGAATGGCGAACAGAATAAAACAGACATATTAGTGATTCCATGCAGGCGCATTTGAATTGTTTTACACATTGTTTAGAACGGTGTTTCATGTCTATGCAAACAAAACTTCAACACCAAAGACACGCTAAAAGCACCTGTGTTCAGTAGCCTATTTCACCAACATTGCAAAGTATACTTTTCTAGGAAAGTATACTTTGAGGGAGTAATCATTTATTTTTCCTGAAATGCATTATTTCATATAGAACTAACAACTGCATATATTTGATGATTAAAAGTATGCAGAATTATTATACTGAATGTATTACATTATCACAGCCAAAATGGCTGTGATAATGTAATAAATTCAGTATAATAAAAATAAATAAATTTATCCTAATATTGAAAATTTCTCCCTCAAAGTATACTTTGCTAGAAAAGTATACTTTGCAATGTTGGTGAAATAGGCTACAGATCGGGTTCACACCGGAGGTCAAGGTCATAAGCGCCATTCCTCCAGGCACACATATATGAGACAGACCATGTGATTTTGTTCTTGGGAAAATGTGCGATTTTTCATGAACAATATTTACAGAAACTGTGATATTTGCTGTAAATGACGTCGAAAGTTGACGAAATTATCAGAGCAAATGCGTACTAGTTTTGACAGCATCTACGGAAAATATCGTAATGTTTGTAAATAGTTTTCATCGCACATCTTATTCTTATTACTGTCTGTTTCACGAAAGCTGCTCAAAAACAATATAATTTTCGATAATGTTAAATTTTATAAAAATTAAAAAATAAGCCTACTTTTTTATTTTTGTGAAATTTGGTCCAATATTGATTTGATCACGAAAAAACAATTTCCCCATGTTAAATCCCCATAGACATCTTCACAGAGTGAAGATGTCTATGGGGATTTAACATGGGGACATTTTTAGAATTTCAGAAATACTGGACCGATTTTCAAAATTTAACTTTTGTTTTCTTAGTTAGATCATTTCCAAGCTATCTATCCAGGTTTCAGAGTTAATTTCCAAAACAATTCGACTCCTCCCCCAGCCCCTCCACCTCCTTTTATTCCATGTTAAATTCCCATAGACAAATACATTTTTCATAATAAAATCAATATTTGACCAAATTTCACGAAATAAAAAGAAGGTTCAGTCTTAAATTTTGATTAAATTTAATATTATCGAAAAGAATATTGTTTTAGCATTGTTTATATGGCCGTACATTTTGGGCAGGTTTCGTGAAACAGACAGTAGGTATAAGTCGTACGGTCTGTCTCATATGAGGCGCAGCCATGTGATTTTGTACATAACAACATGTGCAGGTGTCAAGAAATACATTTACAGAAACTATGATATTTCATGACGCATTGCGCATTTAATATGAGAATTTCGTCAACTTTCGACGTCATTTATGAAAATTATCGTAAGGCTTGTAAAGATCTTTTTTTTCGAAATATCGCACATGTACAAAATCAGACGTCGTGCCTCAGTCATTAGGATCTAAACTGACCGCAGATGTTGTAAATCCCATTTCTCTAGTACAGCCACATGTTACATTAATTAAATACATACATATTTGCATTGGCATACAGGTGTAGATTAATGATATACATGTACTTATCCAAAACCCAATTTATTGCGCAGTGACTTATTACACGTTGTCGGATAACAAAGTACTATACTGTATGTTGAAGCGGATGCAATGAAACTCAAGTATAATGCGAAGAGAAAATAGAGAATAGTAGGTTAGTGCCGGGAATGGGAAAAAATATCTGGCGCGGCACGGAAACGGGATGGGCGAGGCTCTGCCGAGCAAATCCCGTTTCCGTGTCGCGCCAGATATTTTTTCCCATTCACGGCACTAACCTACTATTCTATTTATCCCGGCAACACCTACAAATGGCTTTAAAATGCAAAACAATAACCCCAGTCACCGCACATATGCATACGCAGTGATTAGGTCGTATTAACAGGATATCAAAACTGTTTCACGGCACCGTGCACATACGCACTGTGTTGACGGGATAATAAAATATTCTCGTGGGCGTTTCGTTGGTTGAGAAACGTCAGCCAATGAAAGTCGATATATACTAGTTGTTTAATGCGGATTGACCAGGATACACGTACGGTGCCATGTAACTTGAATGCTATATAAGCAACGATACTTTGTTAGTGTATAGATATAATACATTTTATCCCGTCAACACAGTGCGTATGTGCTGTGAAACACGGTGCCGTGAAACTTTTTTGATATCCTGTCAATACGACCTAATCACTGTGTATGAATATGTGCGGTGACTGGGGTTATTGTTATTGCATTTTAAAGCTATTTGTAGGTGTTGACGGGATAAATAGAATAGTAGGTTAGTGTCGTGAATGGGAAAACATATATGGCGTGGCACGGAAACGGGATGTGCTCGGCAGAGCCTCGCCCATCCCGTTTCCTAAGCCTTGCCAGATATATGTTCCCATTCACGGCACTAACCTACTATTCTATATTTATCGTACATTCACATGTATTATGCCGGAATAAATAATGCTTATAATAAGGTATGATCATTTGTTGTCGATCATTGTGTAATGTAAATGCGCCGATAGCTTCTTGCCAACAGTGATTGCCACATCATTTCGGGTATAGTAGTCGATTGATGCGTCAGTTGATCAGATGCCACAATGATCAAAACACGTGATATGCTAAACTGCTCGCAAACTTAATAATCTAAATATAAATCCTTGGTTCAAGAATGTGCTATTAGAACTGCGATAAACAGGGGAGATAATTTGGTTATTCATCTTCGTTATACTAGTCGTACCAATAAAGATAATAAACCATATTTGTTTTACAACGTTTCTTCACTTCTATGCATATATGCGACCCAGTGCCAACAGTACGTGTACTTGTATAAAGAAGACATTGAACGACACATGATTTTAAGACAAATAATCATGAATACTCTGTTTCAAGGAGTGTGCCAGTATTGTCATAGAAATAAATTATAATAATATTATTGAAGGAGTATGTGAACAAAGGGGGTTAACTTCATAAGGGACTTAGTCCAATTTGCCACTTACCCATTCAATTGCAAGTTGAATGTTTATTTGAGTCTTTTGAAATCGCAGTCATTCAAATAGCAGTCTTTCGAACTCGCAGTCATTCGAATATATAGCCGATTTCATCAAAATTGCAAAGTATACTTATCTAGCAAAGTATACTTTGACGGAGTAATCATTTATTTTTCCCGAAAATGCATTATTTCATATAGAACTAACCGTTGCATATATTTGATGATTAAAAGTATGCAGAATTATTATACTGAATTTATTACATTATCATGTAGTAAATTCAGTATAATAACAATTAATAAATGTATCCTTAAATTGAAAATTTCTCCCTCGAAGTATACTTTACTAGATAAGTATACTTTGCCATGTTGGTGAAATAGGCTACAGGGATGATAATCATAAAACATTTCGATTTAAACATACATACCGGTACATGCGTACATGTACACAGATTCATGTGTTTATCAAACCAGCGCAACACGTATTTGCACATGGTATCTTCTGGTAAAACCGGAAGTAATTGATTTTACCAGGCAAACTATGTTTGCAATTCAATCAATCAAAGGTCGATCACATAATACTCCATGTGGTTTATTTTTAGACTGCGAATGGTGATCAGGAACTACGTTAAAACGTTAAAATAAATCAGAATGTGTCGGATTATGGTCAATTTTTTTTTTTACAATATTCTACCTATAATAATTCGCCTCCGATTGTTATCTACGCGAGAGGTATGGAGCGGGGTAGCACTTTTGTTTCTAACAATATACATGTACCAAAACCCGTTTTATATTCAATAAATAATTATATATTATAGAGAATAGTAGGTTAGTGCCGTGAATGGGAAAAATATCTGGCAAGGCTCAGGAAACGGGATGGGCGAGGCTCTGCCGAGCACATCCCGTTTCCGTGCCGCGCCAGATATTTTTCCCATTCACGGCACTAACCTACTATTCTATTTATCCCGTCAACACCTACAAATGGCTGTTAAATGCAAAAATTGTATTGACTGGATATCAAAAATGTTTCACGGCATCGTGTTTCACGGCACATACGCGCTGTGTTGACGGGATAAATATAAATACTTCCCATGGCTGAGGGGAATATTGGGGATTATCTCCCCGAGGAAGCAATATCTCCCGAGGCAATAGCGACTATAATGATGTTCATATTAAATATTCGGCATAATAAATTAAATACTGCCCTTGGTTGAGGGGAATATTGTGGATTATCTCATATATTGTCATTTTTTTTATTTTGACCATGATCCGATTAATTAAAATACAGTCAAACCTGTGAATAAAGGCCAGTCATGGGAAGAGACAAAGTTGACCTTGGTTCACAGGTGGTTTTTATTCGCAGTGTCATTTATGTGGTAATTGGGTACTTGGAAAACAAAAGTGTGGCTGTTTGTTATATACAGGGAAGTGCTATACCAAGGTGGTCTTTAGCACAGGTTCGACTGTAGTTTACAGGCACTATTTGGCAGATGGGGATATCCCCAGTGTGTCCGGACTAGAGAGAATACACGGCCATTCGGACATATGGACATTCAAATGTATAGTGTGTGTGATTTGCAATTGCGAACAGCCGCTATCATTAAACCTAAATGAGAGAACTGAGGTGTTCCGAATGCTCGGTCCACAAGGATTCGGTTCGCATCGGCTTTCTCCGGTATTGCTATAGAAACAAGTTAATTTCCTTAATTGTGGCTGTGACTGGAGAAATGGGGCTTATGGGTTTGCGAGCAGTGTAGATCCAGATCAAACTGTGCATCCGCACAGATCAGGATCTGCACAGTTCGCCATTCCATCAATGAAGCATCGGTCATGTTTCTAATAAGCAATATAGATTGTTATCAGGCTACAGGAGTGTGCTATTCGATCAGGAGCTACACTGGTCACCATTCACATAAGCCCCATTTCTCCAGTCACCGCGACGACTAATGCAGCAACTGGCGTTATCAAGGGAAATCATTCTGCTAGTATATACAGTACTTCAGAAACAAGTCGACCAACTATTGCTTGGTTTACAGAAGTTCAACTGTATACAAACGTATCTTATATGTTACTGTGGCTGGAGAAATGGGACTTATGGGATATGTGACCAGTGTAGCCTGACACTGCTTTTCAGAAGCATGACGGGTGTTTTCATGGCGAACAGTGCAGATCCTGATCAGAATGTGCGGATGCACAGGCTGATCTGGATCTACACTAGTCGCAAAAACACATAAGCCCCATTTCTCCAGTCAGTTCCACATGGCTGGAGAAATGGGGCACAGTTCGATCCGCACAGTCTAATCAGGATCTGCACTGTTCGCCATTCCACCAATGAACCATTCGTCATGCTTCTTACAAACGATGTAGATCAGTACCAGGCTACAGGAGTGTGATATGTGATCAGGAGCTACATTGGTCACAAATCCCATCAGCCCGATTTCTCCAGTCACAGCCACATACATGTAGGTGGTATTTTATATAGAAGGTTAGTAAACATGTTTCATCAGCGACATTATTGTTCAATAATAAATATAAACTGTAGCCGTGTCGTCCATTTAAATAATAAGGGACAACTCCTTTAAATGTGCATGTCCACTCAGTAGGCACAACATGTTCTTTATATCGGAGACATAATCTGAGACATTTTCTGGCAAAATAAACATTAATTCGCCATTACCCCACGTATTGATTGGCATTGTTATACGTTTTATATCAGACGTATATTTCCGCACTGATATCAGGGGCGATAACCGTGTTTCCTTAAAATGTTAACGGACATTATTATTTATTCTCTGTATTTATGTTTTGATGTGCAATGATCATACTTTATAATCTGTAGAAAATATTATTTTTACAGTTGACGCATTTAATTAGTATAAATAATCAAAAAATATAATGCCTCATTTGCATATGAAAATAGCCTTTAGAACTGTTGGAATAGTGACACAATAACACACGTATTTAATTCCTATAAAGAACATTTTGTGTCTACTGAGTGGACATGTACCTTTAACTAAGCAACTCCCCTCAATGCAACCCGTACTGTAACGTCCATACATGTACACACATTATTCAGAGAGATATTAGAGACACGGATATTCATGTCTATTATATCAGTCAGTGGAAACTGTACATCGGCGACCAGTGATCGCTCAGATCCGCCAACGCATTAGCATGAACGGATCAGGGGGCCGTTCCACTAAACTTCGTACGACTAAAATGTTCGTAAGTGCAAATTTAGGATCGTCTGGAAATTTCAATTGATGGATAATAATTGTTTACAAGAAAACGTTGTTAATGTGCAATTTACACACTATCATAATTTTGCACTTACGAACATTTTAGTCGTACGAAGTTTAGTGAAACGGCCCCCGGGGCCATTACTGTTTTCAGAATGGTTTCCATCTGGGCAGAACTCGACTCACAGGCGATCTTGTTACATGTATTTACGTATATAGTTACACTGTATCACTTGTATTTCCTTTGCTCTGCTCGCACCGTCAATGACAATGTATTCTGGCGAGAAGCAAATTGTGCTTAAATGCTAATACATTGAATTGAATATATCAAGTTGAACAGTGTAACAAGGCTGACGTTGTCTTTGTTACAATAGTAACCCTTTCAACACTACAGCCCTCTATAGTGGTGTCTGCAAACAGTGTATATCCAGATGAGCCGGCTCGTGACGAGTCGTCTCATCAGGATCGGCACTTTTTGCGAGTGATTTTCATATTTTTGAGAACAGAAACACCCCCTTTTCATAAATGGACTAGTCTGAAAATCATTTTATGACGGTTGGGTTGGTTGAAAAATTAACATATAAAAATCCATTTCAGTTACTTGGGGGTGAAAGGGTTAAAGTCGCTGTGTCTCAAATGTGCGCAGTATTGAATGGAAGCATATTTCTATGGCTGGTACAATGAACCCTCTTTAAACCGGACACCCTGTCATTTCCCCTGTGATGTCCCCAGGGTGTCCGGCTTAGAGAGGTCTCACTGTGATGTCCCTAGGGTGTCCGGCTTAGAGAGGTTTCACTGTGATATCCCAGGGTGTCCGGCTTAGAGAGGTTTCACTGTAAATCAGGCATGTGATCATTCTGAGCCATAGTTCTGTGGTATACGATCACAAACAGACATTATCATCTGAGATAAATGACCATAACATTCATCAAAAATAAGATCACATGTGTTTCCATTGGTGTCCGGTTTAGAGAGGTTCCACTGTAGTACCATTGCACAACTAAAATGCGTTATGTTTCACAAACGTGTGCTTCATAGTACAGCGGAAATGATTTACTAAATTATCTCCATCGTTCATCACAGTCCTGCATAGTATGTCGTAGAATAAATTATTAACCAATTGAAATTTGATCAAATAAAAACGCATGGCATATCACATCATCTAAGACACAGTGCCTTTAAAGTGTACCAGTTAATCCTATGAAACCCGATACTAGAAACACGAATATTCGTGTTTCTAGTATCAGGTTTCATAGGATGATACTGTTCCAATGGTTTAGCCAACTAATAGTATCTGCCATAACCACCAACGTCATCTAGGTGTGGTAGCATGCTACATCCCACAACGACTTTTTCCAAGGTCACGATATTGTATTTATACGTCAGCAGTTGCGCCCTTGCGTCGTGGAGTGCAGCGCCCGTCGATTTCCCGCCCTCTCCGTCTATCAGTACCCGTCGATGCCCCGCCCCCTCCATCTATACCACCGCTCCCTCCGGCATTAGGCTGCCGTACGTCACCTATCACCTGGGCATAGAACATCGTCGATATGTTATAGGAATGAATGGCCTTTTTGTGGAATTTATCGGGGTATAAACTTGGAAAAGTCGCGGGAATACTGGACGAAGGCCGGAAGGCCTCGTCCAGTATTCCCGCGACTTTTCCAAGTTTATATCCCCGATAAATTCCACAAAAAGGCCATTCATTCCTTATAATTCCAGCATTTAAAATAAATTCATCAAGAAAATGTTTTTATTTTCCGTTTTCTTAAGAATTATTTTAACTGCGCCTCACGGTTACGGAAAGTAGTTCGGCGTGGGAGTTTACTGGGATATAAATTTTGGACAGAGACTTGCTACGGGCCGATCAAATGTTAGGGAATTGTGTAAATACTTTTGTGCTGGAATTATTGAATACATGACTAACATGTTAAAACGGACAGATCGTAAGGGAGAGTGAGATAGAGAAAGAGGCGGAGAGAGAGAGAGAGAGAGAGAGGACAGAGAGGAAATGTGGCGAATTTACGTGGATGATTGCAAAGCGGAGATAGAAAGTGGGGGAGCAGAGAGGGAGAGAAATAAAGAAAGAGTGAGAGAGGAGACGGACGGACGGACGGACGGACGGACGGACGGACCGAACACTGACTGTTATTTGCACGCCCTGAAACCATTATCACACTCACCTTTGTTATTCTGTTTCGTTTTGTCTTTCGCTGTGTCCTTTTTCCTTTTGACGTTATTCTTATTTTTCTGACACAGTTTTGTAACTTCAGCTTGCTTTCGCTTACACTTCTTCCGTCGCTTCTCTTTCTGTTTCAAGCATCGCTTCGTCAGTTTCTCTTGTCGCCGCTTACAGCGTTTCCGTCGCGTTTCCTTTTGCGTTACACATCTTTTGTTTATGCGTTCCTGTTTCGATTTGCACCGTTTTCCTTTCGTACAATGTTTAGTAAGTTCGTCGCGTTTTCGCCTACACACTTGTCTTCGCTTCTCGGCCTTGATTGTATTCACCCGACGTCTCGTCCTGTCCGCCCCTGAAAAATGGAATGACGTACAGTGGGTCCACCAGGCACGTGGCTAGACGGATGCTTGGATGCCGGTGCTTCAACATAATTTCCAGATATACCCTTAATCTTTTACTGCTATACAATTGCACAATAGACTTAATAAATATTTGCAAAAAAACAAAACACAATAGAATGCAGGATAGTATCCGGGGGAGGCACACCCACCCCTTCCATCTAGTGTACTCCCTCACTTTGCGAGCTCCGTTGTAGTTGCAAACAGTAACTCTTGCAATCTACTCATGTACGGGAGTAGATTGCAAGAGTTACTGTTCGCAACTAGCTCCATTGGATAACTCATCTGGGCTTCAGCTTTAGACAGGGTATGGCAACGTCCTGTCCACTCTATACCGGGTACCCTGAGAGGTCCCATTGGTGTCCGGTTTAAAGAGGCTTCACTGTAATTCAGCCGTTTGACCAATTCAATATTTTATGCGCGCTTTGTAATTTCCATCAACGTAAGTTATCATCATAGCTGTCCAGTGGGACATACATGTACAGTGAAACTTCTCTAAACCGGACACCCTGGGAGGTCACAGGGTGTCCGGTTTAGAGAGGTTTCACTGTAATTACAGTCGAGTCACTCGAACCCAAATAGCATAGTACCCACATTCATGTTTGTTTTAATTTGGACGTATTTTACTACATGTTATCTTTATTGATCATGTATGTTCATGATTACAAAACACAACATACGTCATCGGGTGCATTTTATTTCTTGCGGATATATTACAAGCCATGAAGTGTACAACACAATAGAAAATGCTCATTAGATGTAATATTATTGCCGACTTTCAAACACTTCACGAGTCATAAGTAGCAATACATACACGTGAGAAATTGTATGACAATAAGATACGTATTCAGAAAATATGAAAGACATTTTGTTTCCATGACAATGAGCAAAGTCGGAACTCCATTCGTTGGCCAACGTTGACGTGTAGCTGTGTTATTCGCCCACGCAACAACAATGACGAATATAACTAATAAATAATAACTAATATTTGCCTGATTGGAGAAATTGAATTTATCGCTGTTTGTGATCTAGATCGACCTACACATATGGTCTGCACCGTTTCGCTGTTTAGTCGTTGACATCTCCGTCATTATATAAGTGCGCTAGTGTATCAGGAGCTAGTATTATATAAGTGCGCTAGTGTATCAGGAGCTAGTATTATATAAGTGCGCTAGTGTATCAGGAGCCAGTATTATATAAGTGCGCTAGTGTATCAGGAGCCAGTATTATATAAGTGCGCTAGTGTATCAGGAGCCAGTATTATATAAGTGCGCTAGTCTATCAGGAGCCAGTATTATATAAGTGCGCTCATGTATCAGGAGCTAGTATTATATAAGTGCGCTAGTGTATCAGGAGCTAGTATTATTACGTGCTGCTAGTGTATCAGGAGCTAGTATTATAAGTGCGCTTGTGTTATCAGGAGCCAGTATTATATAAGTGCGCTAGTGTATCAGGAGGCCAAGGTATTATATAAGTAGCGCTAGTGTATCAGGAGCCAGTATTTTATATAAGTGCGCTAGTGTATTCAGGAGCCAGGTATTAATATAAGTGCGCTAGTGTATTCAGGAGCTTAGTATTATATAAGTGCGCTAGTGTATCAGGGGAGTTGGAATTATATAAGTTGCGTGTGTTCAGGAGCTAGTATTTATATAAGGGTGCGCTAGTGTTCAGGAGCTAGTATTATATAACGTGCGATAGTGTATCAGGAGCCGTATTATATAAGGTGCGCTAAGTGTAACAGGAAGCCAGTTATTAAATAAGTGCAGCTGTGTATCAAGGAGCCTAGGTTATTATATGCGCTAGTTGTATTCAGGAGTATATATTGCGCTAGTGTATCAGGAGCTAGTATTATATAAGTGCTCAGTGTATCAGGAGCAGAATTATATAAGTGCGCTAAGTGTATCAGCAGTATTATATAATGCGCTATCGTATCCGGAGCTAGTATTATATAAGAGCGCTATGTAACAGGAAAGCCCGTAATAATAAAGATCGCTACGTATTCAGGAGCTAGTATTTATAAGTGCGCTAGTGTACAGGAGCAGTAATTATATAAGTGCGCAAGTTATCAGGAGCCATATTATATAAGTGCGCTAGGTATTCAGGAGCTAGTTTTATTATATAGGCCTAGTGTATCAGGAGCCAGTATTATATAAGTGCTAGGTAATCAGGAGCAGTATTATATTAAGTGCGCTAGTGTATCAGGAGCCAGTATTATATAAGTGTACTAGTGTATCAGGAGCCAGTATTATATAAGTGCACTAGTGTATCAGGAGCTAGTATTATATAAGTGCACTAGTGTATCAGGAGCTAGTATTATATAAGTGCACTAGTGTATCAGGAGCTAGTATTATATAAGTGCGCTAATGTATCAGGAGCCAGTATTATATAAGTGCGCTAGTGTATCAGGAGCCAGTATTATATAAGTGCGCTAGCGTATCAGGAGCCAGTATTATATAAGTACGCTAGCGTATCAGGTATTATATAAGTGCGCTAGTGTATCAGGAGCTAGTATTATATAAGTGCGCTAGTGTATCAGGAGCCTAGTATTTATAAGTGCGCTAGTGTATCAGGAGCCAGTATTTTATAGTGCGCTAGCCGTATCAGGAGCCAGTTTATTATATAAGTACGCTAGTGTTTATCATGGAGCTAGTATTATATAATTGTGCGCTAGTGGTATCAGTTATATAGTGCGCTAGTGTATCAGGAGCCAGTATTATATAAGTGCGCTAGTGTCAGGAGCTGGAGTATAGTATTATATATTATAAGTGCGCTAGCGTATCAGGAGCCAGTATTATATAAGTTGCGCTAGTGTATCAGGAGCCAGTTAATTATTTTTATAAGTGCGCTAGTGTATCAGGAGCAAGTATTTGTATTATATAAGTGCGCTAGTGTTATCGGAGCCAGTATTATATAAGTCGCTAGGTGATCAGGAGCCAGTATTATATAAGTGCGCTAGTGTATCAGGAGCCAGTATTATATAAGTGCGCTAGTGTATCAGGAGCCAGTATTATATAAGTGCACTAGTGTATCAGGAGCAGTATTATATAAGTGCGCTAGTGTATCAGGAGCCAGTATTATATAAGTGCGCTAGTGTATCAGGAGCCAGTATTATATAACGTACGCTAAGTTGTATCTGGAGCCAGTATTATATATGTGCGCTAGTGTATCAGGAGCTAGTATTATATTAGTGCGCTAGTGTATCAGGAGCTAGTATTATAAAGGAGTGCACAAGTGTATCAGGTGCCAGTATATATAAGTGCACTAGTGTATCAGGAAGCAAGTATTATATAAAAGGTTGCACTTGTGTATCAGGAGCTTATTAATTATAATATGTGCACTAATGATCAGGAGCAGTATTATATAAGTGCTGCTATGTATCAGGAGCCAAGTATTATATATGAGCCTAGTGTATCAGGGCCAGTTATATAAGTGCGATGTGTATCAGGAGCTAAGTGAAGCTAGTGTATCAGGAGCAGTATTATATAAGGCACTAGTGTATCTGGAGCAGTATTATATAAGGCCGCTCTAGTGTATCAGGAGCTAGGCGCTAGTGTTCGGAGCATAAGTGCTAAGTATCAGGGCAGTATTATATAAGTGCTAGTGTATGGAGCAGTATTATATAGTGCGCTAGTGTTCAGGAGCCAGTATTATATAGTGCACTAGTGATCAGGAGCTAGTATTATATAAGTGCGCTAGTGCTATCAGGAGTGTATTTTTATATAAGTCACATGACAGGAGTATATATAGTGCGCATAAGTATCGGTGCCAGTTATATAAGTGCTAGTGTCAGACCGTATTATATAAGTGCGCTAGTGTATCAGGAGCCAGTTATATAAGTGCACTAGTGTCATCAGGAGCTAGTATTATATAAGTGCGCTAGTGTATCAGGAGCCCAGTGTTATATAAGTGCGCTAGTATCAGGAGCCAGTATTATATAAGTGCACTATGTATCAGGAGCCTATTATATAAGTGCACTATATATCAGGAGCAGTATTATATAAGTGCGCTAGTGTATCAGGAGCCAGTATTATATAAGTGCGCTAGTTTATCAGGAGCTAGTATTATATAAGTGCACTAGTGTATCAGGAGCTAGTATTATATAAGTGCGCTGTGTATCTGGACAGCTATTAATAAGTACTAGTGTATCAGGAGCCGGTTATATAAGGCATAGTTTATCAGGAGCCTGTATTATAATGCGTAGTGTATCAGGCCAGCCATATATAAGTGCGTTAGTTTATCAGGAGCTAGTATTATATAAGTGCACTAGTGTATCAGGAGCTAGTATTATATAAGTGCGCTAGTGTATCAGCTGCCCAAATGTTATGGCTATATAGACAATTCAAAAACAATATTTTTTTCGATAATATTAAATTAAAGGAAAATTTAAAAATGAGCCTTCTTTTTATTTCGTGAAATTTGGTCAAATATTGGTTTTATTACGAAAAATTGATTTCTCTATGGGAATTTAACATGGGGGAAAAAGAGGTAAGGAAGTGTGGGAGGAGTCAAAAAACTAATTTTTTTGGAAATTGACTCCGAAACCTGACTAGATAGCTTGGATATGATCTAACTAAGAAAACAAAATTTTAAAAATCGGTCCAGTATTTCTGAAATTCAAAAAAATTTCCCCATGTTAAATCCCCATAGACATCTTCACGGAGTGAAATCTATGGGGATTTAACATGGGGTAATTTTGTTTTCGCAATAAAAACAATATTTGACCAAATTTCACGAAATAAAAAGAAGGCTCATTCTTAAATTTTCCTTTAATTTAATATTATCGAAAAAAATATGGTTTTTGAATCGTTTATATGGCCGTAAAATTTGGGCAGCTTTCGTGAAACAGACTATAGTATTCTATAAGTGCGCTAGTGTATCAGGAGCTAGTATTATCAGCGTTTACTCACTAATTGCAGATACATCATCAATTATGGTATGACAACTCTCGCGCCTAATCAAATTATTGTGATATCAAATAGTTCTATTGTTCTGCTAGCTCACGCCGATTTGGTACGAGCACAGGCATTCGGCATGTTTCGGCTTTCATCTGGCGCGTATAATATGACAGGCGCGTATATTAGGATGAATACGGTATCTCGAATCAGTTTATCATGAATGATAGGCAGTTTGTCCGTCGTAGGGGCGTTCCAAAATATATAAACAATCTGGACGGAAGGCGTTTCTCTTCAACTCACAAATGAAAAACAAAATATAATCAGAAGGGTCGGGAATTAGGCAATCGATCCAGGAATGTACATGTATTCAATTATCTGACGCCTCCCCGGACTAGAAAGGTTTGAAGCGGTCAGTGGAAGAAGGGGGCTAACTCCATGAAGGAGTTAGCCCCCTTCTTCCACTAATCCGTTCCTTTATTCGACAGGTTAGCAATTCCAATGTGTGTTCCAAAGTGCGACAACTCTTCCGTTCTATTCGTTGTGGAACTATCACGAGTACATGTGTATACCTTTGATATTGTGCATTACGTCTGGACAACATACACTCAAAGAACTGGATAAGGAAACTAATGTTCCTATTTCATTTGATATTGTCGATATATATAACATTCATATATTTTATATAAACATAATACAGATATTGAAATTGCATGAGGTACATAAACATAATGTAATTAACATTAATTTTGTTTTATAGATATTTCGTGATGGGATAGAACATCGTAGTAGAGTACTGTGGAAGAAGATGAAGACATAATTCAGACACGCCATTTGATTTTGTACCTTCGGACACCTGCGTAATTTCATGAAATACGTTTACAAAATTTACAATATTTTCCGTAAATGGCGTTAATATTATATCCAATTTTATTCCGCATGTACTCTGGAAATCTTGTCAACTTTTGTGTTTATTTATGAACAATATTGAACATTTTGTAATCGTATTTAATGAAATTACGCAGATGTCATATATGCCTGTATTGACACTTTCAACCAGGCAGACCATACAACAACCATAAAGCCATTTGCAAACACTGTAGATCCAGATGAGACGGCTCGTAACGAGCCGTCTCATCAAGATCTACAGAGTTTGTCAGTATCTTTACATTTTCAAAAACATATACCTCGCATGATAAATAAACTAGTCCATACATGAGCATGCACCACTCTATGCCAGTTATATTGGGATGAAAGTGTTAATGTCCAGTAAACAGTTTAGCTACAGTTACCAGCATCGCTATAATCGAGTAGATACGGACAGAATGTTCAACTACACTGGTCTGAAAACGCGTATTGACCAAACCCACAAAGATACGTCAATTATCAAAAACGGCACATACGTTACCATCTGCTGTAGGCATTTTATCTATCTAAGTGCCGAAGTCGTTAAAAATGCATCATTGTGAATGTTCTATGGGTGGCACAACAACAACAGTAAATCACGGAGACGGCAGCGGAGGCAGGTTGGAACTCACAGTAGTAATGGTGGAAGATGTATCGACACACACCGCAATGATGACGGACTATTCTTTATGTTCCGCTCAACCGGTGATTGAATCCGTCATTCCGTGTGTTGAGTAATGTGGCGCTTTAATTAAGTGCGTTTCGTTTCTTTGATACAATTCGTACCGTTCTTCGCGACCTAGCGAACGTGCGAAGAACGGTACGAATTGCGAAACAAAACTGAGACTTATTGGCAATGATTAAACTGTAAATGTATTTTACGGTGGTCACGCAGCTTCGGTTAGGTACGGTATTAATACATGTGTAGTCACTGAAGAAACTTGGCGATCTCGCAACTTGAGGCTCCGTGAGGGAGTTATCCCCCTTATTCCACTGATCCCCATCATTTGTCATGAATGCCCAATCCCCTTGTACGTCCCCTTACCTTTTTCGCAATGATCCCCGCTATACCCGGCCTTGCAGTGACATTTATCGGGGCCCGTACACAGCCCGTCGTGTCTACACGGCTTCTTGCAGTAACCTGAAACCACACGGTGATTGGTCAATGGCAGCGAAATGATGTTAACAGTGATTGGTTAATAGTAGCGAAATGACGTTGCGGCACAACACGGCTTCTTGCTGTAAGCTGAAACGACAGAGATTGGTCAATGGTTTCGAAATGATGTTAACAGTGAGTGATCAGTGGTAGCGAAATGTTGTTAAAACGACATAACACGGCTTCTTGCAGTAACATAAACAGCACAGCGAAATGAAATGGACAGTCACTAGTGATTGGTCAATGGTAGCGAAGTGTTGTTAACGGTGACTGGTCAATAGTAGTGGAATGGTGTTAACAGTGATTGGTCAATGGTAGTGAAATGATACATATACTATAAACATTGATTGGTCGGTCAATGACAGCGAAATGATGTTAACAGTGATTGGTCAATGGTATCGAAATGGTGTGAACATTAATTGGTCAATGGTAGCGAAGTGATGTTGACAGTGATTAGTCAATGGTAGTGAAATGGTGTCAACATTGATTGGTCAATGATATCGAAGTGATGTTAACGGTGATCGATCAATTTCAACGAAATGATGTTAACACTGAATAGTCAATGGCAATGAAGTGATGTTAGGGGTGATTAATCAATGGTAGCGAAATGATACACACAGTTTAAACAATGATTGGTCAATGGCAGCGAAATGATGTTAACAATGATGTACTACTAATGGTAGCGAAATTATGTAAATAAAACATACATGTAACTAGGCTTTTTGAAACAGTTATAAAATTATTTAAATAAAAAGTTAAATCTCTTCAGCTCTCTTCCTCTAGTGCCTACACATTTCCAAAATCCAACGACAAGTCTACATTTGAACTGAGTGCGTATATTGTGAACTGAGTGCGCATATTGTGGTCTGTTATGTATTTAACCGACTCCTGGCGATTACCGCACATTGTGAACATTCCTGTGGTCTCTACGACTGTTGTCGACTGGAATAACTGGCATAGATACTGGAATAGATACTGGAATAGATACTGGAATAAATATTGGAATCGACATGTTCATGGCAGTGCTATAATACGCGGTCTGTAAAACTACAGTCCGATTTTAATGGTCGACAATGAGGGATCGTAGCTAGTTATCTCCCGTTGAGTTTATTAATAGAAATCCAGTCCAAATTGTGTAAGTTATGGCCTTATTGCTTGTAAAAAGAGCGAATGATTTGTTGTGAAAAGGAGTCAATATAGTGATTTCGTCTAGTGTTGGTCCAACTCATCCTACATATCTACGCAATCTGATCTGGGACTACATTATTTGCAAGATTTATATTTTCACACTTATTAATGTTATTGCAGTCAGTGAAGACTCAGATCAGACTACACAGCTGTGTAGTCTGATCTGGATCTACTCTGTTCGCAAAACTAATTTTCTGTGCTATTCAGTAAGAAATAAACGCTGAAATACAGCAAAGGACCGGATCTCTATAAATAGATTTTATAAGGGAAATAACTAGCTACGATCCCTCATTGAATGGGTCAGTGGAAGATGGAGGATAACTCCATGAGGGAGTTAGCCCCATTCTTCTACTAACCCAGTCAAATAATGCCGATACGAGTTCGTGTAACATTTCATTCGAATTACTGTGTTATGTTTCTACATTTAACCGTCCAGCAAATTGATTGATATTTATTCGGTGTCATACTCAAAATAAAGCTATAGTTTTGTGAGGGGAGTGGAGAAGAGCGACAGACATTGCTATACTATATAGTTAATATAGCAATAGCAGAGAAAGCAAAGACAGCCGAGTCCCTGTGGGCAAATCGGAGCTGTATCATCTCTTGTGGAAGTACGTTTGTAGTCAGTCATACGCGGTAATATGTAAAAAGTAAATAAACAAAGATTACCGTATCATGAGTTATTGTTTGCTTTATTCATGTACCACATGTTAATTTGAAAGGCAATATTTGGGAAAAAATATTGTAATTCATTACTGTCTGTTCCACGTTTTGCTGCCGACGAACTTTTGGCTATCAAACACATTAAATGAAACAAATATTTAAAAGTCACCCTCCCCAAACAAAATTATTTGATGAAATTCAAACAAATATTGATTTTACTGCGAAAAATAATTTTTGGGAATTTAACATGGGGCAAAAGGGGGCTGCAGAGTGACGAGGAAGGTAAAAAAACGAAACATTTTGGAAATTAACTCCGAAACCTGGCGAGATAGCTTGGGAATAATGATGCACAAGAAAACAAGAAAACTAAGAAAACAAGTTAAGTTATATTTTGAAAATCGGTCCACGAATTAATTAAAAAAAAATCTATTGTTAGCACCCTTGTTGAATTCACGTAGGAAAAACGTTTATTTGCAATAAAATCAATATTTGATGGAATTTCATGAAATAAAACAATTTGGAGAGGGAGACTTTTTTGTTATTGATGAAAAAGTACTTATATTTAAATATGTTTTAGATTTAATGTGTTTAATAGCCAAAAGTTTGTCGGCAGCAAAACGTGGAACAGACAGTAGTGTATAGCCTATATCATTGACGTCGGTAGGTTGACCTATATGCACGTTTATAATACAATAATATAAACTGCGATATAGATTTTCTCTGGCATTAGGTCAATCATATGGGAAAATGATTACGTTTGCATATGATATACTAACCATTCGGTGGATTTTTTTAGGAAAAAAGTTAACGGACAAGCCATACTAGTTTTATCAGAGTTTCATTGGATGGTTGACGCAAGCACAGGTGAATTGTGTGTGGCAGGGATGGTATTATATACACTCTTTCTAATTTATGTTTAGAAACAAGCAGAAAATCAAGGAAAAATAAGTTCCATGAAAACTAAATAATATGCCTTTACTAGTTTTTGGATTTCATGATAAATTATATTTCTCTGATTTTCTGCTGGTTTCTAAAGCTAATTATGGACATTTTAATCCTTGGCATTATATGTGGCTGTGACTGGGGAAATGTGTGGCCAGTGTAGATTCAGATCAACATGTGCATCCGTACAGTCTGATCAGGATCACCATTCCATCAATGAAACACCCGTCCCAAGTACCGTAAGCCCCGTTTCTGCAGTGACGTCCACATATGTATTATATAATTGAGACACGGCATCTGCTTTTGTACCTTCGGACATCAGCGTAATTTCATTAAATGCGTTTACAAAATTTACAATATGTTTCATAAATAAAGAAAAGATTTGACAATATTGTCAGAGTACATGCGGAATATAATTCCGAATGTTCTCTGAAAATGTTGTCAATCTTTTGACCACATTTACGGAAAATATTGTAAATTTTGTAAACGTATTTCACGAAATCACGCAGATGTCCGAAGGTACAAAATCACATGGCGTGTGTCATATTTAGTGGATGGAGCCGTATGCACCATACGCAGCCCGACAGTGGACAACATTTTCAGAGTACATGCGGAATATAACTTTTGACGCCATTTACGGAAAATATTGTTAATGTTGTAAACGTATTTCATGAAATTGATGTCCGAAGGTACAAAATTACATGGTGTGTCTCATATGGCGACCGTACAAGTAACAACAAGGCACATGAGCCGCGTCCATGTAATACTTACACCGGACTCTATAATTATCACCTTGTATCGCCGTGATTCACTAATAGTTATTTCGAAAAGGAGTCATATTTTACGTAGTTGACGTAAAAAATTTACATAAAATTCAGAGCTCATGCGGAATTTGTTTAATTTTATGATTCTCAAATTAATTTGTCTTTAATTTGATTTATCAAACGTGTTTAGTTTTGTCTCTTACCAGTTTGTGGGCCGAGACTATTTGATTCTCAAATGAAAGTTCTGTGTTCTGTTCTGTTATAATTATTATACAGTCGAACCTCCCCGAACGGCCACCTCTCTACAACTACTCCCTCTATGTAACGGCAAATATTGTATATCCCAAATGGACAATTGTCTTTCATAGTTAACCTCCCTACAGCAGCCACCTCTCTACAACAGCCAGGTTGCACTATACCATCGTTTGATTGGAAACAACGCTCACATGTGCTGATGTGTTTATTTACATGCATTTTAGTGGAATCTCTCTAAACCGGACAACCTGGGGACTTCCTGAGGTCTCCAGGGTGTCCGGCTTAGAGAGGTTTCACTGTAATTCAGACATTTGACCATTCTGAGCCATGGTTGTGTGCTATGCAATCACGAACAGACATTATCACCCGAGATCAATGACCAAGACACTCATCAAACATAAAATCACAGGTGTTTTCTTGATGTACGGTTTAGAGAGGTTCCACTGCACTACAATCACGTACTGTATTCGCAGGCCTCCCCAAAGAAACCACTAGTACACCAGCAGATACCCGGTTGCCGTACGCCCGTCTGTACGCAACGCCCGCCATTCTGGCACGGTTTGTTACACAGGGCTGCAACAACAACAACAACAAAACATAACATAAATTGGTGACACAAATGTTATATATTAACTCCTTAAACCCGACAGCCCGCTATAGCGGGATTTGCAAACAGTGCAGATCCAGATAAGACGGCTCGCCACGAGCCGTCTCATCAGGGTCTGCACTTTTTGCAAACAATCTTCATATGCATTGTTTTAAAGTCACTCTTTTTATTAAATTTTCGACCACATGGTCTTTATCAAAATAGTGTGAAAATGTATCGGCAGTCCGATGTGACGTCACATAGGACTGCCGATACATTTTCACACTATTTTTATAAAGACCATGTGGTCGAAAATTTAATAAAAATAGGGACTTTAAAGGTACATGCCCACTTAGTAGGCACAAAATGTTCTTTATATGATTTACATAAGTGTGTAATTGTGTCACTATTCCACCAGTTCTAAAACTTACGAGTGCCCGCTAAACAGATACAATTATTTAGTAATATTTATTTTACTGATAGTGACGCGCGGTGGTATCAGGATATTTGCATATGCAAATGAGGAATGATGTTTTGTAATTATTTATACTAATTAAATGCGTCACCTGAAAACAAAATATTTACGACAGGTTATAAAGTATGATCATTGCACATCGGAAAATAAATACAGACAATAACTAGTAATACCCGTTAACATTTTAAGGAAACACGGTTATCGCCCCTGATATCAGTGTGGACATTTACTTCTGACATAAAATGTATAATAGTGCCAATAAGTACGTAGGGCAACGGTGAATGAATGTTTATTTTGCCAGAAAATGTCTCAGATGATGTCTCTGATATAAAGAACATGTTGTTTCTACTTCGTGGGCATGTACCTTTAAAACAATGTGTATTAAATGTGCTTCCCTTCGGAGGTGATTGGAAATTACTATAATCTTCATAAAAACACACCCTTTTCATAAATGGACTAATCCGAAAATAATTTTGTGACGATTGGATTGGTCGGAAAATTAGCATATCACAGTCCATTCCAGTTACTTAGGGTTGAAAGGGTTAAGCACAGTTTCCGGGGCATTTTTTTTGTGATATACCGGCTCACAAACCGTGCGAGTGGAAAGTGTAGTTTTGCATGCCGAGAAAGCAGTGCTACCTGAAATAATAATTATAGTTGCGAAAACATGGTATCGTAATTATAAATTGTATATACTAGTATATTGTATTATCACATCTTTGATACATTTTCCAGTTTTCTTTCTGCATTTACACAGCACATGGACATGCAGGGATTCCACTGGCGATCGCCACTTTCGCAATTGGCGATAAAAATAAACAATTGGCGATAACAAATTACAATTTTCGAAAAAAAAAATATATTATTTTTTTTTTTTCGAAAATTATAATTTTTTATCGCCAATTATTTATTTTTATCCAATTGGTTATTCCTTTTTTTTTGGTGATTTTTTTTTCATTTTTTTTTTTTGAAGTGGCGATTTTTTTATTTTCCTCGGCGGAATCCCTGGACATGGGGATGTGATAACAGAGTTAGATCACGTTCATCCGTATCCACGATCGATAATCCACTCGCTAAGCCCGTGATCTAAATGTGGCTAATTTGAACGGTGAATGTGTAGATAATTGACGATTTATGTCGTGTGTAATGTTTGAGCATTAGTAGCTGCACAATACTATGTAACACAAACCAACGAAATCCACCCAAATCTACCCAAATCTACCCAAATCCACCAAACAAACTACCCTTATGACATCAAAATAATGACCATCTGTTCAAACACATGTAGTTTCAATAGCCAATAACATGTTTTACAATACATTTCAGGGAATGGGTAAAATTACTGAAATAATTGATTTTTTAAGACGAATAATCAGGAAATAGTTATCAATATCGTATGTGATATAGTTATCATCTCACGGTTGTGATACTATTTAGCGTTGCTGTATGGTTGCTATGGCAACCATGGTCATAAGCAGTGACGACGTGATTTAGGCCAGTGCATTTAAGTGCTAATAATGGCCTACCCCAAGAAAATTAAAACACAAATGCCAACATCATTTTCGTATCAGGAAATATGTCCTGAATCACAGCAAGCGATCGGAGGGTAGGAAAGTCTTAATTTTTGGGTGAAAAGTAGGAAAATAGCTATAAAATCTGTAGAATCTGGAATAATCGGGTACAAAATTGTCTACGTGTGATAGAAGTAGTCTGAAATGGCAACATGTAGTAAAATATGTGTGGTTACTATTTATATGAAGTCAGGAGACACCAAGTCGGACAATTATTAATTTTGGGGGCAAAAACTAAAAATTTAATTTAAAAAATCTACGAAAATATGTGAAGATAATCAAAAACCATCAATTTGTGAAATACATAGTTTGAAATGCCACATGACTATTTACTAGCCTACATATGCATGCTAATGTATGGCAGTTGGTATCTGCCAGATTATAATGTCCACTTCATATCCCCCCAACACACACACACAACCGCCCCCCCCCCCCCCTCCCCTCGCCCCCTGTCCAACCCCTCATATTAGGTACGAAATGTTCAATTACATGCTTGTATAATATGTGTAATTGTAAACAGTGATAAGTGTGCTTTAAAAACCACATGTACACGTAGCGGAAACGTTTGTATTGATTGGTACTCGTATCGTACATATTACTGGCAGAAGAAACGTTTGTATTGATTGGTACTCGTATCATACATATTACTGGCAGAAGAAACGTTTGTATTGATTGGTACTCGTATCGTACATATTACTGGCAGAAGAAACGTTTGTATTGATTGGTACTCGTATCGTACATATTACTGGCAGAAGAAACGTTTGTATTGATTGGTACTCGTATCGTACATATTACTGGCAGAAGAAACGTTTGTATTGATTGGTACTCGTATCATACATATTACTGGCAGAAGAAACGTTAACAACGCTAGGCTTTTAAGAATCGCAACTTTTGATTAAAAATTTGAATTTGTATTGGGCAAATTGCGAATACTGTGACTATTAAATAGTTCATCGTTACGGTAGATATATATGTGTAGTTGACCCTAGCATATATGATAATATAGGTTTTAGGGCAAGTTCAGTAGATACAACAAAGTGTACATACAGAATGTAGAAAAACATATACCCAGCACAAGAATTACAAGAGACCGTGTCCCTCAACATCGACAGATGTGCGGGTATTGCGTTCTGATAATGTTTTTGATTTCCGAGAGAACTGTTTATTTTGTGGCAGAGTAATCACATATAACGAAAAGAAGAAGAAACTAGAAGTGTTTCAATGAGAACAGTAGAATATAATATATGTAGAGTTAAATATGATTTGTGATGAGAGAAATGACGAATGGGCTCGTACTGTCAAAGGTAGAATAGCGTTTGCCAAGGATTTTATTGCTGAAGAGGCAATTTATCACCAAACATGCAGTATCAAGTTTCGAACAAATATGCAATTCCCAACATCAAAGACCAGAGTCAGTTCTGTGGAACCCGACACTAAAAGGAAGAAACGCGGAAGGCCTTTTGAGCTACAAAGGAATGCAGCATTTCACAAAGTCACGGAGTATCTGAAGCAAAATGACGACGAACAGATAAGCATCCAAGATCTCGAGTCCAAAATGAATGAATATCTGACTGGTTCTACGTATGAAGCATTCAGTAACACCCATATGAAGGAACGGTTGGTTGAACAGTTTGGGGGCAGGATAATAATAACGGAAGTGAACGGTATAGCCAATGTGATGACATTTAAAAGTAATGCAAAGACAATTCTGAATGACTTCTATATACATCCGAAAGAGTCGGACCCCGATACAGAAAAGAAAAGAATCATTGACACAGCTTCTCAATTGATCAAGAATGACATCATGTTCATGGATACATCCAAACATGCATACCCTTCCACATCATCGATGGAAACAATTGCACAAGGCCTCGATAATTTTCCTGAATCCCTACGACAGTTTCATGAAACATTGTTTGTTGGAACAGGCAATGAATTGAAGATTGCCTCACTGGGGCAAGCAATTATGCAAGCCGTTCGACCAAGGGTAGTCATATGCCCTTTACAGCTTGGTCTCGGTGTTGAAATGCACCATCACTTCGGATCAAAATTTCTGATCGAATCTTTGAACAAGCATGGATTTTGTTGTCAAGTCAAGCTATTTGAAACAAGTGCAGCAACAACTCGGGGTACTGACATTCCTGGTTATGTACCTGCAGGTCATTTCATCCAATACGTTGCTGACAATGTGGATCATAACATCGGTACGTTAGATGGTAAGAACACCTTTCATGAGATGGGAATAATCGCTGGGATTACGCCTGCCGTGAAATCGTCAGCTGTGATACCCAGAATAAAGAGCAGTTCCGAAGATATAGCTGCAGTTGGGAAAATCAATCAATATTACAGCAAGCCTGACCGGGAAGCATTGTCAGCCATGGTGTATCCTTCGCTTCCAGCATTAATGGCCAAAGACATGACATATACTATCGATGTTCTATGGTTGGCTGCCTGGCTGCTTAGACCACGGAGACTGCAATGGAATGGCATAATGCAAATGGTACAGCATGGTGAGCATCCTGGAAAAGTATCTGTATTGTTTCTGCCCATGATCGATCTTTGTCCAAGTGACGAAACATGCGTATATTCTACTCTAAAGTTTGTATCCACACAGGCTAAGCGATATGACGTGACACCGGTACTTACTTTTGACCAGCCACTTTGGTGGAAAGCGATGTTGTTGCAAAAACAAGAACCACCTGGTACCGATGTGAAGGTAATTGTCTTGAGATTAGGTGGGTTGCATGTGGAAATGAGTTTCCTTGGCTGTATAGGTCATCTGATGTCAGGATCAGGCCTACACGAGCTGATGGAAGTCGTGTATGCCGAGAACGTCGTGCCCCATATACTTAGTGACAAGGTAATTTCCAGGGTAATCAGAGCACACATCTTGGTGTATGGCATACTTCATAGCATGATTATGTCGAAGGTGTATGATGCAACACTACCTGGCTATGATGAGCAGCACACTTCTGAGTATGCACGCCGCAATGGGGATGATGTAGTCGAAACACATTCACGCCCCATGTTCATAAATGGACTGGTCTGAAAATCATTTTTTGATGGATCAAAATCCATTCCAGCTACTTAGGGGTGAAAGGGTAAATCTGCCGAAGTCTCTCCGGGGATGTTAAAAAAAAAATGTTTAGCCTTTTGCGCCGTCGATAACGCACCCCCTAAATTAATTCCTGCGTACGGCCCTGTATGTATGAAAGATGTTGTGGACGTTCTAAGTGCTGTCCGGGCGAAGTTAAAGAAAGAAAAGGAGGACATGCAAGGTAACAAAACGGCCAAACTTTGGATACAGTACCTTCGTATGATAGAGATATTGCTATCATTTATCAAAGCAGAGAGAACGGGCGATTGGCACTTGCATTTGAAGTCTTTGGCTGACATTACTCCATTTATGGCAGCTTCGGGGCACAATCTGTACACAAAGTCTGGGTTGCTATATCTTGCAGCTATGTCAGAGTTGCCAAACACGCATCCGGGTACATATACGCACGTCACGAATGGTCTGCATGTAGTGAGACGAAGTGACAGATTCTGGGGTGGATTATCATCTGATCTCATAATAGAGCAGGTACTTATGAGAAGTGTAAAGGCAACAGGTGGTTTGACACGAGGTCGAGGAATGACAGAAAGGCAACGGAATATATGGTTATTATCCATGCCTGCGTGTGCTGAGGTCAACGCTACAATGCAACAACTAACCGGGGTTACATATGCAACCAGTGAACAACATAAGGAGGCAACACATGCGAGGACCAGTGGGTGTATATTCATTCAAACGCAAATGCCAAACTGTTCAAATGAGCACAAAAGCCACAGTAACTGTTGACGGCGACCAGGTCCATATATATCCACAGTTGGTATTCCAACGGCTCGTGACTATTGCACAAGTAGAGTTATCTGCTGAAGAACGAGAAACGCTGTTTTCGTACGAATTATGTACTCACGCGCCAGCTTTGTTTGATTCCAGTGGTATGTTAAGAGAAGCCAACAAACCTGCCTTAGCTGATACTCTATGGGACTTTGTCAAGTCGGAAATGACCGGTCCTTCATGCAAAGTACAATATGTTCTAGATGGTGGAGCATTGTTGCAACGACTACCATGGGCACGTGGAAAGACGTATACTGAGCTGTGTGACATGTACACAACAAGCAACGATTCATCAACATGCTCAGTACAAGTCTCTCTGGAAAAGGATGTACAACACACCATGTTGACGGTGATGCTTACAGTCTGAGAGTACTGACAGCAATCAATTGTTCGAGGCAGACCGAGACTGTTGTGATCGGTGATGACACTGACTTGCTCATTCTGCTGCTTCACAGTGTAGACGAGACATCTAGAGATATCTACTTCAAGCCAGAACAAAAGAAAACTGCCAAAACTGTCAAAGTTTGGAACATTAAAGCGGCAACAGAGAAATTGTGGAAGGAATTGACTGATAATATCCTGGTGTTGCACGCAAGACTTGGATGTGATACCACATCTCGTGTATTTGGCATTGGGAAGGGCGTTGCTATACAAACATTCCAATCCAGCAAGGCATTTTGAGAGTGCATCTATGTGCTTAACGATGATTGTGCTACTTCAAACAGATAACACCTCATCAATGCGGGAGAACAGGCACTGGTGATCGTATATCGTGGCAAACAGGGTGACACCTTGAATCAACTGAGATTAAGTCGCCTTTACCAGAAGGTGGCGACCAATACAACAGTCGTTGAAGGAAATAGCCTTCCTCCCACGACAGCTTCAGCAAAGTATCACACACTGAGGGTGCATCACCAGGTAAAATGCTGGAAAGGAGATACTCTACACCCAGAGGACTGGGGATGGCAGCTTGGTAACGGAAACCAATATCGATCTGTTGCAACAGATGAACCGCCTGCTCCACATAAATTGCTCAATGTAATTCGGTGCTCGTGTAAGGCAGAGTGCCGAGCTCTACGTTGTACCTGCAAGAAACACGGTCTTCCATGTACTGTAATGTGTCGTGAATGTAGGGGCACTAGCTGTAGCAATTTTTGTTATAAATTGCAATTTTTAACCCCAAAATGACGAATTTCCTACTCTCCGATCATTTGCGATTTGTTTAACACTGACATACATGTATTTCGAGTCGTTTGGACCTCTTTATTAGATAATATGATCAATTAGTAATTTTTCATAAATGTTTTCCTGTTTTTCGCGATTTTTGTTATAAATTGCAACTTTTAACACCAAAATGACAAATTTCCTACCGTCCGATCATTTGCGATTTTGTTAATACTCACATACATGTATTTCGAATCGTTTGGACACCTGTATTGAATAATATGACCCATTAGTAACTTTTCATAAAATTATTCCTGTTTTTCGCGATTTTTGTTATAAATTTCAACTTTTAACTCCAAAATGACAAACTTCCTACCCTCCGATCATTTGCGATTTTTTTTACGTTATAAAGTACACATGTTCGGAGATAAAACACATAGTGGCATTTGTGTTTTGATTTTCTTTGGGTATTATGCTATATGCCCTGGCCTAATTGGTTATTCAGCGCAACAAGCATAAAAGCATCGATGTCGTCACTTCCGGTTATAAAACTTTCTGAGCATTTGTTCTCATGCTCAAAATTAAGAAGTCTGATAGGCTGAGCCTGAGCAGTGCTCATTCTCAGCCAATCAGACTGCTTGATTTGTAGTGCATATTTAGAGAAATATAAACTATTCACTGTTGGAAATTGGCTCGATGACTTTCAGTACCAGAGAACCATGTGTATTCAGAATGTTTTACAACCACAAGCTCACGACATCGTTGGGATTGGACTAACGGGTGGATGGGGTCGTTAGGTCTTTGTACGTGTTAGTAATGCATTTACATAATAAATATGTATTGGGTCATATGAAGTTAGCAGCTATACGGCCCTGATATACCAACTTGCTTGGTTTACAAAACAATGCCTTCCTACTTGATGTATATACGTATACCGGAACGAAATAGTTCGAGCCACCAACCATTACATGTACACAATAGTGGCTATTGTACACAAAGTGTTCGCTATCACGTTCAAAAAGAAGTCAACCATTGTAATCACTAACTTGTATTATAGTTCACCATACTTTCAAGCCAATCGCTGGCCAGTATCGAGACACACTTATTTCACATATTGCAAGATCTATCCCAAATACGTTACATATTACCAGATTAGTCATTAACCCTTACAATGCTGAATTAATTTGTGTCGTCTGCTGAATATTTTTTATTTTCAATTTTTCTCATCAAAAACTTGGTTTGGCAGCACTTTAGAATCATTTCCAATGGAAATGATTCTAAAATGCTGCCAAACCATGTTTTTATTTAGAGAAAATACAAAATAAGTTCCAACAGCAGACGACTATTTTCGGTTCCCGCATTCTAAGGGTTAAGTGTTCACAGGAAATGGAAAATCAATACTCAGATAGGAGATGCATTGTAACATTTGGCTGAAATATAAATATGTTATTGTTTACATATTGGACATTTAAGGAACTAAATGCTGCGGTCGCTAGTGCTCCATCGCGTTTAATTCCTTAATACTCCAATATGTGACCAATAACTTATACTTATGTGCACGTTCATGTTACAATATCGATGAGATGGTACGATGAAGGAACTCAGGGGCCGGTTGTGTTTACCTTTTTCACAGCGTTTACCATAAAAACTGTCCAGACACAGACACATGTCCGGGGATATACAGGTGCCGTTGTTTTCACAACTCGGACGACACATGTCTGAAAAGGAGAATTAGCCTCGGCATATGTTAGAGCACTCTGAATCACAGGTGGAAGACTCGGGACTAGACCCGATAAATGGTTAATTGAATAGGCTATATTGTATGGAAGTGGATGGGTGGGGTAACTTTTTTTCAAATGAGCCATTTATTGGGTCCTGGGTCCGAGACTTCCACATGTGCTCTGAACTATATCTGTGATCTATAACCAGAATATGGACACTTAAGCAATGTAAATAAGAGACACGCCATGTGATTTTATACCTTCGGACATCTGCGTAATTTCATGAAATTCGTTTACAAAATTTACAATATGTTCCGTAAATGGCGTCAACAGTTGACAAAATTTGAAAATTCCGTCAACTTTTGACTTTATTTAACATATTGTAAATTTTGTAAACGTATTTAATGAAATAATGCAAATGTCCGAAGGTACAAAACCAATCGGCGTGTCTCAATTATGAGACAAGCCATGCGCTTTTGTACCTAAGAATATTTTTAGCGAAAAGCATTTACAGAAATTGTGATATAAGTGGACATAACAAATGCATAATTTTATTTCGTAATAATTGTTCATGAGATATCGCCATCTTCTTGGGTACGAAATCACAATGGCCGTCTCATATGTACATGACGTATTGCATTTACCGTCATAGCTGCGGGCCATTTCACTAAACTTCGTACGACTATAATGTTTGTAAGTGCAAATTTAGGATCGTAAATGTAAATCCAACAATTGTTTTCAAGAAAACATTGTTAATGTGAAATTTACAGGCTATCATAATTTTGCACTTACGAACATTTTAGTCGTAAGAAGTTTCGTGAAACTGCGCCCTGGATACTCAGAATATGCGCCAGTCAACCGAAAACACCCACCACCCAATGTCCCTGCATACACTGTCGGGAAATGTTATGAGCCGTTTGAACAGGATCAATAGTCCTGGTAAATAGATTGTATTTGTTTTTAGCATTTTCAGTTTAATTAAACAGTCGTTCAAGAATAGGGCGGAACAGCCAAAGTTGGATATTGCGGCATGAAATATATAATAGTTTAGATTCGATATGAGACACGCCAAGTGATTTTATACCTTGAAACATCTGTGTAATTATATGAACTACGTTTACAAAATTTACAATATTTTTCATAAATAAATTAAAAATTTGACAATATTTTCAGAGTATATGCGGAATATAATTCCGCATGTACTCTGAAAATGTTGTCATCTTTTGACCACATTTACTGAAAATATTGTAAATTTTGTAAACGTATTTCACGAAATCACGCAGATGTCCGAAGGTACAAAATCACATGGCGTGTGTCATATTTAGTGGATGGAGCCGTATGCACCGTACGCAGCCCGATAGTGGAAACACGAGAATTTATGGTATCGGGTTGCATAGGGTAAATAAGGACAGCGTGTTTTTGCGGTGGTATTGGAGGATGGGAGATTTTCGTTGGCTGGCTCAACACTGGTGTGTTAGTAAGCGATGTGAATTCTAGCTGTGCTATTATTATTAATATACTCCAGCTGAGAAAAAGGAGACCTTACGACTGTTGCATGTCCATTGGTGATGCACTTCCTGCCGGTGTAAACATGTTTCACGTCGAAAAATGCACAGGTTTCCATTCACCTCTACTTACAGCAATCGCATAAACTCATTTTCCGTCTAGTAACCGGCGCAAAGTTCATGCGCCGGTTACTAGACGAAAATCTGTTTATGGATTATCGTCTGAATGTAGCTGAATGGGAATTAGTCAAGAATCCGGCACCTATTTCGACGTGAAACATTTTACGCCGGCGCGGAGTGAAGCGCCCGTGACACCAGTGTACTCTTGTACATTCACACAGTTTGACTATGGATGATGAGTTTCCTGGTGGCAGTACGAATAGTTCGTTGACTGAATGGCGAACAGCATATATCCTGATCAGACTGCGCGGATGCGCAGGCTGATCTGGGTTTATGCTGCTCGCAAACGTCATGAGATACCTTTTTATTTCAACTGGATACTCGTGTCATGTTTGTACAGCTGTAATACATGTATATATAAATGATCCAATCTTAGAATGCGGGAAACGAAAATTGTCGTCTGCTGTTATTTTATAGTTTGTCTTCTTTCTTAATAAAAACATGATTTGGAAGCACATTCGATCATTTCCATTGGACATGCTTCTAAAGTATTATTAAATCATGTTTAGATGAGAAAATAAACAGCAGACTACAACATTTATTAATTGAGCATTTTACATTGATTGTAAGGGTTAAAGAAGCAATAGAAAATTTGAGTGATGTATTGGTGTTTAGCGGCCTATCAACAGCTAAGGTTATTTAAGGCCGGTACAACGGGTTCGATCCCGTATTAACCCTACTGAATTGGGTGGGGGGGGGCAATCCCAAAATCAGAAAGGAATATTTTTACATCGAGAAAAAATATCTTCAGCCCTGAAATTAGAATAACCTGACCTAGTGCCAGGTCCATACCACACCAAAGTCACTTGACCCCTTCCCGTAAAAGTAATAGGATTAGGAATAATCGTAATACTCACATAAGGGGTATAACCAGATTCAACTGTCACATACAAACATACCAAAAGACGTACGTGAGGGCCAAACCAGGTCTCCGTTCGGGATTCCGGTAAGGATGAACCCCGATCGTTAAATTACCCATCGCATTATCCCACCTGTCACCCACAAGCAATAGCAGAATGAATAAATAATTCTAAGATATGCACGTAACGACTTCACAAATTGTCGACACAATGGAGGCAATTATTCATACATCAAATTGACACCTGCAAAGACAATCAACCATAAACGGCTCATAAAACATTGTTGTTGTTTTTGTTTTGTGTGTGTGTGCAAATTATGCAATTTGATGAAATGAATGCTGAAAACCGCATTCAAAAATAACACACAGTTAAACCATTATAAAGATTTGGCCGGTTTAATTGGCTGAAATATACGTGTTCGTCTATGACGCCATATATGTTGCTGTGATTGGAGAAATGGGGCTTATGGGCTATGCGACCAGTGTAGATCCAGATCAGCCTGTGCATCCGCACAAGAGCTACACTGGTCACACACATCCCATAAGCTCCATTTCTCCACTCACAGCCACATATATAGATGAACATTTATTTTGTTCCCTCTATATCAAGGTGCATGATCACGTGGTTACAACAACAACGACGTCGCCCACTCCAAAGTAAGTATTATTTGATATTTTCCTTAATAGGCAACGGATATATGAAATATGGCGCAGCAAACGCGTCTTCATGATCTGCATATGATGGTCCAGGGAGTTCGGCACAGACATATGTCGTTTTTGCGAAGAATCGATTTCGCAAAAATGACAGAAGTTTGGGCCAAAATACAGAGACCACCAAATGCGCTTAACAAGACGCGTTTGACGCGCAATATTTCATCAAAATCCGTTACGTAATAAGGACACTATAAAAGAATACGTACTTTGAATCGGTACTTGTTGTTGTTGTTAGTACCACGTGATCATACAACTTTTTTATGATATTTGTATATTTCTCGCCATAAACACCGCACGAGAATCGTCCCGGCGACGATTCCAATGTGTTTCTAAAACATGATTTTGATGTCATTAGAAATATAGTGAGAAAGCAATATACTATTTCTTGGCTTGTATTATATTGGCTTTGAAGATTATTCCACACTCCGATGACATTTTGTTTGTCTTATATTTTGCTGCAAACATTTTTTAACAACACAATCGTCTCAGAATAGACGGATTCCTATATGTTGCCAAAGCATGTTTCTAAAACGCAAGTACAAAGGACAGCATTTTCCCCGCCTTTGTTAAGGATGCGGCAATTAGCACAGACGGCAGTAACGTACCTATTTCACAATATTCCCCGTGGAATCCCTGGGTGCACTCGCACTCTCCGATCTGGTTACACCGACCCCCGTGCTCGCAGGGAAAATTGCACAGTTTTGTCGTCTCTGAAAGTCGATGCTAGTCATGTTGGGCTGGATGTTTAACCACATGAAACAGATATTCATACGCAGTGTTATAAAAGTAGTCCGTAAACATTTACTTTGCGCATCGACACACCAAACGGAAGCCACATACCTAGTATCAAACTTCCACATGTTTAAACGTAGAATAACGAGGTACTAGGTAAAGCTGCGAAAGTCCAACAAAGGGAGATAATCTATAAATACAATTGAATACAAATGAAAATTCACTTTGCGCATGTGCACACCATAATGAAGTTCATGTTCCAAGCCTCTACATATTACGGATTACACAGTTTACTAGTTACAATGTTTGCGACGGACGGGCGGACGGACAGGACGGAAGGGCGGAATGGAAGGACTAAATGCCCCCTTCACTATCGTGGCGGGAATATAAATATCCATGATTGTCTGTCCATCAGAACCGGGTATGGAAGGTGTTCGAGCCAATTCCCACCCTTAAATATAAGCCGAATGAATGAATGTCCATCAGAACTATGAACCCTCATCTGAAAATTGGTTAACCTATATGTGGCTGTCACTGAAGAAATGGGGCTTATAGGTTTTGCGACCAGTGTATATCCAGATCCGCACAGTCTGATAAGTAAATGCACTGTTCGGCATTCCATCAATGAAACACACGTCTTGCTTCTAACAAGCATGATAGATCAGGCTACAGAAATGTGCTATTTGATCAGTAACTACACTGGTCACATAACCTTATGGGTTGTGTGACCAGTGTAGTTACTGATCAAATAGCCCACCTTCTCCAGTCAAAACCACATATGTAACGTCTCGTAAAATCTCCGACGAACCGAGCCGACGCCAGTTTCCGACAGACCATACCCACTAAACGCCCCAGCCAATACACTCAGTTGTCAATTAAAGTATATCAAAACATGTCTAACAATTACACAGTTTTTTTCCACGTCTGTCTTCATCCGTATGTTTTGTCTTAATTACCAGTTTTACTGGGGTAACCCGGGTTCGTATGTTACTTAGTGCTGCTTAATTGCGGTAATTGGTATAAAGATATGTAAGAAGAGCGCTGTGAAATTAGACATACAGTCAAACTACTTATTCCAAGTACTACGCCAAAGTCTATTAATTAAACTACGTAATCTAGGTAACTGCAATGAAATAATCAGTTATACTGTCTAAAGTGCGGTGCTTGTATAAATTTAAGTAAAAATGTCGAAGAAAATTTGCGTGGGAATACGCTGATGGAAGGGGTCCGTAGAAGAAGGGGACTAAGTCCCATTAGGGACTTAGTCCCCTTCTTTCACTGACACCTTCAATTATATGTATATGTGATATCCAATCTGTGAATTAGACTAATTATGCGACTATCAATGTTTTTCCTAACCAGGGATACCAGGCCGGGAGAATTAGCCCCAGTAAAGTAAAGCCCCAGTTGCAGGAATTATACAACGAACAAAGTCCGGGTTAGACTATTTGACATCCACAAGTCAGCCCGTTCTGTCGGATCTATAGGAAAAAGATGATCCTGCACTCGACATTAGACATAATCTTAGAACAAAAATATTAGATTTAATTAGAATGGTATCTAAGGTCCACATCCTGGGCGGAAAACAACATTGAAAGAGCACATGTTGTTGATGGCGCTGCGTGCATAACTACAGCAGCAGAACGATCAAACACCGGGCATACATAATACGTCATTATACGTGGCTGTGAATGAAAACAAAAGGAGCGTATAGGTTATGCGAACAGTGTAGATCCAGATCATCATGTGCATCCGCACAATCTGATTAATATATGCGCCATTCGCCATTACATAAATGAAAATGAAAACCAGGCATGCTTCTAAAAATATAGTTATCAAGCTACATGAGTGAGCCATTTGATCAGGAGCTACACTGGTCACACATACCATCAGCCCCATTTCGCCAGTCACATCACATTTGCCAACAATGATGCGACGGACGGTCGGTATAGTGTTGCAGAGTTACGGCCCGCAACTACACCACCGCCTGCGTTAATCCTGCCAATATGTCAATATCAACTCGCAATCAAGCAATCAATCTGCTTTCTTCCAAGCACAATATTGAAGTATAGTGAAACTTCTCTAAACCGGACACCCTGGGAGGTCCCCAGGGTGTCCGGCTTAGAGAGGTTTCACTGAAAACCAGACAGTTGATCATTCTGAGTAATAGATGCGTGCTATACGATCGATCACGAACAGATATTATCACCTGAGATAAATGACCAGGAAACTCATCAAAAATAAGATCACATGTGTTTTCTAGATTTCCGGCTTAGAGAGGTTCCGCTGTAACTTGTAATACAGACCAATATCAGATACAGGCAAGATTAGCGCCGATGGCGGTGTATTAGCTAGTGTACCACGTGTCCACGGGTAGCGACCTACCGAACGCCTTGCACTCTTTGCGCAGTTTCAACTTCATGGGGGATCCCCGGATTGGCTTGCTATGCCGGTCCATAATCTGTAACCCGAGCACCAGCGTGGCCACCCCTTTCCCATTACCCGTACATGGTATAGATATCTGGAATACTGAAATAGACAATCGATTAATCGATGTTGGCCACCCATTTTCCTTTATTCGTACATGGTATATATATCTGGAATACAGAACTAGACAATCAATAAATCGATGTTGGCCACCCTATAGATATCTGGAATACTGAAATAGACAATCGATTAATCGATGTTGGCCACCCATGTTCCGTTACCCGTACATGGTATATGCATATATATGGGAAATAGACAATCAATAAATCGATGTTGGCCACCCTATAGATATCTGGAATACTGAAATGGACAATCGATTAATCGATGTTGGCCATCCCTTTTCCTCTACCCGTACACTGAAACAGACAATCGATTAATCGATGCTGGCCACGCCTTTTCCGTTACCCGAACATAGTATAGATATCTGGAAAACTTAAATAGACAATCGATTAATCGATGTTGGCCACCCATTTCCCATTACCCGTACATGGTATAGATATCTGGAGTTCTGAAGTATACAATCGATTAATCGATGTTGGTCATCCATTTCCCATTACCCTTACACGGAATAGATATCTGGAGTACTGAAGTAGACAATCGATTAATCGATGTTGGCCACCCATTTCCCGTTGCCCGTACATGGTACAGATATTTCTGAAATACTGAAATAGACAATCGATTCATCGATGTTGGCCGCCCATTTCCCATTTCCCATTACTCGTACATGGCATAGATATCTGGAATACTGAAATAAATAATCGGTTAATCGATGTTGGCCACTCCTTTCCCATTACCAGTACATGGTATAGATATCTAGAATACTGAAATAGACAATCGGTTAATAGATGTTGGCCACCCCTTTCCCATTACCAGTACATGGTATATACACCTAGAATACTGAAATAGACAATCGGTTAATAGATGTTGGCCACTCCTTTCCCATTACCAGTACATGGTATATACACCTAGAATACTGAAATAGACAATCGGTTAATAGATGTTGGCCACCCCTTTCCCATTACCAGTACATGGTATATACACCTAGAATACTGAAATAGACAATCGGTTAATAGATGTTGGCCACTCCTTTCCCATTACCAGTACATGGTATAGATATCTAGAATACTGAAATAGACAATCGGTTAATAGATGTTGGCCACTCCTTTCCCATTACCAGTACATGGTATAGATATCTAGAATACTGAAATAGACAATCGGTTAATAGATGTTGGCCACCCCTTTCCCATTACCAGTACATGGTATATATATCTAGAATACTGATATTGATGTTGGCCACCCATTTCCCGTTTCCCGTACATGGTATAGATATCTGAAATACTGAAATAGATAATCGATTAATCGATGTTGGCCACCACTTTTCCGTTGACTGTACATGGTATACGTATCTGGAATACTGAAATAGACAATCGATTAATCGATGGTGGCCACCCATTTCCCGTTACCCGTACATGGCATAGATATCTGGAGTACTGAAATAGACAATTGATTAATCGATGCTGGCCACCGATTTTCCGTTACCCGTACATGGTATAGATGTCTGGAGTACTGAAATAGACAATTGATTAATCGATGCTGGCCACCCATTTTCCGTTACCCGTACATGGTATAGATGTCTGGAGTACTGAAATAGACAATTGATTAATCGATGCTGGCCACCCATTTTCCGTTACCCGTACATGGTATAGATATCTGGAGTACTGAAATAGACAATCGATTAAACGATGCTGGCCACCCATTTTCCGTTACCCGTACATGGTATAGATGTCTGGAGTACTGAAATAGACAATCGATTAATCGATGCTGGCCACCCATTTTCCGTTACCCGTATATGGTATAGATATATGGAATTCTGAAATAGACAATCGATTAATCGATGCTGGCCATCCCTTTCCCATTACCCGTGCATGGTATAGCTATCTGGAGTACTGAAATAGACACTCAATGAATCGATGCTGGCCACCCATTTCCCGTTACCCGTACATAGTATAGATGTCTGGAGTACTGAAATAGACAATTGATTTACTAGTAGTGTGTGGGTCGGTGGGTGGCTGGTTGGTTTATAGATATCTGGAATACTGGAACAGACACTCGATTGATCGATTTATTGTGTGGGTGCGTGGGTGGCTGGTTAGTTGATAGATATCTGGTATAATGAAACAGATAATCGATTAATCGGTTTATTGTGTAGGTGGGTTGGTTGCTGGCCAATTGCTAGCTATCTGGAATACTGAAATATATGTTGGTTGGATGGGTCATTGGGTGGGTGGTTGGTTGTGTGGGTGGTTGGTTGGGTGATTGATTGGTGTGTTGGTTGGTGTGTTCGTTGGATGGTTGGTTGAGTGGTTGGTTTGCTAGTTGATTGATTTATGGTTTATTGATTAATTCATTCACTGCTTGTTGATTGGTTAGTTGATTGGTTGGTTGGATGTGTGAGTGGGTGAGTGGGTGAGTGGGTGAGTGGTTGGTTGGCTAGTTGATTGATTGATTGCTTGAGTTATGGTTTATTGTCGACATACAATATTTGCCGTAAATGACGCCAACAGTTGGCATAAAATCCAGAGCTTATGTGGAATTCAATTTCTGAGTTTCTTGTCAGTATATAAAAATATGACGTACTATCGAAAACAATATTGGTGAAATTCAACGATGCTCCGGAAAGTCATTCGAGAACAGGACCCTTAGGAATGGAAAGATAGTTAATGTATTCAGCAAGCCAACCGTGGATGATGGTGTTTTCTGTGCGCATTGCAACAACACACTGCAACAACAACGTGTAGGTGTTATATAAAGTGTTGCGTGGGAATCAAATAAATAACATTTGTTTTTATGTTCAGGAGTAAGAGTGGGTGCTTATATTGTTATTCAACACACTTTTGCTACCGTATCGTTTAAAGAGATGCATAAGATATATATGTATCTTTAAAATATGTGGCCACAAAGGTAACATAACATATGATTTTATTTCAAATCATGTGACTGTGACTGGAGAAATGGGGTTTATGGGTTTTGCGACCAGATCCAGATCCGACTGTGCTTCTAACTAGAAATATATATATCAGTATCAGGCTACACGAGTGTCCAATTTGGATATATACTACAGTGGGACCTCCCTAAACCGGACACCCGGGATCCCGGTTTAGAGAGGATCCACTGTAATTAAACACTCCATGAACAGTTTGTGTCATTTTCAATCATGCACAGACACGACACTGAACTAAATTACAGTGAAACTCGTCTAAATTAATCACAATGGCGTCCCCGGGATGTCCGGTTTCGAGAAGTTCCGCTGTAGTTACAAATCCCATGAGCCCCATTTCTCCAGCCACAGCGACATATATGTTCCCGTTGTCGCTTAGAAGAGGGACCTTATGACGCTTGTGACCAGCGCATGCGCAGCTTGACAGGAACTATGATTGTCACACACGTCGCAATGTCTCTTCGTTCATTTTAATTTAATTCACTGGCGTTTAACGGCATGTCAACAGCTAAGGTATATTTTCAGCCGAGTTGTAGAATCCCATACTACATCTGTATGAATGAATTTGTTTAAATCAGAACTGAAAATGTATGTAAAAAATATATCCAGCCATGAAAGTACAACAAGGGCGTCGTTATCACTAAGCTAATCCCCTCGCTGGCAGTCTTGGTAATAAAATTGAATAAACGAAGACAAAAACTTTAACGCATTTGCCTTACAAACAAGGTGAACCTGATCTGGTGCCAGGTCCTCACCACGCCCTTACCCGAGGATTAACACTAATATTACTACTCTTTTTCTCAAACGGGGAATAACTTATACATGTAGTATATGCATGTACAAACATCAACCGTTTTATATCCGAGGCTCATTCTCATTGAGTATAATGGATACAGTGCAACCTCTCTACAACAGCCACCCAATGGAAGACGCAAAAGTGGCTGTTATAGAGAGGTGGCTGTTGTAGGGAGGTTAATGCTGAATTAAATTTTATCGTCTGATGTTTATTTATTTTCTTCAATAATTCTCAATAAAAACATGTTTTGACAGCATTTTAGAATCATTTCCAATGGAAATGATTCTAAAATGCTGTCAAAACATGTTTTTATTGAGAAAGAATGCAAAATCAACATCAGACGACATTTTTCATGCTCAGCAGTCTAAGGGTTAGATATAGAGGAAATCATCCATTTGGGATATAAAATAGCGGCTGTTACAGAGAGGGTGTTGTTGTAGAGAGGTGGCCGTTCGGGGAGGTTCGACTGTACTATCGTTTCTTTGTAGATTTGTGTTCCAAATGTAAAACTCCATATGTGACTGTTACAGGAGAAATGGGGATTATGGGTTTTGCGACTAGTGTAGATCCAGATCAGACTGTGCATCCGCACAGTCTGATCAGGATCTGCACTGTTCATCAATGAAACACCCGTCATGCTTCTAACAAGGAATATAGATCGTTATCACTGTACATGAGTGTGTTATTTGATCAGGATCTACACTGGTCAGAAATGCCATAAGCCCAATTTCTCCAGTCACAGCCTCATATGCCTAGAATAGACTCCATTATACCAATGTATCGGTTTTATGTGTGTTTAATTTCCTCGGCAGATTTGCAGAGCACGTATCCCGTATTATGTAACGTTTAAAGGGGTATATCAACATTTTTTTCAGCAAATAATAATAATAATAATAAAAAAAAACAACGTGTTTTCATCAGGGCCCTGTGTAAAGTGGTTTAATTGAAGATATATCCGATTTCCTATCTTGTTGCGTTCAAGAAGATAGAACATCCGATACTTATGTACCGATATCGGTGAAAATTGAAACAACCCAGAAGTAGTATCGTCATATATCTTCAATTAAAGCACTTTACAGAGCCATGATAAAAACACTTTCTTTTTCTTAAAAAAAAAATCTGAAAAAAAAATTCAGCTATCCTAGTATTGTCATATATCTTCAATTAAACTGCACTAATTCATAGAGAATACAAATCTAGTGTGTGTTGATATACAGCTTATTAGGCTATTCTAGAGACTGTGTAGGATTTCCGAGGCTCGCCGAGGTATTCATATTTTTCCGAGCCGAGCCTGATACAGTTTGTAAGAAAATACACTAGAATGGTATTATATTCAAGAGCGTCGTCAGCGATGGTTCGATGGGTTCGATGGGTTCGTACGAACCCCCCTTTTTGGAGTCTGCTTGATTTTTGTATATACATGTACAAATGAGTTCCGCGATAGCCACTTTCAGTACATGGATTAGCAGACAGTATCTTATTTAAATGCTGTACTAACCAAAGACAACCAAGCGACGTTAAACGTATTGAATATGCCAATTTTCAGATATACGCTTCTTAAATCGACCTATCACTTTTTTCCAAGGACCTAGTTGTTGTCCAAACATACACAAAACGCAGCAGCTGGCTTCTATAAATCAAAACAAATCCGGGGCTGTGAAGCAACCCCTGGACCCCTTACATATTTCGATTGCTTCACAGCTGAAAGCTGGACCCCCTTTTCAAAAAAAAATGCTGGTGACGCCCGTGCTATTTATTAGGTAACGATTCATGATAAAGGATGAGCAAATATAATACTGGCGGACTTGATTACGTTGCGTCATAACACTGGTGTCCTTCGGTAACGTCACGTGACGCTGTGCGACCAATAGGCAATACACCGTAAGAAAAAGTAGTTGTGACATGGGTACTGTTATTTAATCAATGACGGACACGACAATGTGCTATCCGTCGGCGTGAATGTACTACAAATAGGATGGATCAACGTATTTTGTTCTTTTTATTCGAGCGCTAGAGAAGTATTTGACAACCAACATCCAAATTTGAGGTCTAAGTGATTTTATGTAAATGAGCTTATGTCAGTCGCAGCACATATTTTGCGGGTTAAACTTTTTAAAAACACGGGTATTACGCCATAAACTAGTTCCAACAACTTGATCGCCTTTTCAGTATGATAAATGTTATTTTTTGTGCTAAATTTATGTTATTGCAAATGTTTCCGTAGTCTAAGGGTGCGACGATTAACCTCCATACTTGATTATTCGCGATTCATAACTCTGCAAGCAAAAGTACATCCCCTGTATAAAAGCGGTGCAAAAGACGAAGTAAATAAATATAATAGTAGGTTAGTGCCGTGAATGGGAAAAAATATCCGGCAAGGCTCAAGAATTTCTTTATTTCTCATCAGAAGTATATGTTTTGACCACTCATTTGAACCGTCTCGCCGAGACGGTTCAAATGAGTGGTCACAACATATACTTTGATTCAGAAATAAGGAAAATAGATAGAGAATAGTAGGTTAGTGCCGTGAATGGGAAAAAATATCTGGCAAGGCTCAGGAAACGGGATGAGCGAGGCTCTGCCGAGCACATCCCGTTTCCGTGCCGCGCCAGATATTTTTTCCCATTCACGGCACTAACCTACTATTCTATTTATCCCGTCAACCCCTACAAATGGCTGTAAAATGCAAAAATTGTATTGACTGGATATCAAAAATGTTTCACGGCACCGTGTTTCACGGCACATACGCACTGTGTTGACGGGATAAAATTATTTTACAAACGCTTTCAAAATTAATTGAAAAATGGGTTCAGAAACATTTTATGGAATATTTAACAACGTTTAAACTATTGCATCAAACCCAGAGTGGATTTCGTCCAGGTCACTCGACAGAATCAGCGTTAATTGTTCTTCTTGAAAAGTTTGTACAAGCAATAAATCGGGGTAAATTAGTAGGGTGTAATTTAGTCGACTTTCGTAAAGCCTTTGATCTTGTTGATCACAAAATTCTCCTGGATAAACTTCAACTATACAAGTGCAGTAACGTAAGCCTGGGTTGGTTCAAATCGTACCTGGAACAAAGGCACCAACTTGTTTCGGTAAATGTAGAAACATCTGAATCTCTACCTATCAACTGTGGGTATACATGTAGATAAAAATCTCCAGTGGAATGACCAATTTAACGGTATCTCAAAAAAGATTTCATCATATCTCTGGCTATTATCTCAAATCAGACCTTATTTATCTACTGAGCACCGAACATTATTCTATAAGGCCTATATTCAGCCACATTTCACATATTTCAATATAGTATGGGGAAAGTCGTTAAATCGAAATATGTACATAATAACCAAACTTCAACGGCGAGCATGTTTAAATCATTCTCGGAAACGAATATATTGATTTGCAAAACTCATTAGAAAACTCAGCCATACCGTATAGTATAAAATAGAATATGTCATATTGTGGTGATCGTTTTCGACCCTTGCCAATTCGGCACAGAATGAACACCCAGACGGCCAAGGTAGTTAGAGTTACTTCCGCTGGTCGTGTGTCGCTAGTGAAATTCAGGGTTTCTGACTTCCGGTTCACTTCCGGGCTGAAGTTGAGCGGTTTTTCAGCGAATGTTCGTTTATTTGGTTTAATTGAGTACTGTTTATCAGTTCACGACATAATTTCTGTTGTATATATAGGACATTTTGTTAGAGATCGACAAACCACTTTAGATATGCGGAAATGTCATGATCTGGGCCAGTTTCGAAAGGCTTCTAAAAACTTGTTGTTGTTGTTGTCGCTGCTGTGAAATTCCCGCGCTTATTTTTCGCGAAGCACTTTCCACTCTAGATTAATTATTGCGAATAATTTCAGGACGTTCAGTCCTTTGATTATTTCAGTTGGGTCCGTTATCGGTTTGACTTAGTTTCGGACCTAACACAGTGAAAGGAGACCAATCTGGACGGCAAGTCGTATGGTCGCCATAGTGGTAAACAAGGTTGTCTACCACCAAACACAAACTTCATTATTGACTTGCTTCTGCTGTTTTCGCATCACAGCACACAAACATGAGCGAATATAAGTGATCCTGGCTCCAGTCTTACCTCCCTTATCGCATCGCCGTTTTTCGCCGATATTTATGTCTAAATTCAGTCATATTTCACGAGAATCGCGTCGGAAATATTGACGAAATTTTCAGAGCCCATTGCGGGAGCTCTGAATATTTTGTAAATTTACGACGTGATATTCGGAAAATAAAGTACTTTCACAAAATCAATATCGGCGGAAAAAAACCGCAAATGCGATAAGGGAGGTAATTCCAGAGCCGGGTTCAAGTTTGAGCTGTCTGGGAAGGATGGGAAAAAAGTAACTGTGTAATTGGCTGTTCACTTCTTATCCGAGCGTCAAATTGCTGATGAAACGCTGATAGAAACTCGCTGTCAGTTTTTCTGCGCCTCCCATATTACCGGCGTTCCACACTCGGCAAACCGCTTGATGTGGAAGGCATTGTTGAGTGGTAGAACGGCGAAAGTGTATAATGACAGAGCGATTACTTCTGTGTAATATATGACTGCCACTGGAGAATTGAGGCTTATGTAATCGGTTGCCAGTCTCGCTACTGTAGCCGATCTCACCAACACCGCTTAGCGCACTTATTTCGCTCTAGTGAACACTGAGGGAGTGATTTTAAATATATACATACGTTAATTACTATTTTTATTATAAATCTACTTGATAAAAATGCAGCATACTTTAATAATATGTGTGTTCAGTACAGATAAGTAATTACTAGATAAGTAAACTTAGCTAGATAAGTTCACTTAGCATTTTGGTGATGATTTCATATATTTCTTAAGCGATGTCATTGATTTCATAAGACACGAGGCTATGTCGAGATTCTTACTAAATCAGCCAACGAGTACGCCGAAAGTGCGTTTTATGAAATAAACACTGTTTCTTAATGGCTGGATGTTTCCTATAACAACTTAATGGATGGCTGGATGTATCCTATAACAACTTAATGGCTGGATGTTTACTTAATGGCTGGATGTTTCCTATAACAATTGCAATGAATGATTTTGAAATTACATGTCTCCTAGTTGGTAGAAATCATGCGAATTATTGCTAACTCTAAATGTCTATTATGATTTTAAAATGAATGCTCCTGCAGAGCGCATGCGTGAGTTGTGTTATTAGGAGCCTAGCTGCGCCGCGCAGCTAGGCTCCTAATAACACAACTCACGCAAAGCCTTGATTCGAGACGCCGCGCAGCTAGGCTCCTAATAACACAACTCACGCAAAGCCTTGATTCGAGACGCCGCGCAGCTAGGCTCATAATAACACAACTCACGCAAAGCCTTGATTCGAGACGTTGCTCAGTCAGGCTCATACTAATGTAACAATCGACACCATTTTGTCAAGAAGGGTCAGTTATTCCTGAATAAATTAAATGTAATTTCTTTATGTCCCCATACCAAGGATCCGTATAATAAGATAGTACCGACTTACTTTTTGGTCCTTTAGGTATAATACCAGAGGCTGGAATGCTTAGAAGTGGATTGTAGAGTATCGTTGTGTTCCTGGACTTTAATACATCAAACCAGTAGGTGAACTGAAAATATAATACAAGAGATACAGTGGGACCGTTGTGTAGCTTCTATTATCAGGGTATGGGATTACATGGTCTATTGTTGGAGTAATGGCGGCGCCCATGAGGTCTCAGGTAAATGTTATTTTTCATCAATACGACTGCGGTTTTCTTCCTTTTAATAACGACATGTTCCAGCCATTAACACCACGAGTCCGCAAATACCAAATAGCAGCATTACGTATGCAGTTAGTCTGAACATTATGCAGATAAATTTGAATCAGAGTTTACACAACGTACGATTCAGTCCTATTCAAAGTTCTCTGCAGAATGTTCAGACTGTCCAAGATTGCAAAGCACAAACCATGCATGGCAATTCTCATATTCCAAAATCAAATTGATCCTCTAACTAAACCGGGTACTCCGTGTATCTATTTTAGAGAGGTTCCACTGCTCATGTAACAAAGATAAACGATTAACCGGACACCGGGGGAACATCCCAGGGTTTCCGGACTAGAGGTGGTTCATTGTATAAGTATAATTCATATACCATTGTGTCTGGTGATCTGGGGCTCGTTTCACTAAACTTCGTACGATTAAAATGTTCGCAAGTGCACATTTAGGATCGTATGGAAATTTCAATCGATGGATTTACATTTATTGAGCATAGGCTGCATATGCATGCAGCCTATGCTCAATAAATGTAAATCCAATAATGTTGCACTTACGAACATTTTAGTCCTACGAAGTTTAGTGAAACGGCCCCCTAATCTTCGTAAGTGCAAATGAAGGGTAGTCTGAAAATTGCAATTGATAGATTTACATTTTTTGAACATGGGCTGCATATGCAGCCTATGTTCAATAAATGTAAATCCAATAATTGTTCACAAGAAAAGAGTGTTAATGACAGACTATCATAATTTTGCACTTACGCACATTTTAGTCGTACGAAGTTTAGTGAAACGGACCCCAGAATTGTTCGTTGGATAAATAAAATCCGTGTTCTCACCAGCGGCGCCGCTCCCCAACACATCTGACATGAATACGACATGATACGAGCAACCTTTGGGCAGTGCCAAATATATGTAGCCGCCAATCACAGTAAAACTTCAAAGAAGGAGTGAGGTATGATTGTCACAATGAGAAGGGGCTTATCGCATGTGCGACCAGTGTAGAACCCGATCAGCAGGGTCTGTTCTGTTTGCAATTCAATCACTGAAGCAATCGACCATGTATACACGAAGCAATGTAAAAGTTCAAAAAGAGAATGATATATGCATGTGACTTATCGCATGTGCGACCAGTGTAGACCCAGATCAGCCTGCACGTCCCCACAGTCTGATCAGGGTCTGCACGGTTCGCCATTCAGTCACTAAGCTGAACTCTCATGTAAGAATTTAATCGCCAATCATTTTTTATATTTCGTAGAATGCTTGATAAATGATTGCGACACGAAATATGGGATATATCGAATGTAAAACCAGCGTAGACATACGAAAATGATTTTTTATTTTTTTCGATAATATTAAATTTTATCAGAATTTAAGAATGAACCTTCTTTTTATTTTGCGAAATTTTGTCAAATATTGATTTTATCATGAAAATTGATTTGCCTATGGGAATTTAACATGGTGAAAAAGGAAGTGCAGGAGTTGGGGGGAGGAGCCAAACAAAAAACACAAACTCTTTTTGGAAATTGACTCCGAAACTTGGCTAGATATCTTGGAAATGATATAACTAGGAAAACAAAAGCTAATGTTTTAAAATCGGTCCACTATTTCTGAAATCAGAAAAATGTCCCCATGTTAAATCCCCATACAGTGTAGACATCTTCACTCCGTGAACTATATAATTATGAAGTATGTCGACATGCCAGGTACGTGAGCAATGAACTCCGAGACGCGAACACTCGTTTGTACGGAGCCCCGCAGGGGACGTAGAATTTTTTTTTTTATTAATTCGTTCCCACGAAATAACAATTCCTTGCCTCAATTTAACAATTCGTTCCCACGAATTAACAATTCATTTCCACGAATTAACACTTCGTTGCCTCAATTTAACAATTCGTTCCCACGAATTAACACTTCGGTCCCTCAATTTAACAATTCGTTCCTGTGGGAACGAATTGTTATTTCGTGGGAACGAATTGTTATATCGTGGGAACGAAGTGTTAATTCGAGGGAACGAATTGGTAAATTGAGGCAACGCATTATTATTTCGTGGGAACGAATTAATAAATAAATTCCATGTCCTATGCGGGGCTCCGTACGTTTGGTCATGGCGAGTCACATGATATTATACGGAGTTTCGTTCCCGTGGGAACGAATTGTTATTTCGTGGGAACGAATTGTTAAACTGAGGGAACGAATTGTTAATTCGTGGGAAAGAATTGTTAAATTGAGGGAACGAATTGTTATTTCGTGGGAACGAATTAATAATTTTTTTATTTTTTTTAAATATACGTCCCCTGCGGTGCTCCGTAATATTACTATGACTAACATGCGTAACGTTTCCGCGGCGTTCCGCGGTTTATGATGTCAACATAGCGGACTAAATTGGCTCTGGCATAGAAGGTGTGTTTTATAGGAATATATACCTTGTTAACTAGCCTTTAGGTATGTGACAAAGAGTTCCAATCATCAAATAACTAGAGTAATAAAATAAACGTGGCTTATAATTCATGTCTGAGATGTTATGCTTTGACCCGCATTAGAATTTGCGCCTTATAGAGTAGAGAGTTAATTAAACTTTCCAACATACATGTAGATGTTATGCTACAATACAATACAATACAATACAATACAATACAATACAATACAATACAATACAATACAATACAATATAATATAATATCAATACAATACAATACAATGCAATGCAATGCAATGCAATGCAATGCAATACAATACAATACAATACAATCGATACAATGCAATTCAATACAATATAATACAATATAGTACAATATAGTACAATGCAATGCAATGCAATGCAATGCAATGCAATGCAATGCAATGCAATGCAATGCAATGCAATGCAATGCAATGCAATGCAATGCAATGCAATGCAATGCAATGCAATGCAATGCAATGCAATGCACAATACAATACAATACACAATGCAATACAATACAATACAATACAATATATAATATAATACAGTATAAATACAATACAATACATTATAAATGCAATACAATACAATATAAATGTAATACAATACAATACAATATATTGTAATGCAATACAATATAATACAATACAATACAATATATTGTAATGCAATACAATATAATACAATACAATACAATATAAATTGAATACAATACAGTATAAATTCAATACAATACAATATAATATATTACAACACAATACAATGTAATATAATACAATGGAATACAATACAATACAATACAATGCAATACAATATAAATTCAATATACAATATATTGTAATGCAATACAATACAATACAATACAATACAATATAAATTGAATGCAATACAGTATAAATTCAATACATACATAATCTAATATACAAGGAATATACAATCAATACAATGTAATACAAGGTACAATACAATATATACATGCAATCAATAATAAATCAATAATACAATATCAATGCAATACAATACAATACAATATATTATAATGCAATACAATGTAATACAATACAATACCATATAAATTCAATACAATACAGTATAAATTCAATATAATACAATATAATATAATACAACACAATACAATGTAATATAATACAATGCAATACAATGCAATATAAATTCAATACAATACAGTATAAATTCAATATAATACAATATAATATAATACAACACAATACAATGTAATATAATACAATACAATACAATGCAATATAAATTCAATACAATGCGATATAAATTCAATACAATACAATATAAATGCAATACAATATATTATAATTGAATACAATGTAATGCAATACAATACAATATAAATTCAATACAATACAGTATAAATTCAATACAATGCAATATAATATATTACAACACAATACAATGTAATACAATACAGTACAATACAATATAGATTCAATATAATACAGTATAAATTCAATACAATACAATATATAATATAATATAATATAATATAAAACATAATACAGTATAAATACAGTATAAAATACAATACAAACAATACAATATAAATTCAATACAATACAGTAAATAATAAATATATATATATATATAGAATAATAATATAATATAATAGTATAAATACAGTATAAATACAATACAAAACAATACAAATATAAATTAATACAATACAGTTAATAATAATAATAATAATAATATTAATTAATAATAATAAATTATAATAATATAACAGTATAAATTCAGTATAAATACAATATAAATACAATACAAACAATACAATATAAATTCAATACAATACAGTATAAATTCATTACAATACAATATAATATAATACATATATATAATATATATATAATAATAATACAGCATAAATACAGTATAAATACAATACACTACAATATAAATGCAATACAATACAATACACTATATTACAATACAATACAATACAATACAATGCAATACAATACAATGCAAAATAATACAATGTAATGCAATGCAATACAATATGATACAATACAATAATACAATACAATACAATGCAATATAATACAATGTAATACAATATAATACAATATATTATATTACAATACAATACAATAAAGCAATAAAATACAATACATTGTAATGCAATACAATACTACAATAAAATACAATGGAATACAATGTAGTGCAATGTAATACAATTACAATACACGTTTTATGATCCTAAATATAATTTCAAATGAAAAGGGGACTGACGTTAGTGGCAACATTTGGAATCATTCACTAGACTTCTAATCGTGTTGCGTTTTATCGTAAACCACTGACTGAATGGCGAACATAGTAGGCCCAGATCAGACTGCGCGGATGCGCAGGCTGATCTGGGGCTACGCTGGTCGCAATCGTCACAATGTCCTTTTTGTGAGAAGTCAGCCCAATTTCTCACAAACCGCAGCTCTATTACTTTTCGACTGGTTGTCATATCCGATTAAGCTTCGTGGAACATTATTTGGCAACACCGGCGTACAGTCGATGTCATTCCAGACACCTAACTGTACGAAGATGGCGTACAAGGGGTGTTCACAAAATACTCGAACAAGTGCAGTGTTTATAGTACATATTAATGTGTTAGTTATCTGAATTACCTGAATGAAACTGGAGCAGTGAAAATTATTATCAGACGTGTTATTTGAGAATTTAAAAACTATTGAATAAGCTATGGGGAGATAGCTTTGGTTGGAAAACGATGAAAAGCGAGAAAAATACGGGACTTGTCCGCGTATTTCCTGAACACCCCTCGCCTGTATTGCAGGTAGGTGGAATTATTTTCAGACTTTCTGTTGAAAAGCTATGATAATTAAATAAGCTATGAGAGAGGCAACTTTCGTACGAATGCTGCAAAAGATGAGGGAATTATGTGTCCGAGTATTTTCTGGGCACCCTCGCAGTACTTGCAAGTACAGTGAAACCTCTCTAAACCGGACACCAAGACAACATATGTGATCCTATAGTTGATGGATTTATTGGTCATTATTCTCAGATGTTAATGTATGTTCATGATTACAAAGCACGCCAATATATTTGAGAATGGTCATATGCCTGATTTACAGTGGAATAATTCCAGCACAAAAATATTTACACAATTCCCTAACATTTGATTGGCCCATAGCAAGTCTCTGTCCAAAATGTGTATCCCAGTAAACTCCCACGCCGAACTACTTTCCGCAACCGTGAGGCGCAGTTAAAATAATTCTTAAGAAAACGGAAAGTAAACACATTTTCTTGATGAATTTATTTCAAATGCTGGAATGATAAGGAATGAATAGCCTTTTTGTGGAATTTATCGGGGATATAAACTTGGAGAAGTCGCGGGAATACTGGACGAGGCCTTCCGGACTTCGTCTAGTATTCCCGCGACTTTTCCAACTTTATACCCCGATAAATTCCACAAAAAGGCCATTCATTCCTAGAATATATCTACACCGGTTTAGAGAGGTTTAACTGTATGTGGATTCAATTGTCTGACTATTGTGGTAAAAACTAAGATACTTGAATAAGCTATGAAATACATGTAGCCGACCTAGTGTGGCAATACGGTAATATGTGACGGAAATACCGGACTGGTCAGAGTATTTTTTGAACACCCATTGTGGTCCTTGCGAGAACAAGTGTAGGTGGAAATATTCTTAGACTCGCTGTTGATACACATACTGTCTATGAGGGATCATGGCCAGTTATCTCCCGTTTAATTTATTTATAGAACTCCGGTCCAAATTATGTAGTTTAGTTTGTTTCGTATTGCTTGTAAAAAGAATGAACGTATCATGATTTGCTATGAAAAGTATTCTGTGATTATAGTGATTTAGACTAGTGCTGATCCAGATCATTCTACATATATGCGCAATCTGATCCGGGGCGCATTATTTGCCAGATTCATTTTTTAACACGTTTTAATGTTATTGCGTTCAGTGCAGACCAAGATCACACTGACCTGGGTCTACTCTGTTCGCAAAGCTCAATGTTTGTGCTATTGTGGGGCAGACAACTTTGGTTCGGATGCTGTGAAAAATGACGGAAATACATGACTTGCTTGAGTATTTCCTGAACATCCCTCGTAGTTCTTGCAAGACTATAGAGCTCCAGATAAGATGTGTAGTGGCGTATTTTGAGTACTTATTTGAGCAGAATACACAATGATTACTGCTTATCAAAAGTGGGAGTACAAAATACTCACACAAAATATTCGTTGATTTTCAAATTAAGTAGTGCAAATACTGTATTAAAGTTGAAATTTATTTAGTTGAGCTGCAAAATGAAAACACAATTATCGCTGTGACTGGCGAAATTAGGCTTATGGGAATTGTGACCAGTGTAGCTCCTGATCAACACTCCTGTAACCTAGTAATTGTTTATATTCCTTGTTAGAAACATGGCGGGTGTTTCATTGATCGAATGTCGAACAGTGCAGATCCTGATCAGCCTGTACGGATGCACAGGCTGATCTGGATCTACACTGGTCGCAAAACCCATTAGCCCAATTAGAGTTACATTGGTAAAAACACCAGTTAACCCTGCTTTGTTAACGAGAATGTATATTTATAAATATTGCCTCAACTAAAGTGTTACATGTAAAACTCTTCAGTTGTGTATATAACTAAGCCCCTCCCGCAAACAAACCTTGAGTTTCTGCAATATGCAACAAATACAATATTAATTGTTTCAACTGTCACTGTATACGATACATTTTACGAGTAAATGGCCATAAGCGATGAATTTATTGGAATTTGACCAAATAAACTGGTCCGTTTTGTTGATATAGGTCATTTGCAGCCCAGAAAGCTAACAAAAAAACGTATTGAATATCTGAAGCATGAAATGAGACATACATGTAGTTCCTTTAAAAGGGTATATCAGGATTTTTTGAAAAAGATCCATACAAAATAAAACGTGTTTGTATCATGGCCCTGTCTGTGAAGGTGGTTTAATTTCAGAAATACAATGTAGTGGACCGATTTTCCAAATTTAACTTTTGTTTATCGTTCGATCATTTCGAAGCTATCTAGCCACATTTCTGTGTCAATTTCCAAATTATTTCGTTTTTTTTTCTCCTCTTACAGCTCTTCCACTTCCATTTCACATCAAGTTTTCGTAATAAAATCAATATTGGACCAAATTTCACGAAATAGAAGAATGCTCATTCTTAATTTTTTATACAATTTAATATTATTGAAAAAAATAATTGTTTTTGCATTGTTTATACAGCCGGATAATTTGGGCAGGTTTACTGAAATAGACAGTAGGTACAAACTCGCATTTATCAGGTAACCTGCCCTGTATTGACCGAATACGTACTGACTGATAACATATTGTTGTATCAGGCATTGACCTGATATCAACATCCGGGTTACAACGAAGTGAAAACTGACGTTCCATTGGTCGGATAACGTCACGTGACGTTACCGAATGAAGTCAGTGTAATGACGCAACGTAAACAAGTCCGCGTTCTGTCCATAGAATACGACGTCATCTAATGTCATTTTCGAGCATAAAACGTTACCTGATAAATAGAATACCAGGCTAGTGTATTTTGATATCAAGTTTATCAGGCTCGGCTCGGAAACGGTAGGAATTCCTCGGCAAGCCTCGGAATTCCTACGCGTTTCCTAGCCTTGCCTGATAAACTTGATATCAAAAGACACTAGCCTGGTATTCTCTATGTCTCATATTATTATTCATACGTAACTTCGTATTAATATAGATATTCTTATTTTACTTTTTTTGTAATTATCGAATCTAGATTTTTACACTAAGGAAAAATGCCAAGTAAATGGAGTGGAACTTGCATTTAGCAGATGCAAATACGTATTTCCAACCGCATATAGGATATCGGCATACATCAAAAGACATTTGAGACACGCCATGCGATTTTGTATCTTCTGACAACTGCGTTATTTCATGAAATACATTTTCAAAATTTAACAGATTTTCCATCAATGAAGTCAAAAGTTGACAAATATTCCGCATGTACTCTGAAATTGTTGCCATCTTCTGAAGTCGTTTACGGAAAATATCCCATTTTCTGTAAAAATATGTAATGAACTATCGCAGCGTAGGTACAAAATCACATGACGTCTCTCATTTGTGGTAGTAACAGGAGAAATGTGGTTTATGGCAGTTGGTACCAGTGTAGCCCCGGACCAACGTGTGCATCCGTGTAATCACAATAATTTAGACACGCCACGTGACTTTGTACCTTTGGACATCTGCGTAATCAAATAAATACGTTTACAAAATTTACAATATTTTTTTATAAATAAAGTCAAAAGTTGACAAAAGTTTCAGAGTACATGGGGAATTATATTTTGAAATTGTTGTCATCTTTTGACGCCATTAAAGAAAAATATTGTAAATTTTGTAAACGAATTTCATGAAATTACGCAGATGTTCGAAGGTACAAAATCACATGGCGTGTCTCATATGTAATAGTTTTAGTGCCATCTGTTACATGTTACATGTTAATCCTAATCCGACGCAGGTCCCCAGGGTGTCCGGTTTAGAGAGGTTTCACTGTAGATCAGGCATTGATCATTCTGAGTCATAGTTGTGCGCTATACGATCATGAACAGACATTATCACCTGAGATAAATGACCAAGAAACCCAAGAAAAATAAGATCACACGTGTTTCTTGGTGTCCGGTTTATAGAGGTTCCACTGTACAGAAAAATAAATAGAATTGTGAATGCTATTTTTATACAATCGATGGTTACTACTGTCTGTTTCACGAAAGCTGCCCAAATTTTACGGCTATGTATATATAAACAATTCCAAAACAATATTATTTTCGATAATATTAAATTAAAGGAAAATTTAAGAATGAAATTTCGTGAAATTTGGTCAAATATTGATTTTATTGCGAAAAAACAATTTCCCCATGTTAAATCCCCATGTTTTCTTAGTTAGATCATATCCAAGCTATCTACCCAGGTTTCGGCGTCAATTTCCAAAACAAATCGTTTTCTGACTCCTCCCACAGCTCTTCCATCTCATTTTCCCCATGTTAAATTCCCATAAACAAATCTATTTTTCGCAATAAAATCAATATTTGACCAATTTTCACGAAATAAAAAGAAGGCTCATTCTTAAATTTTGATAAAATTTAATATTATCGAAAAAAATAATGTTTTTGCATTGTCTATATGGTCGTAAAATTTGGGCAGGTTTCGTGAAACAGACAGTAATTAATTGTACATGTATTTAAATTAATGCATCTACACGTATGCTAGAAACCTGTTTCGATCTGCGGTGTTTTATTAACTGAAACGCGCTAAATTTCACGGATTGGTACAGTAAATTATCTCCCCTGTTTATCACAGTATATGGTAAAATGTAGTAGAATAAATCACAAACTCATTGAAATATGATCCAATACGATGGCACGTTACGTTGGTACAGTGGAACCTCTCTAAACCGGACACCCTGGGAGGTCCCCAGGGTGTCCGGTTTAGAGATGTTCCACTACAAATCAGGCATAAAACTATGCCAAGGTATGGGGTTGTGCTTTTCGTACTCGAACAGGCATTATCATCATAAATATACACCAATGGACCCCATAAAATTAAGGATACACAGACTGTATGAGTGTCCGGTTTAGAGAGGTTTTACTGTATAGGTCATTTGCAGGTCATAAAGCGGAACAGCACAAAATGGATACATAAGGCCCCATTGGACCACAGGTTGAAGTAACGGACCATTGTCTATATATACATTATACATAAACAAATAAATAAGCTAAATATTTCTTTTTACTCCCTCTTATAGCACATAATGTGTTATAAGAGGGACTAAAAAAAGATTAGCTTATTTTTTTCTCACTTGATGATTGATGATATTAGGTATATTTATTGTAGTTATGAACATTGGTCCGTTACTTCAACCTGTGCACCAGACCTGTCTGAGACCCAGTGCTTTTAACGAGTAGGAATCGAGAACGATTGACGTAATAATTCTGCGCATATTATACAGATCATCACATCTGTTTATACTGTTTTAGAGTTTAGTAATCGGCCACGATGGGATAAAACCGGGCTTATTGCAGTTTAAATCTACCCGTGGGGACCTAATGACGAACGTGTTCAGTGTTTAACCCTTTCAACACCACAATACATACCTGTATAGTGGTATTGGTAAACAGTGTAGATCCAGATGAGCCGGCTCGTGACGAGCCGTCTCATCAGGATCTGCACTTTTTGCAAGTAATTTTCATATTTTTTAGAGCAAAAATACTTTTGATAAATCGACTAGTCTGAAAATCATTTTGTGACGATTAGATTGGGTGCAAAAGTAACATATCAAACTCCATTCCAGTTACTTAGAGGTGAAAATGTTTAACCTGTTGATGCATCATTACTAAATCCTCTTTTCTCAAACATTGCTCAAATATTACTGGTAAACCCGAACAGAAGCAATCTGACAGGTGTTCCAGCGATACACGTTTCGGCACCCATTGTACTCGTCCCAGCTGATTCGAATAGAGATCCAAGACGGAATGTAATTATCACAACGAAATATCCGTTGATAACAAGTTGTCGCACCATAGCCACTTCGATATGCAACAAAAGCGGTTGGAATTTCTACTACATGTACCAACGGTAGTGAAGGTAAGAACACACTAAATCTTTTACATAAGCTGCAAATTATCTGTACTGGATCCAACCTAAATAAAATATAGGTTCACTTAACTTACTCCTAAGAAAAAGGGATATGTGCATTTGTGCCCCACCACAATAATGGAAGGCGCATTCAGTGTTACCCTTGTCCGTCCGTCACCAATTTTGTAACTCGTAAAACGTTTAAATCGTACTAGTTACATACCTGAAACTTGGTATGTAGCTTTGTTATGATTAGTAGATGCGCAAAGTTTATTTCGATTTTTTATTCGACCCCCGAGTCATGGATTATCTACCCCTTTTCAGCTTAAAATTCAGAACATCTTGTTCCCACTGGATAGCATCACCTCTGTACGACAGCTTAAAAGGGACAAATGCATTGTTTTTGCTATCTTGTTCCCACGATATAGCATCTCGTTCCAATGAGATAGGTTCTCGTTCCCACACAATATGTTCTCGTTCCCACGAGATAGGATGTCGATTCCACGACATAGCATCTGCTTCCTACGAGATTTGATCTTTCTCGAACGAGTTACCTATCTCATTCCTACGAGATAGCATCTCGTTCGAACGACATAATCAGCCAATGGAATAACATATATCACTCCACCATCTTGGATGACAATTGTGCTAACTTTTGATTGGCTGACTATGACGTAGGAACGATATGTTATATCGTGGGAACGAGATACTATGTCGTGGAAAAGAGATGCTATGTCGTGGGAACGATATTCTGTGTCGTAGGAACGATGCAGATGTCCTTTAACCCTTTCACCCCTAAGTAATTGGAACGGAATTTGATATGTTATTGTTTCAACCCATCCAATAGTCACAAAATGATTTTCAGACTGGTCCACTTATTAAATGGGGGTGTTTTTCTTATCAAAAATATAAAAATTACTTGCAAAAATCACGAGCCGGCTCATCTGGATATACACTGTTTACCAATACCACTTTATCCCGTCAACTATGTCGCTACTAGACGTGAAAAGCAGGTACGTGTATTTTTTCTCGTTCACGTCTAGTAGATACGTCATTATGTATGACGTTACGTCATTATGTGAATGACGTAACACGATAATCTTGTCGCTTCAGAAGACAAACTTATGAGGCCACAAATGCATTTTTAGAGACATTTGAACAACTTTGATGTGGTTAACGGGATAAATAGAATATTATTATAGTGTCATGAACGTGAATAAATATCTGACTCGGCTCGAAATCAGGATGTGCTCGGCAAGCCTCGCCCATCCTGATTTCTCAGCCTCGACAGATATTTATTCACGTTCATGACACTATACTAATATTCTCTATATACAGGCCTGTGATGTTGACAGGGTTAAAGCTGCAGTACCTCTGGCCACTAGAGTTTCAGCCAATGATCGACACTGGTTAAACCACGTGACCATCATTTTGTGTTTAAATATCCACAAAATGTGCTTGTAAATGGGGTGAAAAACGGATCAAATGTTTCGCGAGCTGATCAAGCTCTGTCAGAAAACTGTATCTGGTATAACACCTTTACATTTGAGACTGTTTTTACTGGACTGTTTGTTATCCAGTAGGCACTTTGCGGCTTCAGATACCTGAGGTTTTGCTGCACATGGTAAAATGACAACTATGCAGAGACGTTGAAAATATACAGCAGCATATAATAATAATTTAGATACGCCACGTGATTTTCTACCTTCAGACATCTGCGTACTTTCATGAAATACGTTTACCAAATTTATAATAATTTCCATAAATGGGGGCAAAAACTTTTGACTTTATTTATGAAAAATATTGTAAATTTCATGAAATTACGCAGACATCAGAAGGTACAAAATCACATGGCGTGTCTCATATAACACCTGGAGTGTTGTATCGTTATTAACAAACAGTAACTGTATGACCGGCCTTAAATGACCATAGTAACGCTTTAAGTGGGTTACATTTAAAGCGCGTTACAATCCGGCACATTTGGTCCCGTAAATTGAGTCGTGCTTTTAACTTGTCCTTTTCAATTGCGACTTCGTGGGAAATCACGCTAAATTTGCTGTTATATTTTGGTGTAATTCACGTTTAGATAATGTACTAATGTGTCCCGAATAAATCATAGTAGTTGATAGGCCCCTAAACACCAATAAATCAAATCAAACAGTAAGAGTGTGCTAGCGCATCACGAGCTAGACTGGCCACAAATGCCGGACCATAAGCCCTGTTTCTCCCGTCACGATCAAAATCAAGAATCGCACTGTTGGAACCAGAGCGACGTGTAAACGGTCTGCAACAAGCAGGAATCATGTTAATAAGCCCACTTTGGCTGCCAGCCACCTTAATTGTGAGTCACTGTTACAAAACGGGGCTGATCGACGTTTGTATACACGTTGTCGCCGTTGGAATCGTGTAATTCAGTAGCCTATTTCACCAACATTGCAAAGTATACTTTTCTAGCAAAGTATTTTGCCATTTTGGCTGTGATAATGTAATAAATCCAGTATAATAATTCTACATACTTTTAATCATCAAATATATGCAGTTGTAAGTTTTATATGAAATAATGCATTTCGGGAAAAATTAATGATTGCTCCCTCAAAGTATACTTTGCTTGAAAAGTATACTTTGCAATGTTGGTGAAATAGGCTACTGGAATGAGGAATCGTAGCTAGTTATTTAACTTTGTAAATCTATTTATAAAGATCCGGTCCTATGTTTCATTTTAGTGTTTACTTCTTACTGAATAGTGCAAAAATAAAAACTACGCACAGGATAGACCACGATCAGACTGCATATGTGATCCGAGTCTACATTGCTTGCAATCAATTTAATAAGTGTGAAAATATGAATCTGGCAAATGATGCAGTGCCGATCAGTAGCCTATTTCACCAACATTGCAAAGTATACTTTTCTAGCTAGCAAAGTATACTTTGAGGGACAAATTTTAAATTTTAGGATAAATTTATTATTTTTTATTATACTGAATTTATTACATTATCACAGCCATTTTGGCTGCGATAATGTAATAAATTCAGTATAATAAGTCTGCATACTTTTAATCATCAAATGTATGCAGTCGTTAGTTCCATATGAAATAATGCATTTCGCGAAAAATAAATGAATACTCCCTCAAAGTATATTTTGCTACAAAAGTATACTTTGCAATGTTGGTGAAATCGGTTAGAGATTGTGCAGATATATAGGATAACCTGGATGAACACTAGTGGAAATCACTATAATAGCTCATTTACACAACAAACCATGCTACATTAGTTCAAACGCATGTGGTCAGTAGTATACTCAAGGTGCATGATCACGTGGTTACAACAACAACAACGTCGCCCACTCCAAAGTAAGTATTATTTGATATGTTCCTTAATATGCAACGGATTTTGATGAAATATGGCGCAGCAAACGCGTCTTCATGATCTGCATTTGGTGGTCCAGGGAGTTCAGCACAGACTTGTGTCGTTTTTGCGAAGAATCGAGTTCCGTGTCAGTAGACACGGAAATCGATTCTTCGCACAAACGACACAAGTTTGCGCGAAAATACAAAGACCACCAAATGCAGCTTAACAAGACGCGTTTGATGCGTCATATGTCATCAAAATCCGTTACGTAATAAGGACAATATAAAAGAATACGTACTTTGAATAAGATGGATTCTGGAAGTTTCAGTACTTGTTGTTGTTGTTAGTACCACGTGATCATACACATTGATACTGATCGTATCACTGGGAACAATCCGAACGATAATTCGCAGATTAGTCCGGATCTACTTTAGATATAAGGGTCCCCCATCCCCCATTCGACCACCCCCATGCGAACCTCTCGCAGCTTATGTAGCCGGTTCTCAAAATACAGTCAGATATCACGGCGCTATTTTTTCTTGTGGCGCGTATGTATACATCTTGTATCTAGGTCATTGTTAACGACTCGTTTTATGCTATTTTACATTTCACATTTATTAGAATGTATATCTTTGGTACATAATTAATTAAAGAAAAACCAATGGAACCTCAGATTTAGCCGTTCATTTACCACAAATAAAACAGACTATTTTGGTCGCGCATTAATAGTGTGTAAGCCTGAATCACACCTGTCTGGCACCTGTCTGGATTTTTTTCATTCATACATACGGCGTGTACAAATTTGCATAAAACAACACTATAACCACAGGTGTTTGAAGAGTGAATCCGGATATGGAATTACCACCCATATTGCATCGCCGTATTTTGCCGATATTGATTTCGAAAATCAGTCATATTTTCCTTAATTGATGTCGAAATTGATAAAAATATACTGTTACCACTCATTTGATGGTTCACTCATTTGAATCGTCGCGTCGGCATGTTTCGAATGAGTGGTAGTGGCAAGGGGAAAACTTGTCACCAGTTTTATTCTCATTGTACTTAAATGATTTAGAAGATTTTCTTGAAAGCAAAAATGTAAGAGGTATAGAATGTAGACAGCATGAACTAGAAGATTTATTTGTTTATCTTAAATTATTCGTACTACTATACGCAGATGATACTGTAATATTAAGTGAATCAGCAGAAGATTTGCAAAATGCAATAAATGAATATGAAAGATATTGCCATGAATGGAGACTAAAAATTGTTAATACTAGTAAAATGAAGATAGTAGTGTTTTCTAATAACCGGAGAAACTGTAATCACGAATTTTTCTAACAAAATAATATCCTTGACATAGATATTCAAACAAAAATGGTTTCTTTTTGGGCAAGACTAAATAATTCAAATGACAGAAAATTAGCATCAATGTTTTATACTAGTATACACAGTTTTTACAGAAATACGACAAATAACAAAGAACGAAAATTTAAATGGATTACGGCAGTTAAAGATATTTTGATAAAATATGGGTTAAACGGAATTTTTGATTCACATACATTCCCGAATGAAATATGGTTGAAATCAACTGTTAAACAAAAGTTAAAAGACTTATATATTAATGAATGGTTTAGCAGTGTTCGAGAATCATCAACTTGTTTAAATTATAGAATATATAAAACATCATTTGGATTTGAGGAATACTTGGCTATTCTTCCAAATAAATGTAGAAACATATATATAAGATTTAGAACAAGAAATCACAAGCTACCAGTAGAAACAATACGATGGAAAAGAATACCATTGAATGAAAGACAATGCATAATCTGTAAAAATGACATAGGAGACGAATACCACCATCTGTTAGGCTGCAAGAATTTGAAACACTTAAGGAAACATTATATTAAACGTTAACTATAATAACGCAAACACATACAAATTCGAAACACTAATGAGTACTAAAAATGTCAACGATTTGAAAAAACTATGTAAATGTATACAGGTAATAACGTTTATGTACAACTAGCTCTCAGACACATATGTGTTCAGATTACCATTTCAACTTAACTGTGATCAGATATAACACTTTATACAATAACTATTTAGTTGAAAATATAATTCATGTACAAACATAATAAAGTCATCTTACTCGTTGGAGGTACTTGTATGTGGTGCAGCATGACGACATATAACACATCTTGCTGATAGTCACTATAGGAACTAATTAGTTAAAATGATTTATTTATTGGGCAATCTAGATCCATGTCTGATTGCACAAAAGCGCCATCTGACCGAGATCTACACTGTTCGGAACAACGGTAACATGCGTTCAATCTCGTCATGATGCACTGTAAGCAGTTCCCATGATTCATGTACTTGCTATTTCCTGAAGCCTTGTTCACATTTGTTGAAACTATATATCATACGATCCTCTAACTTCAATAGCCGCACAAATTCAAGGCCATTTTTATTTTCTCGTTCTATCGCGTGATTTACGGGTTACGTCACTTCCATTATACTTGTGCGTTCAACCGAAGCCAGATGAAAGGTCACAACTGCCAAGTTAGAAAAATATGATTTAAACGGGACTAATACATTACCAAACAACACAACCCACCTAAATGTTGTGTTTTCCACTAATCCCATTAACCCCCTCCATTAAAATCCGGATTTCGATAGGAAAACAACTTACACATAAATGAGTTCGCTTGAACCTGTATGTTGTTTACATGTTTATCAATGGAGGTCACGTAATATTTGTAGGTAGAAAGGCACTAATAATGTAGGAATATGGATTTTCATTCAGTCACCACCTTATCCTATTTTTTTTTAAATTGTCACTTTTAAGTTCGTCCACATCAGTCCAATACCTCCATTTATCAGCAGATATATGCAATCTGGTCTCTGTTTTTGTTATTCCCATTGTGGACGAGTACCACGTGCAGAAGGGATTGAAATGTCTTACTCCAAAAAATAGACATTACCACTTTAAAAAAGTATTAAAACCAACAAGTTGAAACTTCATATTGTTTAATTTGTTTAATCTAGAAAATTATATTTTCCAAGTTGGCAATCGTTTGTCTAATAATTTAAGTTGGAAACAATATGTATCGTGACCCCTGAATGCCATGGTGCCTGCACCGGAAGAGCATATGACGTCATAGGGTCAGAGGTCGCGACCTTTCACGGTACGCTAGAGGCGGCCATTTGTAGACGAGCGTATTTTGAAAGTAAACAATTACATTTCTCCGTGCTTTTGAAGCCAGTAAACGCAATATACATACAGATAATTGGATTATATTTGCATGTAACTAATAAAAAAGGTTTGTACTCTATTATTTATTGCGCATGTTGTTTCGAATTCGAGTCTGGAATTATGAGCAGTCCAGGATACCTCATGTTGCCATATGTATGGACTGGGTGATTAAAGGAATATTGTATTGTATTGTATTGTATTGTAGTAGCGTACACATTCACTTACAATAATTGAGCCCGGATATGGAAATGCGACCCTCATCGCATCGCCGTATTTTGCCGATATTGATTTCGAAAATCAGTCATATTTTCCTTAAATGATGTCGAAAATTGATAAAAATTTCAGAGCTCATGCGGATGTGTATGTAATGCGTAAAAAACAAATGCTAAGCCTTACTGGATTCTTCCTGTTTCTATACAGCTCCTTCCACTCTCCACAAACAAAATATGTCGAGTGTTATACAGTTTCCCATAACACCATTTACTACATTTACTCTATTTGAACTATTTAAAGGATAATATACTAAAACACTGTTTACCACCCATTTCAGCTCGCAGCTCAGTACTTTCAGTACTTTGATTTTTCTTCAAATACGCCGCATGCATAGCTGTTATTGAAAAAAATGGGGATTGTGGCATTGGCGACCATCGCATACCCAGAACAAATGTAGGAGTCAGCAGTTGCCAAACAGTACACCATGGTATCTACATACCGTCTGTCCGTCTGTCTGTCTGTCCGTCGTTCGGAATGGTTTTGTCACTTTCCTAATTTGTCAATTGAATGAGTCAGTGAAAGAATGGAACTAACTCCCACATGGGCAGTTTGATCAGGTTCTACACTGTTCGTAAAGCCATTATCCAATGCAGTGTGCGAATGAGCCACATGTGAGACACGCCATGCGATTGTGTACCTAAGAACATGTGCGATATCTAATAAAAAATATTTACAAAATTACGATATTTTCAGTAAAAGACGTCGAAAGATGACAACATTTTCATGTTTCGAAATCATTTACATAAAATAACACATTTTCTGTAAATATATTTCATGAAAAATCGTTCTTATGTACAAAATCGCATGGCGTGTCTCATGTATGTAACTGATTGACCACGTGATAAAGTAATTAGCAGCCAATCAACACGTTAGATGGTGTTGTCGATTGATCTTTTCCGAATCGCTTAACTAGTTGCCCATTTGTAATTTAACTGTATTTCCATTAGCAAGAATTGACCACGTGTATACGAAAATAACCATTCATAGTTTTTAGTTTTCATACAAACATAAGACTAGATTCATAAATGTTATGAAACGAATACTAAAGACTTGTATCTGTTTATTATTGGTTAGAATTATTTGAGAATAGAAACAGCGACGACATAAGTGCTTCCTTCCGTCTTAACATGTGCAGACTCTCCGGAAAGTAAGGTGACACTCAACGGTTATGACACATTAGTAACAACTCTTAATATTTATGTTACAAAATGAAAATGCTTGTCTGCATGTACATCCAACGGGTGTTTAGCGATGTAGCTGAAATAACGGTAAGGCCATAACAAGTACTTTGGTTCTCAGATATCTCCGCGTCTGAATAATCCCTGCGAGACGAGCATTTTATGGTCATGGATAAATAAAATTGTCCTATAAATTGACATTCCTAGAAAGATAGCATTTGCTTGTGTGTGTTTCACTTCTAATTCAGAGACATAACGAACGTCAGTCAGACTGAATATATACCAGGGTGTATGCCTGGTCAGACTACTCGAACGTGTTTACAACTGCCTATATAGTGATGACAACGGCATTGCTGACAGATGAAAATAAATAATGTGATAAAAATATTTATTAACAAATATCTTCCTTATTGATACTCGTATATTTTGCAAAATATAATTGGAATTTATGGGTAGCTGGTGTCACATAACTCGTCACAATAAAACTAACATTATTAAACTCTGTATTACGACGTATGCATATAAAAAAGTTCAACCTCGAAAGTCACATGAAACCTGGATATTTAGGAAACGCAAGGATATCCACGTGTTATCCATAACATGACTGGTTCATATATAATAATTTCAACGCGGTAGAACGCATTAAACTCGGATGTTCAGGAAATGCATAGAACCTCCATTACGTGGACACCCCACTCAGAATGATACAGTGAATATACCAATCCAAGCTTGCGTGTGCGTGCTTGCACGTTTTATGTGGTTGTAGTTCCATTCTATTTAGCATTGACTCGTCGGGTGATTCTCTGTATCGACATTCATAGACAGATAGTGTTTGCTTGTGTGTGTTTCCCTTCTAATTCAGAGACATAACGAACGTCAGTCTGACTGAATATATACCAGGGTGTATGCCTGGTCAGACTACTCGAACGTGTTTACAACTGCCCTAGTGAGGAGAATGACACGTACAATGCCGTTACAACGACATTGCTGACATATGCCAATAACTAATGTGATAAAAATATTTATTAACAAATATCTTCCTTATTGATACTCATATATTTTACAAAACATAATTGGAATTTATGAGTAGCTGGTGTCGAAATAATTGACGTTTTCCATAATATCAGATCAAATGAACAGTTTTCCTACAAAACAACAACAAGCAAAAAACAACAACAAACAAACAAACAAAAAGAAACTGTACAATGAAATGAAAATATTATAAATATAGCAAAAAGTACACGCTCTAGTTCTATTTCAAACTTCGACGACATGTCATCACAAATAATTAAGGAGGGACACAACGCCGTACACCTCTGCGCTAGTGAGTCCTGAATGAAATAATTGGTGAAAATATTCAACTAAAGCATACATGCATGTTCAGGAGGCCGGGTACCATATTTGAACTTACCCAAATAATTCGTGTGTATGCGGTATAAATTAAATACATGATTAGTGCCTTCGAATATAAAATATATTCGGTTTCGCTCAGACAACTTTATACGAAGCACAGTCTGGGTCTACACTGGTTACCAAAAAAAGACCATTAGCCCCAATTCATTCACAGCAACAAATGTGAGATTACTCCGCGGTAACAGATGTAACCGCTATCCAATGAAGGTGATATAAAATCCTCCGCGCAATTTACCGGTTCATCGGATCTCTGATAAACACGGAACAGGGATACCGCCGAAATACCGAGTCACGGAACTACCTGTACGTTTGCAACGCTAGTTATGTTTCACTATCATAATCATGTTTGTCAGAGAATGGAATACACATCGAAATCGCTAAAAACTGGAATATTTTTTTAAATACCAACTGACCAAAGATATAATAACAAAATAAATGACATATATTTTCAAATGTGTGTTTAACAAATGAACATAATTTCGTATGAGTCGGATGTTAGGAAAGTTGTAATTTTGGTGCATAAACATGCGATTTGAAACAATAAATCACTGTAAATAGGAATTCAAATTATAAACAACAATGGATGAAGACTATCGATGATTTAAATTTATCAAATATTCCTAACATGCGTGCAACATTCAAAACGAGTCATCATGATTTCTCTATGTCCTCCAGTACGTCCGTCCGTTCGTCCGTTCGCATTTTTTCATTCATAACCAGTGAATGAGATGAATGCGATCGCGGTTATGCGTTTATCAATCACAGTCAGGATATTTGCATGAAAGCTTTTTAGAATTGATCAATTTGGAGTCATCGCCTAATCCAAGATGGCCGCTGTAAAAATGTCAAAATCGTCAAACCACTTTTTCTCATGAAATGATAGGCAGCATTTGAATGGATCTTGGACTTGTCACAGGACGACAGATGACCATTGGAGCAACAAGCATATCCGTTCAGGGAAACGGAAATTGTAAGACATATACCCGAGCGTTAAGGGTTTGAACGAACTATGTGTTTGACCTTGACATTTGGGTTATCGGGGGTGGGGGGACAATCTTGAACGTGTTACACTGCAGTAGAGGATGATTGAAGCAATATGTTGGTGAAATATCGAGTAGATTGGTGAAAAGAAATAAAACACAGAATTATTTCACCCAAGCATCTAGGTTTCACACTCACCAAGTATATGAACTTGACCTGGGGTTTCTCGGTGGTGTGGCGATTGTGAATCTCGCAGTGGGTGGTAGAGGGCATTAGGACAATATGTGTATGAAATATCAAGCAGGTACGTGCGGAGAAACCGAACATATATAAGTTATTTACCCGAGCGTTAAGGTTTGGGACGCGCCAAGTATAACGGTTTAACCAAGTATAAGTTTAACGGGGGCGTGACGATCGTGGTTTGCTGTAGGGCGGTAGGGAACCATTGGAACGACACGTGTGTGACATATTAAGTAGATTCGTGCATGCAAACAAAACATATAAGGCATTTATCCAAGCGTCAAGGTTTCAAACTCACCAAGTATGTGACCTTGACACTGGGTTTAGCTGGGGCAATGTATGTTTGAAATATCAAGGAGATCCGTGGGAGAAAACCGACCATATAAGCTATTTATCCGAGCGTTAAGGTTTGGGACGCATCATGTATGTGACCTTGATATTTTGTTTTAACGGGGGTGGGACGGTCTTGGTTTGTTGCAGGGCGGTAGAGTACCATTGGAGTGACACATGTGTGACATATGAAGAAGATTCGTGGATGCAAACAAAACACATAAGGCATTGACACAAGCGTCAATGTTTCGAACTCACCAAATATGTGACCTTGACCCTGGGCTTAGTGAGAGCGGAACGATCGTGAATGTGTCATTGGGTTGTAGAGTACTATGAGGGAAATGTGTGTATGAAATATCAAGCAGATCCGTGTAAGGAAAAGACATTTAGCTGAGCGTTATTTTTTTTTGTGACGTACATACTAACTTTGGAAATATTTTACGGGACGTATGGGCGGCGATAACGCTATATGTTGTTTTACGACTTACATACATGTTTCTGTAGTTATATGTTTTATTAAGTTCGTTTGATAATATCAGCACACGTTTTATCTCCATATTTTGTTTTCTATGTTTCGCGATTTTTGCATAAACTTATCTGAGTAGCTTTCTTGGCGGAGTATACTTATCTTGCTAAGTACACTTTGAGGGAGAAATTTTCAATTTATGGATAAATTTATTAATTTTTATTATACAGAATCTATTACATTATCACAGCCATGTTGGCTGTGATAATGTAATAAATTCAGTATAATAATTCTGCATACTTATAATCATCAACTATATGCAGTTGTTAGTTCTATATGAAATAATGCATTTCGGGAAAAATACATGATTATTCCTTCAAAGTAAACTTTACTAGATAAGTATACTTTGCAATGTTGATGAAATATGCTACTGAGTCATCATTTGAGACACAGTCACTTTAAACTGCCCTTAAAATTGGCATTATCATTTCACAAAACTGCCAATATTCAGTAAATACATTTTCAAATCTCATAAACATATATTGGCGTGTTTAAGTCTGTTGGGCGTATATTTAACAGATGTCTTTTGTATTGTCAGTTTTTTACGGAGCCCCGCAGGGAACATGGATTTTTGTTATTAATTCGTTCCCACGAAACAACAATCCGTTCCCTCAATTTAACAATTCGTTCGCTCGAATTAACAATTCGTTCCCACGATATAACAATTCATTCCCACGATATAACAATTCGTTCCAACGAAATGACAATTCGTTCCCTCAATTTAACAATTCATTCCCTCGAATTAGCAATTCGTTTCCACGATATAACAATTCGTTCCCACGCATTAACAATTCGTTCCCACGATAAAACAATTCGTTCCCACGAATTAATAATTCGTTCCCGTGGGAACGAATTGTCATTTCGTGGAAACGAATTGTTAAATTGAGGGAACAAATTGTCAATTCTTGGGAACGAATTGTTATTTCGTGGGAACGAATTAATAAAAAAAAAGAAGAATTATACGTCCCCTGCGGGGCTCCGTAGTTTGTATTACTTTCTCTTTGGTCGGGGTAACACTTCGGTCGTCACGTGCACCAACACTTTTGGAAACTGACTCTGAAACCTGGCTAGATAGCTAGATAGCGTGGAATGATCTAACTGAAAAAAAAATGTATTTTTTGAAAATTCGTCCGTATTTCCAAAATTACAAAAATGTGCTTTACAGAAACTGTGACATTTTTGGTAAATAACGTCAACTTTCGACGTAATTTACAGAAAATATCACAGTTTCAGTGAACATGTATCTTGAGATATTGCGCAATCCCATGGCGAGTCTCATATTAGGATGATCAAAGTCGGACACGTCCTCTTTCTCTCTGACAAATGACGAATATATTCAGCAAATCTTAAAGAAGTTTTTCATAGAATCGCTATACTGAGAGTCAACTACAGTGAAACCTCTCTAAACTGGACACCCTGGCAGGTCCCCAGGGTGTCCGACTTAGAGAGGTTTCACTGGCAGGTCCCCAGGGTGTCCGACTTAGAGCGGTTTCACTGGCAGGTCCCCAGGGTGTCCGACTTAGAGATGTTTCACTGGCAGGTCCCCAGGGTGTCCGACTTAGAGAAGTTTCATCCCCAGGGTGTCCGACTTAGAGATGTTTCACTGGCAGGTCCCCAGGGTGTCCGACTTAGAGAGGTTTCACTGGCAGGTCCCCAGGGTGTCCGACTTAGAGAGGTTTCACTGGCAGGTCCCCAGGGTGTCCGACTTAGAGATGTTTCACTGGCAGGTACAGGTGTCCGACTTAGATAGGTTTTCATGGCAGGTCCCAGGGTGTCCTGACTTAGAGAGGTTTCACTGGCAGGTCCCCAGGGTGTCCGACTTAGAGAGGTTTTTCACTGGCAGGTCCCCAGGGTGTCCGACTTAGAGAGATTTCACTGGCAGGTCCCCAGGGTGTCCGACTTAGATATTTGGATTTCACAGGCAGGTCCCCAGGGTGTCCGACTTAGAGAGGTTTCACTGGCAGGTCCCCAGGGTGTCCGACTTAGAGAGGTTTCACTGGCAGGTCCCCAGGGTGTCCGACTTAGAGATTTCACGGCGGTCCCCAGGGTGTCCGCTTAGAGATGGTTTCAGGTGGCAGGTCCACAGGGTGTCCGCTTAGAGATGTTTTCACTGGGGAGAGGCCCCCCCCACCGCGGGGGGGGGAGGGAGGTACCCCAGGGTGTCCGGCTTAGAGAGGTTTCACTGGGAGTTGGAGTCAGGGTGTCCGCCTTAGAGAGTTTCATGGCAGGTCCCCAGGGTGTCCGACTTAGAGATGTTTCACTGGCAGGTCCAGGGTGTCCGACTTGAGATGTTTTCACTGGCAGGTCCCCAGGTGTTGTCCGGACTTATTAGAGTTTCACGGGAGCAGGTTTCACAGGTGGGGTCCGACTTTAGGGGTGATGGTTTTCACTGGCAGGTCCCCAGGGTGTCCGACTTAGAGATGTTTCACTGGCAGGTCCCCAGGGTGTCCGACTTAGAGATGTTTCACAGGCAGGTCCCCAGGGTGTCCGACTTAGAGATGTTTCACTGGCAGGTCCCCAGGGTGTCCGACTTAGAGAGGTTTCACCCCAGGGTGTCGACTAGGACAGGTGTCCACTCAGAGGTCCCCAGGGTGTCCGACTTAGAGATGTTTCTCCTGGCACTGGCAGGTCACCCCAGGGTGTCCGACTTAGAGATGTTTCACTGCAGGTCAGGGTGTCCGACTTAGAGATGTTTCAATGAGGTCCCCAGGGTGTCCGACTTAGAGATCCGCTTTAGGAGGAGTCACTTGAGTGGAGGTCAGGGTGGTCCGACTTAGATGTTTCACTGGAGGCCAGGTCAGTCGGATTAGAGAGGTTTCACTGGGAGGTGGGAGGTCCCCAGGGTGTCCGACTTAGAGATGTTTCACTGGCAGGTCCCCAGGGTGTCCGACTTAGAGTTTCACGGGAGGTGGGAGGTCCCCAGGGTGTCCGATTAGAGATGTTTCACTGGCAGGTCCCCAGGGTGTCCGACTTAGAGAGGTGGGAGGTCACTTATGGAGTTTCTGGCAGGTCAGTCCGACTAGAGATGTTTCACTGGAGGTCCAAGGGTGTCCGACTTAGAGAGGTTTCACTGGCAGGTCCCCAGGGTGTCCGACTTAGAGATGTTTCACTGGCAGGTCCCCAGGGTGTCCGACTTAGAGATGTTTCACTGGCAGGTCCACAGGGTGTCCGACTTAGAGATGTTTCACTGGCAGGTCCACAGGGTGTCCGACTTAGAGATGTTTCACTGGCAGGTCCCCAGGGTGTCCGACTTAGAGATGTTTCACTGGCAGGTCCACAGGGTGTCCGACTTAGAGAGGTTTCACTGGCAGGTCCCCAGGGTGTCGACTTAGAGAGGTTTCACTGGCAGGTCCCACGGGTGTCCGGTTAAAGTGGTTTCACTGGCAGGTCCCCAGGGTGTACCGACTTAGAGAGGTTTCACTGGCAGGTCCCCAGGGTGTCCGACTTAGAGAGGTTTCACTGGCAGGTCCCCAGGGTGTCCGACTTAGAGAGGTTTCACTGGCAGGTCCCCAGGGTGTCCGACTTAGAGAGGTTTCACTGGCAGGTCCACAGGGTGTCCGACTTAGAGATGTTTCACTGGCAGGTCCCCAGGGTGTCCGACTTAGAGATGTTTCACTGGCAGGTCCCCAGGGTGTCCGACTTAGAGAGGTTTCACTGGCAGGTCCCCCAGGGTGTCCGACTTAGAGAGGTTTCACTGGCAGGTCCCCAGGGTGTCCGACTTAGAGAGGTTTCACTGGCAGGTCCCCAGGGTGTCCGACTTAGAGATGTTTCACTGGCAGGTCCCCAGGGTGTCCGACTTAGAGATGTTTCACTGGCAGGTCCCCAGGGTGTCCGACTTAGATAGATTTCACAGGCAGGTCCCATGGGTGTCCGGCTTAGAGATGTTTCACTGGGAGGTGGCAGGTCCACAGGGTGTCCGGCTTAGAGAGGTTTCACTGGGAGGTGGGAGGTCCCCATGGTGTCCGGCTTAGAGAGGTTTCACTGGCAGGTCCCCAGGGTGTCCGGCTTAGAGAGGTTTCACTGGGAGGTGGGAGGTCCACAGGGTGTCCGGCTTAGAGAGGTTTCACTGGGAGGTCCCCAGGGTGTCCGGCTAAGAGAGGTTTCACTGGGAGGTGGGAAGTCCACAGGGTGTCCGGCTTAGAGAGGTTTCACTGGGAGGTCCCCAGGGTGTCCGGCTTAGAGAGGTTTCACTGGGAGGTGGGAGGTCCACAGGGTGTCCAGCTTAGAGAGGTTTCACTGGCAGGTCCCCAGGGTGTCCGGCTTAGAGAGGTTTCGCTGGGAGGTCCCCAAGGTGTCCGGCTTAGAGAGGTTTCACTGGGAGGTCCCCAGCGTGTCCGGCTTAGAGAGGTTTCGCTTGGAGGTCCCCAAGGTGTCCGGCTTAGAGAGGTTTCATTGGGAGGTCCCCAGGGTGTCCGGCTTAGAGAGGTTCCACTGTAAATCAGGCATGTGATCATTCTGAGCCATAGTTGTGTGCTATGCGATCACGAACAGACATTATCACCTGAAATAAATGGCCAAGAAACATATGTTTTTTGGTGTCCGGTTTAGAGAGGTTCCACTGTACGTGTACATTGTACATCAGTCTGATCAAACGTCATTTGCCTTCTCTTGCATACACTGTATGTTTTTCCTCTTTGGCAAAAGACGCAGAAATTCCGTAACTTTTTTTTGGAAAAAAACACAAAAGGTAGTAGACGGATTATTGTATATTATAACGGGCGTATGCTGCCAGGTAATGAAGCTGCTAACGAGATATCTGATTGATTTTGGCACATATTGAACTTCGGATAAAACATCCTAGATTGCATCTCCATATACTTTATTATACACTATGGTATTTTGTCCTAGAGACCAGCATAGTAACCGATGTATTTGTGAACATGTTCGATTTGCAATATTATGCTCGGATTTAATTTGACATTTACTAAACGAGTTTACTGGTTTCATAAGAAACGAGGCTATGAAATATATTTAAGAAATATATAATTAAATCATATTATTATATTTATTGCATAAGTACACCCTCATGTACTGACGCTACACTCATGCCTACAATGTGTCCTGTAGCGGTCCCATTTAAATATGAGATTTTGTACCTAACAACACGTGTGATTTTTCATTAAATATATTTACAGAAAATTAGATATTTTCGGTAAATGACGTCCAAAAGATGACGTAATTTTGTCATCTTTCGATGTCATTTGCGGAAAATATCGTAAATATTGTAAAAAAAAATTATGAGAGATATCGTAGATGTTCTTAGGTATAAAATGGCATGGCGTGTCTCATATGTATTACACTGCATACTGTGTTATAATGTTTATTATACTGCATACTGTGTTATGATGTTTATTACACTGCATACTGTGTTATAAGTATTATATAGCTGCTACTGTGTTATGATGTTTATTACACTGCATACTGTGTTATGATGTTTATTACACTGCATACTGTGTTATAATGTTTATTATACTGCATACTGTGTTATAATGTTTATTACACTGCATACTGTGTTATAATGTTTATTATATTGCATACTGTGTTATAATGTTATTATACTGCATACTGTGTTATAATGTTTATTACACTGCTACTGTGTTATAAGTGTTTAATTGCACTGCATACTGTGTTATAATGTTTATTGCACTGCATACTGTGTTATAATGTTTATTGCACTGCATACTGTGTTATAATGTTTATTACACTGCTACTGTGTTATAATGTTTATTACACTGCATACTGTGTTATAATGTTTATTGCACTGCATACTGTGTTATAATGTTTATTACACTGCATACTGTGTTATAATGTTATTATACTGCATACTGTTATAATGTTTATTACACTGCATACTGTGTTATAATGTTTATTGCACTGCATACTGTGTTATAATGTTTATTACACTGCATACTGTGTTATAATGTTATTTATGCACTGCATACTGTGTTATAATGTTATTGCACTGCATACTGTGTTATAATGTTTATTGCACTGCATACTGTGTTATAATGTTTATTGCACTGCATACTGTGTTATAATGATACACTGTTACTGCATATACTACATGAACAGTGATATTGTAATCAAACAATTCGATTGGCCAAGATTTTCCTTACCTGGCTCTACATTGGTTAGAAATGCCGTAAGCTCCGTTTCCCTGACAACAGACACGTGTACTGTTTACCCGAAATAAAACATATCTGCGCACAAAAACGACGGCGATGTAGCGATTGATATTGTGTTTTATAATAATTCGAATATTTCCCAGCTGTTTACTGTGTTTGCAATCCAATTGTTGTCGATAATCAATTAGCGAGATCGTTTTTTATGACGAACGAATGCGTCATGATTTGGTTCGGATCGACAAAACTTGTGTAAAATACATGTAGCTATAATACACCGACAGATAAATAGAGAAAAGTAGGTTAGTGCCGTGAATGGGAAAAAATATCTGGCAAGGCTCAGGAAACGGGATGGGCGAGGCTCTGCCGAGCACATCCCGTTTCCGTGCCGCGCCAGATATTTTTTCCCATTCACTCAGGAAACGGGATGGGCGAGGCTCTGCCGAGCACATCCCGTTTCCGTGCCGCGCCAGATATTTTTTCCCATTCACTGCACTAACCTACTATTCTATTTATCCCGTCAACACCTAAAAATGGCTTTAAAATGCAAAAATAGTATTGACTGGATATCAAAAATGTTTCACGGCACTGTGTTTCACGGCACATACGCACTGTGTTTACGGGATAAACATGCACTCTCATTCCTTGCGTACTTAACATAGGCCCTATTTCTCCAGTCACAGCCACATATGACACACGCCCTGTGGTTTTGTACCTTCGGACATATGCGTAATTTTTACAATATTTTCCGTAAATGGCGTCAAATGTTGACAACATTTTCAGAATATAATTCCGCATGTAAAATTGTGTCTACTTTTGAGCTTCTTTGTGAAAATGTATTGTAAATTTTGTAAACGTATTTCATGAAATGACGCAGATGCCCGAAGTTACAAAATCACATGGCGTGTCACATATTAGAATCGTAGTCACATGTTATAGACGATTACAAATGGTATCTGCCCCCAATACATTTTAGTTGATGAAATTGGTGAAATCTGAATTTGATTACACATTTGCTCTGAACATTCACGGAAAATATCATCTTAGGTACAAAATCACATGGCTTGTCTCACATGTCATCCACAGAAATGTGGTAGGTGTCTAAAACGAATAACAAAATAGGAAATACAGTGAAACCTCTCTAAGCCGGATACCCTTGGAGGTCCCCAGGGTGTCCGGCTTAGAGAGGTTTCACTGCAAACCAGGCATTTGATCATTCTGAGCCATAGTTTTGTGCTATGCGATCACCTGAGATAAATGACCAATTAACTCATAAAAAACAGAGGTGTTTTCTTGGTTTCCGGTTTAGAGAGGTTCCACTGTAATTTAAGAACAAATAATTTTAAAAAAAAAGTGGATTTTAAGTGTAACACGCAGTTTTGAAGCAGTTTTCCTCGTTAAGGTGTGTTTAGCATCCCTAGTTGCAGATCAGTCAGCGCCGTGACGGAATTCATGCTGCATGTGATAATATACGTGTAATATAGATAGCACATTTGTAGCTCACGGGCAATGTACAGTGGAACCTCTCTAAACCGGACACCAATACAACACCCGTCATCTTATTTTTGATGAGTTTCTTGGTCCTTTATGTCACGTGATAATGTCTGTTTGTGATCGCATAGCTCACAACTATGGCTCAGAACGATCAAATGCCTGATTTACAGTGAAACCTCTCTAAGCAGGACACCCCGGGGACCTCCCATGGTGTCTGATTTAGAGAGGTGTCACTGTATATGGACTTGTGATTAACGTTTTTATATCACAACTTGTTCATTTCTCACTATTTGGTCTGAGATTTTGTTCAAATACAGACTAAGTTCTGTTCTGTTCAGTTCTATAGGCCGGCTTTTGGGAGGGGGCCAAGTGATTCTGGTGTGGCGAGGACATGACATCAAATCAGGATTATTCTGATTTCAGGGCTGAATATATATATTTTTTTTAATATTCCGTTCTTATTTTGGGATTTTTCCCCCATTTGTACAGGTAATATACTAATTTACTACTAAACCCATTGACCCGGCCTTAAATAACCTTAGCTGTTGATAGGCTGTTAAACCCAAACAAACAAACAAACAAGTTCTATAGACAAGTTCTATAGACACCGTAATGTATATGATCTCTCAGAAATGACCTGTATGAACTAAGTAACCGATTTTAGTTGATCATATTCTAATGAGTTCGTGGTGTATTCAGCTACAAACTGTTCAGATATACATGTATAGTTACAGAACTAGACCGATATTCAGTACTATACATGTAGCTCTACGTGAAACCAAATCAATTTATAATTACGTTAAAATATAAACACACGTTTGTGTCGGTGGCCATCTTTGATACCAAACGGGAATTAGAAAATTCACACTGTGTTGTCAAGTACATGTACTTGCCAAATGCATGTTCTAGTATATGTAAAACAAAAATGTTAAAATAAATCGGTAAATATTTAATAGTGGTAAAGTTAAACCTCTCTAAACCGGACACCCTGTGCCCAGGGTGTCCGGCTTAGAGAGGTTTAACTGTAAATCAGACATTTAATCATTCAGAGCCATAGCTGTGTGCTATGTGATCACGAACAGGCATTTCCACCTGAGATAAATGACCAATAAACTCAACACAAATAAGATCACGGATGCTTTCTTGGCGTCCGGTTTAGAGAGGTGCCACTGTACCAAATTGCAAGTGTCAACATGTGGCTCACAAATACATTGTACTTTCAAATTCAAGTGCCATTATTTGTAACGAATGTATTATACATACGTGATAAAATCTGGCTATTTGTGGATGTGACTACAGAAATGGGACTTATGAGCTTTGCGATCAGTATAGATCCAGACCAGCCTGTGCATCCGCAATGAAACACCCGCCATGTTTCTACCACGCATGAGTATGATATTTGATCAGGAGCTACACTGGCCACAGAAGCCATAAGCCCTATTTCTCCAGGTACAGCCACATTTCAGTGGACACACGTGTCATGTTACACTGCAACATCACTGGCATCCACCTACGCACATGTAGCTGCATTGCATAGAAAAACACTGTTGCATTTACAACGGAAAATAATAACGAACTAAATGTCAACATTTTATACTATTTACAAAATGTTATCTTATTCACAGAATCGAAACTAACATTGGGTGTGGCATTTTGTTCCAACCCTCGTTCTTAAATAGCCAAGCGGATAGCAACTACGTGACAATTGGTTTTAATGTTGTAAACCAATTGAGCAGCTAGTTAAAACCGTCACATTAATGTGCGCCATGGAAACGTAGTTTTATGGCCGAGTTAACAGCTGGTATTGAAGGCTTACCAACGAGCCTGGTTTTCTGGCGAATAACGCGTAGCAGTGATTGTAAAATATTCTTATATTATAAATCAGAATAAAGCCGGATAAATAAAAAAAATGTCATTTAAAAACACACACACACACGCAACTAAACCAACTACAAAAACTATATACATGTTATATAGTTGGCTGTTAGCTGTTTTTAGCTTTTTTATAAATATAAATACATTTGTTACCACTTTTTTCCATTTGTTTCTGGGGGGGTGGGGGGGGCGTGTGGGGTGGGGTAGAGCTTCATAGCTATTTTAATTTCTGATTTTCTGTTGATTTCCAAACATAATAAGAGTTTTACAATTCCTGCTATGCGTCATTCACCCGTGGTATCCTCAATAGTATATGAGAGAGCCTTATACAGTGCAACCTCTCTACAACAGCCACCCATGGGAAGACGCAAAACTGGCTGTTGTAGAGAGGTGGCTGTTGTAGGGAGGTTAATGCTGAATTAAATTTGTCGTCCGCTGTTTATTTATTTGTTTCGATAATTCTCATCAAAAACATGCTTTGGCAACATTTGGCAACATTAAATGCTGTCAAAACATGTTTTTATTGAGAAAGAAGGCAAAAGCAACAGCAGATGACAATTTTCGTGCTCAGCAGTCCAAGGGTTAGATACAGAGGCAATCATCCATTTGGGATATAAATTAGCGGCTGTTATAGAGAGGGTGTTGTTGTAGAGAGGTGGCCGTTCGGATAGGTTCGACTGTACTCACGATCTCGTCGCCCGCCTTCCAGGTGAGGTTGACCGTGTCGACGTTGGCGGGCACGCTGGGCAGGACCCGCCTCCAGGTTCGAGTCGCTCAGGTAGTCCATCACGATACCGTCGTGGATGATGTACAACTGCATCTGGTACCCTGCACGTGCAAACAAGACGTTAGTATACAGTGATATCAATGATCAATTACCTGATTTACAGTGAAACCTCTCTAAACCGGACACCCTGGGGATCTCCCAGGACTGGGGATCTCCCCGGGTGTCCGGTTTAGAGAGATTTAACTGTACAACCGCCTGCGGTAATCTCTAACGCAACTTTCATTTGACCTTGACCTTGGGCACAGGGGCCGCATGAGTGGGCTACATAACGAAAATATGGATGACGACTAATAAGCATAAGAAGCTCAATCCGACTTACTGTCACACATCTAGGAGAGACAGACGGACGTACACACAGGGCGGCGACTTTCGGGATACGTAATAAGTGTTCGCGAAGACTTGTAACCTGCACACGTATTGAGTTCTGTTTTATTGTATTTATGTTATAGTTAAAGGTACATGCCCAGTCAGTAGCAAAACGCCAGGTTATAATATAGGGAGACATATAGTCTTGTATATTCTGCAGATATGACATTTTCTGGAAAAGTAAACATTCCTTCACATTACCCCACGTATTGATTGGCATTATTATACATTTTATCTCAGACGAAAGTGTCCACACTAATATCAGGGGTGGTAAACGTGTTTTCTTAACTGTTACTGACAGACATTTATTCTCTGTATTTATTTTTTGATGTGCAGTGATCATAATCTGTAGAAAATATTATTTTTTAGGTGACGCTAAATAATTAAAAAACATCATGCACCATTTACATATGTAAATAGCCTGATACCACCGCGAGTCACTATCAGTAATATAAATGTTACTAAATTATTATATCTGTATAGCGGACACTCGTAATTTTTAGAACTGGTGGAATAGTGACATAATTATAACTATTATTTAATTCCTATAAAGAACAGTGTGTGCCTACTGAGTGGGCATGTACCTTTAAGGATAGGAATAGGAAATTTATAAAATTTTATTATTACATTATCACAGCCATTTTGGCTGTGATAATGTAATTTATTCATTATAATAATTTTGCATACTGTTAATCATCAAATATATGCAGTCGTTAGTTCTATATGAAATAAAGCATTTCGAGAAAAATAAATGATTACTCCCTCAAATCGGCTACAGAAATAAACGGCCTCGATTTGTTTGTGAAAGTTTACGTCACGTCGGAAAATCGGTCCGGAAACCTCATGCTCGTACACCTTGATTCAATCATCTTTCATAAATATGTAGACATAGACCTCAGTCTTGTGAGAACACTTCCAAGTTGGAGACATTATAACGCAATTTCTGTTACATGTACGTTTTTTATCACTGATGTGTTTGAATCTTGTGTAGCTAATTACTGAACTATGCTATGTATTCAATAATCCCTATGCTTACATACCATAACATTTATTTATTGCAAATGCGTCACGGATTAAAAATCACATCGCGTAGACATATTTATCTTCTTTTGCATGGAATACCTTTTCTTCATTTCGCCTTTTGTGTGCGTGTGTTTTTTTTCTTTGGTATGCAGACAAATATAAAATAAAATGGTAATTGGAATTTGCAGACGTTTTTACATTTTTGTCAATTAGAAATTCCAACACAGTTTTATGGTAGCGTTCCATAATGGATTGTACTAATCAAATAATAACAAAATCCACAATGGTTTATTAGAAAACTATACTAACCGGCTGACATTGCTTGCACCCACATTATCCCTATATCAGTCTGCGCACAAACGCAGCTCAATCAGAGTATATGTTATTTACTTACCGGAAGTGAAAACCTGTACTATTTTAACTCTACCGCTGAAGATAAATAGCAATAGCATAACGAACTGGCTATACACGTCATGTAAGTGCCACATTATCGTAGTTGTGCTCCTGTTACCTAATAATTGAGACACGCCATGTACCTTCGCACATCTGCGTAATTTCATGAAATACGTTTACATATACAATATTTTCTGTAAATGGCGTCAAGAGTTCACAAAACTTTCAGAGTACATGAATGCTGAATTATATTCCGCATGTACTCTGCACATTTTGTCAACTTTTGACTTTATTTATGAAACATATTGTAAATTTTGTAAACGTATTTAATGAAATTATAGCATGTCAGAAGGTACAAAATCACATGGCGTGTCTCATATATGACTGTGACTGGAGCAATGGCATGTGTGACCAGTATAAGCTGTTTATCAAATACAACACTCACGTAGCCTGATAACATCTGTATTGTTTGTTAGAGGCTTTGCGAATGCATTTATTTGGGGAATGGCGAACAGTGTAGATCCCGATCAAACTGTGTTAATGTGTATATCTAATACTGTACATTTATATTCAAATTCGTTCAAGCAGAATAGCTGCAGATGAGCCGGCTCACAACGAGGGTTAATCATAATAAAATATACAAGTATATATATAACAGTGTAGATCCAGAGGAGTGGACTCGTGGGTTAGTCCTTTCAGCCTTGCATATAGCTGTTGCAGCTTTTCAGTGGCGTAGCCAGAGCCTCTAAAACACGGAGGCAATAACATTGGTCCGTGTGGACGTAGCGGAGCGAGGTATGGGAGTCCTGCCCACACCCCCCCCCCCCCCCCGCCCTCCACACGATTTTGTTTTGGAAATCTACATCACATTTCACACGTTCTGATGTATTTTAGATGAACTAACTATTTAACAACAGAAATGACAGAATAATAAGATTTTGCCTCTGGGGCTTGTTTCTCCAGGATAAACACCGAGGCATACCATTACATGGTCACGAGTCAAGTCACCATTTGCGTTTATAACAAATTAAAAAACATAGAAAGTCCGGAAAATGCGCCTCAACGTGACTATGGCGCTGCTTTTCTTTGCAAATAGTATGGATTCAGATGGACTGGTTCATTACGAGTTTGTGTTTGTGGATATTTAGTGATTGTATTTTTTACAAAATTAATGGATCCAGAAATTAACATGGAATGATCCGCATGTGTGATGTTAGGTCATGTATGAGTCGAAAACAGTAATAGTTTTATAGTCGTGACTATTTGTATGTAAAACGTGTATTACAGTGAAACCTCTCTAAACCGGACACACTGGGAGGTCACCAGGGTGTCCGGCTTAGAAAGGTTTCACTGTAAATAAGGCATTTGATCATTCTGAGTCATAGTTGTGCGCTATACGACCATGAACAGACATTATCACCCAAGAAAAATAAGATCACAGATGTTTCTTGGTGTCCGGTTTACTTGTACTTGCATCATTCGAAGCATCGAATGGTGTCAGCCTATGCAAATATTGCGTCCATGCATGTAGCATTGGTGGAAATCTAAAATAGACGCTTCAAATTGGAGGAGACTAATAACTTGTAATTCCAGAGAAAGCATCCAAACAACAGGTGAGAATATATAGTTTATTCAACTACCATTTTGAAATACCGGATTTATTCCCGAGACATCTGTAAATCTGATAAAGAAACTGCGCACACATCGGTTCTTTGTCGGATTTACAGATGTTAATTTAAGGGAAATAAATCCGGTATTCAAAATAGTAGTGAATAAATTGTATATTACTGCTCTTCAAAAAATGTGAAATTTGTTCTTAGACCAGCTTATAATGTTGTCTAAATTGACACTATTGACGTTAGCGTATGAATTGTTTGTTCGCCGGAAATGACGTCAAAACGTGGCGTCAATTACGTCTCGCGAACGTCTAGGAGGAAATATTTCCTTCAAGGAAATAAATCCCTCAATAATCACGGTAACTCGCTGGGTAGCATGTAATATAAGTACTGATAGGTCATGGAGAAAATAGCACGAGCCAGCAGGTACTGATCTTCAACAGATTATCCACAACCGACCCGCTGTTAATTTGAGTAGAGAGTCGGTAACTCTATTATACTACTTGGAGGTTTAGAGAATACCAAATGGCGCGAAATCGCCCAGTAGGTATGCAGAAGCAGTCCGGTATAAAAAAAAAAGAGCGGGCGTTTTGAGGTCACATACCTAGTTTGCTTGCAAATATATTACTACCCAGTTTCACTTGAGGAACATTTTGGGGAGATTTTCAGCATATTTGTTAGCATTTAAAAGAAAACACTGAACCTGTTGGTCACGTTTTATGTAAACCAGAATTTCCGTGGGCAAAAAATGGAAAACCAAAGATTGGGGGGATATGACGAGGTTGGATTTTTTCTTTCTTAGGAGTAAGTGAACCTATTGTTTAATTCATGCAGAACCAGTACAGAATGACTGCAGGTCATGTACAAATAGGTCCCGCAGTATCCATACGAATAGTGAAAGTAGGAGAGATTGGCCTTACTAAACAATATTGGGGGATATGACTAGGTTGGATTTTTCTTTCTTATGAGTAAATGAATATATTGTTTAATTCATGTAGAACCTGTACAGACTGACAGCAGGTCATGTACAAGTAGGTCCCACAGCATCCATACGAATAGTGAAAGTAGGAGAGACTGGCCTTATCGGATGGGATTCGGCTAAATTATATAGTAAAACTAGTTGGTGTGGTCTAACCTGGAAAGAAGTTACAATAGAAGCCCTCTAGACCGGTACTGACGCTATTTGATGCTTCAGGTTAGAACACACGAACTAGTTTCACTATATACATGTAATTTAACCGATTTGTTTACATATTTTTTTGGCCACGGAAACTCTGTTTACATCACGTGGCGAACAGGTTCAGAGTTTTCTTTAATGCTACAAATATGCTGAAACTGGTGTTAAAAGCACCCCAAAATGTTCCTCAAGTGAAACTGGGTAGTAATAGATCAAGATTTGCAAGCAAACTAGGTCTGTGACAAAACGCCCGACATTTTCTTTTATATACCGGACTACTTCTACTTCCTGGCGATTTCGCGCCATTTTGGTATTCTCTAACCTTCAACAGATTATCCACCACAGACCCGCAGTTAATTTGAGTAGTCAGTCGATAACTTTATTATACTACAGTAGAACCTCTCTAAACCGGACACAAGAAAACACATGTGATCTTATTGTTGATGAGTTTTCTTGGTCATTTATCTCGGGGATAATGTCTGTTCGCGATCGCATAGCACACAACTATGTCTCAAAATGATCAATGCCTGCTTTACAGTGACACCTCTCTAAACCGAGGACACCCAGGTGAGGGGACCTCTGACGGTAGAGGTTTTCACTGTACTGGGAAATGGGAAAAAAGTTATAAACGAAATTGTTACCAGGGCCGTAGCCACAATTTATGGAGACACAGGAAAATAAACAAAAGTGTATTATGTGACATATTTATCACTGCCGATGCATTCCGCGCGCCGGCATAAATTGCTTAGAAAAAACTGCACCGGCTTTCCTGACGAAATGACACTCAACTTAACTATCGCATAACGGCATTTACCGGTTACTAGACGAAATGTGTTTGTGCAGTATATTCTGCATGTATCTGAATGGGAAATCGTTAAGAATCTGGAGCCTATTTCGACGTGAAACATTTTACGCCGGTGCGAAGTGCAGCACCGATGTTCATGTAGCTTTTGTCTCGGCAAAATATTCATATAGCATATGCAGAATTCTATTCCGCATTTGCTCTAAACATTTCGTCAAAATTCCAACGACGTCATTTACGGAAAATATCGCAAATGGTGTTAATATTTTTCGTGAGATATCTCATTTCGTTATATACGAAATACCCATCTAGAAGAGTATCAATTTTAACCGATTTTGTCCACCACTTTTTTCCAGTTCTCGTCAAAAATCACATGACTTGTCACATGAGGGGTCGTACGCTAGTTATCTCCCTTTAAAATTATTTATATGAAAATCCGGTCCTAATTGTATAGTTTATAGAGGATGTTCATATTTTTGCAACGAATATATATATATGTTCATTGAGTGTGTAAATGTCCATATTCACTCGTGAAATATGGACATTTCACGCCACGAGATGAAAATATACGTCATATTGGTTGCAAAAATATGAATATTCTATTTATTATATACCGCTCCATGGAAATTAGCAGTTTTTTTTATAGACTGTATACGGTAATGAAAGTGTATTTGCAGCCTATTTGCGCTGTTTTCTTCAGGTGCGTTATGAATATAGATAGCGGAAGTAGTCGTATTTTCACCGGAAGTTGTTTATTTCATCGATGAGAACATACGACTTTTATGTACATCGTGTAACTATGTATTTCATGGGTAGGTATATAATAAATGGCCACGGTCTTATTGCTTGTAACAAGGGCGAATACAGCAATAATTGTTGTGAAAAGGAACCATTCTAGTGTTTTGACGAGTGTCAATCTATCTGCGTAATCTGATCCAGAACTACATTATTGGTCGAATGCATAGTAGCACACGTTAATGTTATTGCAACCAAGTAGACGCATATCAGACTGCACAGATGTGGGTCTACTCTGTTCGCAATAGCAATGGTTGTACTCGGTGTTTAGTAAGAAATAAACGCTAAAATACCACATAGGACCGGATCTCTATAAATAGATTTACAAAGGGAAATAACTAGCTATGATCCCTCATTGTGTTTGGTATGCAATGGCGGAGGTGATGTATCTCACGAGGCAGTATGCAATATTAACCTATAAAGCACGGGAGCACGCCTCGGTTTCTTATTTCCAGATGGGAGTAAAAGCGAGTTCAAATTACGTTTAATGGACCAGAAAATCATGAAAATTCAAAACATTGGTTTATATTTAGGGGCCGTCATGGGTGCTTTTTGTTCATATCGCTTTCTCATGGCGGTACGTTTGTACATTTACTAAGTAGGTCATACACGAATATATTTCACTTAGATTGGTATGTCAAGGCCGTTCAATAAGAAGTTAGGTATATGTACAGTGGAAGCTCTCGAAACCGGACACCATGTGAGGTCCCCAGGTGGGTGTCCGGTTTAGAGAGGTCATGATGTAATTCCGTATATTATATGGGCATCAAAGGCACGTGTGTTTGTATACGTGTTTTGCAATCATGAACATACACTATCATTGGAAATAAATTACAGTGAAACCAAGCAACATTGAACAATCTGAGGTTTCCTTGGTAACGAAAATAATCCCTTTGATATCAAGTTTATCAGGCAAGGCTATGAAACGCTTAGGAATTTCGAGGCTCGCAGAAGAATTCTTACCGTTTACTGATAACTAGGCTGGTGTCTGGTGTCCAATTTAGAGCGGTTACACTGTATTAAATAACACTTTTCATAACATGTAGATATGTAAAAGGTGTACGACGACTGACATCAAATATAGCAAGTTAACAGATGACGTTATTTGCAGGATTTTTTTCTTATATTTTTTTTGTTTTTGAAAATAAATATCGGAGAAAAAACCGGCGAGCCCGCATTGCTAACCCTTAGAATGCGGGAAACGTAAATTTTCGTCTGCTGTTGTTTTATATTTTAGATTCATTATCAATAAAACTATGGTTTGACACCACTGTAGACTCATTTCCAAGTGTTGTCAAACCATATATTTGATGACAATAAACAATAGGGCCACGATTAATAGAATATTTGTATTCCCAACGCTGACCATGGGTAGACATTGGAAGACCCGAAACAAAAGTATTTCTTTTTGAAAAATCGGTCATATAATTATTTGAGTCTGGTCGATTTTAGCCGGGTCGGTCGGGCTATGGGAATAGACACCAATTTTATGATGGCCCAGACGGCAACATTTAATTCAGCACCCAGTGTAAAGGTTATATTTCCACACGAATACATACCCATAATATTTTGTATCTGATCTTCATCAATCCATAGGGACAGGTTGCTTCTCGCGCAGCACTTGGCCATGAAGGTGAGAATGATGAGGACGATACTGGTCACGGAGGTCACACACATAGTCATCCTGCGGTTACCAAGGTTACCATATACACACAGGCTCACGGAAGTTACATACTTCCAATATATATACCCGTATATTGCCCGTGTTCGTGAATAATTCATTCATTTCAACGACTCAAAGTATCACAATTTAACCCTACAAGTTCACGTTTTTCCACAAACTTGAATATACATGTACTTCAGGACTAATAGCATCAGAACTAGAATGTTTAGTTAAAACCATACTTCAATGTTAGTTGTTTATTTTTGTTTGATGCGATGGGAATTTAATTTCATTTCCACGATGTCATATATTGATTTAAACAAGACACAGCGGAGAAAACAGAATTATTCCGATTGTAGTTAAGCACTTTCGGCTGATAGTAGTTTCCGACATGATATCAGTAGTCGTCAAGATAGCACATTCTGTGCTCCTGTGTTAAACAGATTCACACTATTATGTCATATTTGTGACTTGAGAAGTGGGGCTTATGATACATATGGCCAGTCTAGCTCCTTATTCGCTAGCACACTCTGGCTCCGTGATCAGGGTATATACTGATCGTTAGGAGTATTGCGTTTCATTGACTTATCGAACAGTGAAGACCCTGATCAGGCTGCGCATGCGCAGCCTGATCAGGGTCTACACTGGACGAAAATAACACAAGTCACAATTCTCCAGTCGCATTCATATCTTATTATATTACCAGTTGTCCTTTTTTGTAGCCCTACTTCCGGTTATGTAAGAAACATTCGCTACACTCTTCCCAGATTTAGAACACTCTGAGAACACACTCACATTCTTCGGAAGGTGGATTGAGATTTATTTTCCAGATACTCACTGAATTAATACTGGAATCATCCATTTATGTATTTATAATTATTCCTATATCCACAGGTTGTGTAATCCCGACACTTTATTACGGTAAGAAATGCTCCTTTTCGCTTCTCTTTCTCGGTGCTCGCTCGCAGGTGGTTATGGGAAGCTGTTCTGGCCACACTAGAGTTCAGCTCATGTCGTCTTTAAGAGTTACGTATTCCCAACTGATGCCCTATGTCTCTAGGTAATACGACGTAGTCATCAGTTTCAGTGTCGGCAGCGATGCTTATCGGATCACCACCTGGAAAATACAACAACAAATCAATTCAGAACGAAAATATGTTACCTATGATGGATAAATGCGTGAAAACGAAATTTAGACCCGATCGACATTTAGATAAAATTATGTATGCCTTTTCACTTTTACTAAATGTCGCCTTTCAGCGGTGAAACTATTCGCGGTCTCACCGACACGAAAACAGAGTGCGAAATTTCGTGTGTTCGCCATTTACTTGTTTAAGTCGAAAGGCGCAACTCTTGAAACGACCCATAAGCCCAATTTCTCCAGTCACAACCACATATGTGCCTGTTATTGGAGACATGTGGCTTATGATATTTGCGACAGTTTAGATCCAGCACAGCTTATTTATATAATTATTATTTTATTATTATTATTATTATCATTTTATTATTATTATTAGTTTGTGCACGTTATTTTGGATTCCAACTTTCGTCATCGTTCATGTTACATATACTACTATCCGGGGAAATCGAAATCTGGTCGTAAACTGCAGATATAGTAAACATGCTTTAATGTCTGAGTGGTTAATTAAAACTACTTTAACGTGCTCATGTTAATTAAATTATATCATGTTTAGAAATATTTCATTGCAGTGTCCGCGGCCACCTTGAGAAGTTTTGTGTAGCAGACTAATAGCTAGTGTAGCTATAAAGACGTATAAATCTCCGAATCTAGATCAGATTGGCAGCGCCAATGGTGTCGAGTGCGAGCAATATGGCGGATACACGCGATAACGTACCTCCAATTTGATGGCGAGTTATATCGATAGTTTGTTTCTTATTTCTTTCCATATTTCTTTTTATTTACGTCGCAAAGACACGAACATTAAGATGTTCTTTCCTTCGTGTCTACGACGTGTACAGACGAAACATAATAACCTGAAATGTTTGTTTTAACAGACAATACACCGCGGCCGATATCGTTACTTTTCGTCTCTTAGTGCGTAGAAATGACGAGGCGAACTATCCATAGCGAACCACAATACATTGAATCCCTAAATATATACACGTGTCATCATAATGTATGATTACAACGCGATGTTGATATGACAAACTGTGCAGTAACATTCATATATACTAGTGGAGTATACAATGTATAGTAACTCGAGGCCACTACATATTAAATTATCAACACAGCTTCAATGTATGATGATGTGTTTATGAAATAAAAATAATGTGCCACTTGTATTGATTAAATTTACTAGTTAAACTCGTTAACGTGGCTCGCTAACATAGCATCCAAGGTGTATGATCACGTGGTACTAACAACAACAACAAGTACTGAAACTTCCAGAATCCATCCGATTGAAAGTACGTATTTTTTGTTTACATTGTCTTTATTACGTAACGGATTTTGATGAAATATGGCGCATCAAACGCGTCTTGTTAAGCTGCATTTGGTGGTCTCTGTATTTTCGCCCAAACTTCTGTCGTTTTTGCGTAGAATCGATTTCCGTGTCTACTGACACGGAAATCGATTCTTTGCAAAAACGACATAAGTCTGTGCCAAACTACCTGGACCACCAAATGCATCTCGTGAATGCATCTCATAAAAATCCGTTGCATATTAAGGAAAATATCAAATAATACTTACTTTGGAGTGGGCGTGATCATTGTAACCACGTGATCATGCACCTTGGCATCTTATGAAATCAGTAAACTCGTTAAATTCCATATTAAATCATCACCCATGTTATATCATGTATACCCTAGTACATGTATATAGGCTCAGTGATACATGTTCCCCGAGTGTACGCTCGTTTGGCTTTAGGAGTCTCACATATTCTCATTCATTTGAAACAAGGCGTGAAGCTATATAGTTTGTACATAAGAAGATGTGTGATATCTCGTGAAAAATATTGACAACGTTTATGAATGACATGAGTAGAAGACGTGGAAATTTGCGGAATGTTCAGAGCAAATGCGGAATTCTATTTTCGTCAACGTCATTAACCCTTTGAACCCGAAATCCCGCTATAGCGGTTTATGCAAAAAGTGCAGATCCAGATGAGCCGGCTCGTAACGAGCCGTCTCATCAGGATCTGCACTTTTTGAAAGTAATTTTAATATTTATTGTTAACAAAAACACCCCTTTTCATAAATGGACGAATCTGAAAATCATTTTGTGACCATTGGATTGATCGGAACATTAGCAGTTCCTTAGGGTTGAAAGGGTTAACAGAAAATATCACAATTTCTATAAATATTGTTCAGGGAAAATCGGGCATTTAGTTACAAAATGGCTTGTTTCATTTGTAGCAGTGACTGGGGGACTGGGGCTTATGGGAGTCATGACCAGTGCAGCTCCTGATCAAATAGCACACCACTGTAGCTAGAAACAAAAGTGCTACCCCGCTCCATACCTCTCGCGATGGTAGCAATTTAACCCTATCTCTTTAATGTAAAACATGGAAGAGTGATTTTTGCAACCCGTTATCCGGCGTGTTTGATATGTTAGCGATATAAAACTGTCAAATCGTATCAATAAATTATTAATAAATAGCATACACATGCAAAAATTGGTTATTTTACCGTGTCAAGGTGTTTATCTGAGATTGGCATGTGTATCTTGTAAATTTGAAAGCTTCTATTTTCGTTCTGTTGAATGTTGAACAACAACAAGAGAAAATATGGCTTCCATGGGAAATGTTATTTCCTGTTTTATTAATTTTGGGCAATTTACTATTGTACATCAACGATTTTTTGTTTAAGGTATAAACTATACAGTTTACTAAATTTTGACCTACATGCAACAGGTTTGGTATGCACTTCGGTTGCTCACATTTTTTTGAATGGGTCAAATTTTAGCCGTAGAAAACATTATCGGAGGCGAATTATTGTAGCTACACTGTAGCCCGATAACGATCTATATTATAGGAATTAATGGCCTTTTTGTGGAATTTATCGGGGTATAAACTTGGAAAAGTCGCGGGAATACTGGACGAAGGCCGGAAGGCCTCGTCCAGTATTCCCGCGACTTTTCCAAGTTTATATCCCCGATAAATTCAACAAAAATGCCATTCATTCCTTATAATTCCAGCATTTGAAATAAATTCATCAAGAAAATGTGTTTATTTTCCGTTTTCTTAAGAATTATTTTAACTGCGCCTCACGGTTACGGAAAGTAGTTCGGCGTGGGAGTTTACTGGTATATAAATTTTGAACAGAGACTTGCTAACGAGCCAATCAAATGTTAGGGAATTGTGTAAATATTTTTGTGCTGGAATTATTGATTGATAAAGGTACATGCCCACTAAATGTTCTTTATATCAGAGACATCATCTGAGACATTTTCTGGCAAAATAAACATTCATTCACTATTACCCCACGTATTGATTAGCATTATTATACATTTTACATCAGACGTAAATTTCCACACTGCTATCAGGGGCGATAACAGTGTTTCCTTAAAATGTTAACGGACATTACTACCGGAAGGCCTCGTCCAGTATTCCCGCGACTTTTCCAAGTTTATATCCCCGATAAATTCCACAAAAAGGCCATTCATTCCTTATAATTAATTCCAGCATTTGAAATAAATTCATCAAGAAAATGTTTTATTTTCCGTTTTCTTAAGAATTATTTTAACTGCGCCCTCACGGTTACAGAAAGTAGTTCGGCGTCGAGTTTTACTGGTATATAAATTTTGGACAGAGACTTGCTACGGGCCAATCAAATGTTAGGGAATTGTGTAAAATATTTTTGTGCTGGAATTATCAAACAATAAATACAGATAATAAATAGTAATGTCCGTTAACATTTTAAGGAACACACGGTTGTCGCCCCTGAAAATTTATGTCTGACATAAAATGTATAATATGCCAATCAATACGTGGGGTAATTGTGAATGAATGTTTATTTTGCCAGAAAATGTCTCAGGTGATGTCCCTGATATAAAGAACATTTTGTGCCTACTGAGTGGGCATGTACCTTTAATTTCTATAAAGAACATTGTGTGCCTACTGAGTGGGCATAACGGGTTTTTCATTGATGGAATTGTGAATAGTGCGGATCCTGATCAGACTGCACATGCTGGTTTGGATATACACTGGTCGTAAATCCTAGAAACCCCATTTCTCAAGTCACAGCCACATTTATTCGTGCTTGAATGTAGAAGTCTGATTCCGGTTTGGGATCAAAGAACGATGTAGCATCGAAATGACTGCCAGATTGGCACTCGGCGAGACAATTCGGAAATTAATGCCATCACTTGTATTGAGAAGAACATGTCATAAGGTACCCGGAGATGTGTTCAACCAGCAATAATTCCAGCACAAACATATTTACACAATTCCCTAACATTTGATTGGTCC